>QXTE01000046.1:11114603-11441812 GCA_003942145.1 Platysternon megacephalum
TTTGGTTTTGTTAGAAGTAGTTTCTTTTCAAATTTGTGGCAAAAATACTAGCTGCAGAACTAAATATGCTTTCAGAACCAACTTGGAGATCGGCGCCAACGTGCAGGAAAAGCATTGAGTAACATCAACAGCCTTGCTTCCCAATCACCAAATGCCAGATTCTCAGTTGCTGTAAATCAGTGTAGTTCCATTGACTTCATGGAGCTATGCTAAGTTGCATCAGCTGAGGAACCTGGCCCTATATCTTATGGCTATTTTCATTGTTGTATGCAGTGCTGTTGTAGCCATGTCAGTCCCACGACAGTAGAGAGACAAGGTGGGTGAGGTAATATCTTTTACTGGACCAACTTCCGTTGGTGAGAGAGACAAGCTTTGGAGCTTACACAGAGCTCTTCTTCTGGTCTAGGAAGCATATTCAGTGTCACAGTTAAATATAAGGTGGAACAGTATTTAGCTGCGACACTCTGAGTACATTTGACAGACCTGAAGAAGAGCTCTATGTAAGCTCAAAAGCTTGTCTCTCTCACCAATAGAAATTGTCCAATAAAATATATTACCTCACCCACTTTGGCTATTTTCACACAGTTCAGTATCTTTTTGAGTTAAGTTGTTTCGTTGTCTGCATTTCAGCTGTACGGGGGAGCATGCCCTCGAAAAATTCCATTTTTTGTTTCCCTTCTCTGTTAATGGTAGAATGGTATTTCTTCTGTCGTGACACACAGGGGCGGCTCTAGCTTTTTTGCCGCCCCAAGCACGGCAGGCAGGATGCCTTCGGCAGTGCGCCTGTGGGAGGTCCGCCGGTCCCACGGATTTGGTGGCATGCCTGCGGGAGGTCCCCGGTCCCGTGGATTCGGGGCATGCCTGCGGGAGGTCTGTCAGTCCCGCGGCTTCGGCGTACCCGCTGCTGAATTGCCGCCAAATCCGCGGGACCGGCAGACCTCCCGCAGGCAAGCCGCCGAAGGCTGCCTGACTGCCGCCCTCACAGCGACCGGCAGGGCGCCCCCCGCAGCTTGCTGCCCCAGGCACGCGCTTGGAGCGCTGGTGCCTGGAGCCGCCGCTGGTGACACACTCCCCCTATTAATACATTCTGCACTGAGGCTTATTTGAAAAGAATGGTGTCTCCTGGGTACTTCTGCAGAATTTGGGTGACATTAATAACATTCCTAGAATGAAGGATTCCACTTGGTTATAAGTGCATTTCTCAGAACTCCTAGAGGACTGGTGCCCTTCCAAATTTTTTAATTTGTTTGTGAAGCTGAAATCAAGTGCTTTTCTAGCCATGCTCAATTCAAGCATTCAGAATTTCATAGTGTGAAGGGGTAAAATGTTTAGAAGTTTCTAAGTACTTTCAATGGGACTTAGAGTCTTAAGTCACTGAGGCATTTTTGAAAATCTTATCCAGTGTATTTACACCCCCCCCCAACACCCTCTGGATGTCTTAGAATCAGTGCTTAATTTGTAATGACAGAGATGCTGGTGCTCAAGCAATTTTTTTACTTTTATAACTGACACGGGAAGCCCAGAGGGGCCGGGGCTATGAACTGCCGAGCCTAGAGGTGCAGGGGCTCAGCGCTGGCAAGCCCTGGCACAAATGAAGCCCTGCTTAGCATAACATATTACCATTACAGGCTTGATTCCGGGATGAATTTATCAAGAGATATTTGTAAAAATATCTAATACAATTGCACATCTGAGATTTTATTTAAAGAGGGGCATGACATTTCGTGGGATATGGCAGCAGCAAAGACACCCATTTTTGAATCTCCTACCACACTGTGTGAAATCGAGAGCATTTCCAGGGCCATCAGTGCAGTGACACTATTGTAAACCTGCTGTAAATGAGAGCAGAATCAGGCTCATTACCCTTTCCTGTGTTCTACCTTTCTATCCATTATAGTGTCTCTTTTCCCTTTCCAAGTGATACACTGGGGACGATTTATTATTTAATCTCCATCACACATGGCACTTTAAACATACCTAAGACAAGATCCCCTGTCCAAGGACTTTATGCTTTAATTCAGACAAGAAAATATGATATATAAGATAGTTCATGCCCTAATTGGCAAGGGGAAAGCTGTGGTAGCAAGATCAACATGGAAAGGTTATATAAAAGTAGTTTTAAAACCTAGCAATCAAACATTCTTGGCGCTTACCAAGTGGATTGCTCTTTCAGGCAAACAAGGTCTATAGGGAGTGGGAGAAGCAGGTGAAAGAAGAATTTAGGGTTGGGATGAAGGAAGGGAAGGAAATAGGTGTGTAGATAGAGGCACTATAGGGAAGGCTAATGCACTGGACTGGGACTTACGTGAGCTGGGTTCTAGTCCCTGATCTGCTGTTGGATAAGTTGGGTAAGTTGCTTTCCCCATCTGTAAAAGGGGGTTAATGATACTTACCTCCCTTTGTAAACAGGGCTGGATTACCCAATAGGCAGACTAAGCATATGCTTAGGGCACCAGCAAAGCAGGGGGCACCAAAAAAAAGAGATTTTTTTTGGAAAAAAATTGATATTTGATATTTCAAAAAAACAAACAAACATCGAAGTAGTCATCATGGGAAAAATCAGAACTTTGTTAGACTTCCTTACACTCCACCCCCGTTTTTCTGTTCTCTTTTTATTACTTATCCCCACCTAAACCAGGGGGGCATCCTACTAAAGTAGATTGAAATAATGCGAGGAAATCAGAGACTGTAACTGATCATCCTACTCCTGGTGGTAAAACAGACATTGTTCTAGAACAGGGGTAGGCAACCTATGGCACGGGTGCCGAAGTCGGCATGCGAGCTGATTTTCAGCGGCACTCACACTGCCCGGGTCCTGGCCACTGGTCCGGGGGGCTCTGCATTTTAATTTAATTTTAAATGAAGCTTCTCAAACATTTTAAAAACCTTATTTACTTTACATACAACAATAGTTTAGTTATATATTATAGACTTATAGAAAGAGACCTTCTAAAAACGTTAAAATGTATTACTGGCACACGAAACCTTAAATTAGAGTGAAAAAATGAAGACTCGGCACGCCACTTCTGAAAGGTTGCCAACCCCTGTTCTAGAAGGTGTGGATGTGTCAGAGACTGAACCTGCTCATGCTGTAAATAATAGGAGAAAAGATCCTGGGTTGATTTCAGTACCGATAATGTAGCTTACTGGATAGATCGTGGACCAAATGACTGTCAACACCACACTGGGCCATTAGAGAAATCACGTCGGACTTTTACCAATGGCAAACAAACAAGATATTGTCCACAAAATTTTTTTTTCGGCATGAAAGCGAATGGTGAGAAATACACTCGAGAATGGCTACTGTATTCACCATCAACAGGATCTGTGTACTGTTTTGTTTGCAAACTTTTTGCATATAAACCTTCAACATCCCGGTTTGCTGCAGATGGATTTAGTGACTGGCGGAATACTATTTTAATTGAACAACATGAAAATAGCACTACTCACATAGATTCAATGTTGACATATTTAAATCAAAGGCAGGACTTTGGATTGACACAAAAATTGGAAGAACAAATTAAAGGGGAGCGTGAATACTGGCAACATGTCTTGCAGCATGTTATAGCTGTTATTCAAACATTAGCTGAACGTGGTCTGCCTTTCTGGGGATCAAATGACACATTTGGATCATCGCAGAATGGAAATTTCTTGGGATTGTTGAAGCTTGTGGCTCAGTTTGACCCATTGTTAGCAGGCCATATCTCAAAATTTGGGAATGCTGACAAAGGTAACCCATCATACTTATCCAAGAAAATATGTGATTAACTCATTGGTCTAATGAGTGACAAAGTTCATTCAGCTATTGTGGATGAAATAAGTACTGCTGGGTACTTCAGTTTATCTGTCGACTCTACACCTGATCTTTCACATATTGATCAATTGAGTATTGTACTAAGATGTGTCTCCCACAGATGGAAAACCAGTTGAACGATTTAGAACATTCCTCAATTTGAAAAGCCACACTGGTGAAGAAATGGCAAATCATGTACTGCATTATCTGTGCCAAGTTTGCAAAATAGATTTCTCAAAGTGCAGAGGTCAATCTTATGACAACGCTGCCAACATGTCAGGGCGTGATCAAGGAATGCAGAAGAAGCTTTTAGAACAGAACAAATATGCCATATTCAGACCATGTGCTGCACACTCTCTCAATCGTGTTGGCCGCAGTGCTGTTGATTGTTGTCCGGTGACAGTAAGGTTTTTCTCAACAGTCCAGTTACTTTATACATTTTTCTCTGCCTCAACACACAGATAGGCAGTTCTTAAAACATATTTGGGCAATGATCGTGTGTTGAAATCTCTTTCTAATACTTGCTGGGAGCAGGAGCGCCGCCAGCTTTTCCGCTGCCCTAGGCGGCGGAAGGTCCCGCCCCCAAATTACCGCTGACGACCGGGGCGGCCGGCGCCCCCCAAATCTTAGTGCTCTAGGCGACCGCCTAGGTCGCCTAATGGGTTGTGCCGGCCCTGGCTGGGAGGCACAGTCAGTGGCAACAAGTGCAATTCTGGAGTCCTACTCAAAGATTGTGGATGCATTAGAAAGTATAGCTGAAGACCAATCACAAAAGGGAGAAAACATTGCAAACAAGATGCAAGAACTAGAGTTTGTATTCATGTTGACCATGTGGAATGAAATTTTACAATATTTTTACCACACAAGTCAAGCTCTCCAAGAAAAAGAATTGGATTTGAAAACGTGTGCAGACCTCTGTCAATCATTAGCAGACCACTTACACACTTTGAGGAATGATTTCAAAAGATTTGAAGACATATCAAACGATATCTTGCCTGATACTAACTACAAAGAAGCCCAGTCCTGCAAACGAATCAGGAAAAAACAAGCAAATGATAGCAGTGCAACAGAACAGCATTGAATCCTAGAGACAAATTTCGCGTATCTACTTACTACACTATAATTGATACACTTGAAGCTCATATGAAGAGGAGAGGTGAAGTGAACAAAGAAGTATCAAGTAGATTTTCTTTTCTAAACGATATGGACTTATCTGATGAACAATATTCACAAGGTTCCCAGAAGCTAGTTGACTCGTACCCTGTTGACTTGAACAAGAATCTCTGTGGAGAAGTACGGCAGTTCCACTGTTATATGCGCGCAAAGTTTAATGAAACAGGAAAAATGAAATTCAGTCACATTGATCTTCATGACACAATATTGAAAGATGGAATACAATGTGTATTTCTAAATGTAGAGATCGCACTACGTATTTTTCTAACATTGATGATTACTAACTGCTCCGCAGAACGCTCTTTTTCTCAGCTGAAAAGAATAAAAAACCCTCAGAGATCAACAATGTGTCAGGACAGACTTGATTCACTTTCCCTATTGTGTATGGAAGCGGACATGCTTCGTCGAGTCAGCTTCGATGAACTTATTCAGAATTTTGCAATCAGAAAATCTAGAAAGAAGCTATTTTAATTTCAGCATACATGTAAGTTGTTGTGTAATTTTGAAAAATAAAATTTAATTTTACGGTATAGTATCGTTTTTATTTTGAATTACATATGGGGGGCACCATAATCTTTAGTGCTTAGGGCCTCTAAAGATCTTAATCCGGCCCTGTTTGTAAATTGCTTTGAGATCTACCGATGAGAAGAGGTAGATATGATTGTTGATGTAAAATTGTGCACAATTGACCTTGAATTTGATGTAGTAAGATTATTATATATTATTTGTATTATAATAGTGCCTGGAAGCCCCAACCAAGATCCGGGCCCCATTGTGCTAGGCACCGTACAGACACATGGTAAGTGACGGGGTCCTGCCCCAAAGCGCTTGCAGTCTACAGCCACCCAAAGAGAGTGTGTGGGGAAGGAATGTGATCTCCATTTTACAGATGGAGAACTGAGGCACAGCGAGATCAAGTGACTCGCCCAGAGTCACACAGCCAGTCAGTGATAGTAGAACCAACTGACCCTCAATCTCCTGGGACCTCAGTGCAGTGCATTGTCACAAGATAATTTTCTTCTTGGTAGGAAACAGGATTCAAGTGAGAGGATGCGAAGTCCAGCGATTTAGAGGACGAAGGAAGAAGAGGATGATCTTAACAGTGGTTTTACAGAGAAGAAATACAAGAAAGCCAGAGACTGAGAGGTTGCCATGCTTAAAGCAAAAGATGACTAAGGTACATATATAATAGGGAAGTAGAGGAAAGGATGGAGTCTAATGATATTATGGAGGAAAAAGCCCCAGAACTGAGTGACAGCCTGGATTTCGGGGGTTAGGGGAGAAGGACATGACATGAGATCTGAAACTGCATGCAGCGTCTCATGACTGCCATTTGCAATATTCACTTTTCACTCTACCAGTGACACGACTCTCCAGGCCTGGCGCTGAACAGAGAGGTACAATGAACACGTGGCTATTGAAGGAAGTGGTTTCTTTAGCGATGATAACTCTGTCAGCTCTCTCAGAACTTCCTGTCATGCTCTTGCAGCTTCCCCCCCCCGCCCCCCCAACAGTTCAGTCAGGATGGCTACAAGAATCTGAGACTAAATATCTGCCGGCACCGTTTTGCTTTTGGTGGCATGGCAAATGGGAACCCACACAAGAGATAAAGCTGCAGTGCTTGCAAACAGCTACAGCTAGCTGAGGGAATTTTGGGCCCCCATTTCCATAGTATCTGAACACCTCAAAACCTCGCCACAGCCCGGAAAGGGAAGGACGTGCTATATTTACACATGCAGTTGCCGTGCCAGCGTGGGCACCTCCAAGAACTCAGGGCAGACCTGTGGTCATCATCACTTATGGAAATGAGTTCTTTAGTACTGAAATGAGCTGGGTGAGGAAGCCCAAGGTCTCTTCTTCCCCACCATCGGCGGTTGGGGAGATTTGTAATCCTGAAGCCCTTTCTCCCCCCAAAGTGTCCTAGTGATCAGTTCACCAAGGTGGTTTGGAAACTAAACTTAGTTCAGGCTAGTTGCATTAGCAAATTGTAAATATGGTATTAAAAGGCAAGAACACTGACGTTGTGCAGTCTATATGGTTCTATAAAAAAATTAATAATAAGAATATAATGTAACCGAGATATGCTTCATGCAAAAGGTCTCTTGTAAGGTATCATTACAAAGCTTATAATCTACTGAGTGTGATCATCCTATTTGTATAAATGTACCACTCTTGTATCTGAAACTAGAAATATGAAATATAACTCTGAGGGCCTATTGTAATTATGTAAAGTGTGGGCCATTAATGGTGGTTTGGAATCTTGATGACTCCCATTAACTAGGACCATTGTATGCAAATGGCTGTGTTTAACCTGTAAGTCTTCCTGTATACGTGTGTGCTGGCAAGTGGGTAATGAAGTCTTGCAGTGACATGTGATCATGTCACCTGAACTGGAATCCAGCTTTAACCTGGTGCTTTTCCAGTGATGGGGGGTGGAAACCCAGAGGGACAAAGGGTTCCCGCCTTATGCAAAAGATATATAAAAGTGTGGAACAGAACGAAGTGGGAGAGCCATCATGACGAATCCCCTAGCTACCGCCTGAGCTGGAACAAGAGCTGTACCAGGGGAAAGAATTGTGCCCAGGCCTGGAAGGTGTCCAGTCTGAGAAAAAAAACTTACTGAAGCATCTCTGAGGGTGAGATTATCTGTATTCAGTTTGATTAGACATAGATTTGCACATTTTATTTTATTTTTCTTGGTAACTTACTTTGTTCTGTCTGTTACTACTTGGAACCACTTAAATCCTACTTTCTGTATTTAATAAAATCACTTTTTACTTATTAATTAACTCAGAGTATGTATTAATACCTGGGGGAGCAAACAACTGTGCATATCTCTCCATCAGTGTTATAGAGGGCGAACAATTTATGAGTTTACCCTGCATAAGCTTTATACAGGGTAAAACGGATTTATTTGGGTTTAGACCCCATTGGGAGTTGGGCATCTGAGTGCTAAAGACAAGCACACTTCTGTGAGCTGTTTTCAGGTAAACCTGCAGCTTTGGGGCAAGTAGTTCAGACCCTGGGTCTTTGTTGGAGCAGACGGGAGTGTCTGGCTCAACAAGACAGGGTGCTGGAGTCCTGAGCTGGCAGGGAAAACAGGGATAGAAGTAGTCTTGGCACATCAGTTGGCAGCTCCCAAGGGGGTTTCTGTGATCCAACCCGTCACAAACACAATCTAGTTATTGGCCTAGAAGCAGGAATCATTGGGTGAAATTCTCTGGTCTGTGTTATGCAGGAGGTCAGGTTGGATGATCATTCTTGTCCCTTCTGGCCCTAAAATGAATGAATTTCAATGAAGTGAAAGCCGTTTCTACGCAAATCACAGAATAATGTCACTGGGGGCTTATGCAACTGTTGCAACAATGAAGGGCATTAGATACAACTAAGCCATGGTACAATAAAAGGGAAGAGAGAGTTAAATCTCTTAATCAAAGAAGACATTCTGAATTAATTCTCCTACAAACTGAATTGAGGTATGTCCACTGGGATATACATGTGAAAGTAGCAGTGAAGGGGTTAATCCCCCCTGTCGCTCCAATTTCAGATAGGCCATATTTGAATGCAGGAAGGTGTTACTATTATTTATTGTTAGTGTTGCAGTAACCCCTAAATGCCCCCACTCCGATCAGGAGCCCTTAGGGCCAGCAGAATCCTTGCCCCAAAGAGCTGTCTCTTCTCCCCCTCATGCAGAATAGCTTAGCTACAGGGTTTGGTTTTGCTGCAAGCCATAGGTACCAAGTCAGTGGGTGCTCCGGGGCTGGAGCACCCATGAGGAAAAATTGGTGGGTGCTCTGCACCCACCGGCAGCTCCCCACCCCAGCTCACCTCCGCTCCGCCTCCTCCCCTGAGCGCGCCGCGGCTCCGCTTCCCCCCCTCTCCCTCCCAATGCTTCCCGCCGCGAAACAGCTGATTCGTGGCAGCAAGCGCTGGGAGGGAGGGGGGAGGAGGGGAAATGTGGCGCACTCGGGGAAGAGGTGGGGCCGGGGCGGGGATTTGGGGAAGGGGTCCAATAGGGATAGGGAGGGGCTGGAGTTGGGGCGGGGACTTTGGGGAAGGGGTTGAGATGGGGGCGGGGCAGGGGCAGGAGGGGGCAGGGCCGGAGGCAAGCACCCACCGGCGCCTGGAAAAGTTGGCGCCTATGCTGCAAGCCACAGGAGATTGTAGATCTCACACAAGCAGGAGAAAGCAAAACAAATCTCACTGTAACACATGGGCTTCATCCCATTGGTGGCAACTTTAACTAGGCTCTTTCCCACCCCCTCCATGCATCTGGTCACGACTCCTATAGAATGCAGTTGTATGCAGGGGCGGCTCTGTGTTTTTTGCCGCCCCAAGCATGGCAGGCAGGCGGCTTTGGGCAGCGCACCTGTGGGCGGTCCACTGGTCACGCGGATTTGGTGGCAGGCCTGTGGGAGGTCCGACGGTGCCGCGCCATTGGCATCCCCGCCGCCGAATTGCCGCCGAAACCGCGGGACCGGCAGACCTCCCGCAGGCGCGCCGCCGAAAGCCGCCCTCACAGCGACCGGCAGGCCGCCCCCCGCGGCTTGCTGCCCCAGGCATACGCTTGCTGCGCTGGTGCCTGGAGCCACCCCTGGTTGTATGGGGAGTTTGCAATGAAAGGGTTTAACACAATAAACATCTACTAGAATATTACGTTCAATCAGTTTTTGAAACCACCATGTATACATAGTTCAGCTGTTTACTGATGTGAACAATGCCTAGGCCTGAATGGCGTTACTACTAGAAAACATTTAGGAAGTGGGCAACATGTTAACCTATTAGACAACCCATTACAAAGAAGTACTACAGTATTCTACAGGATTGGTAAACTATTGCTTATAATAGTGTCACAACACTGTTTAGGGCTATTACTGTTGGGGTTTTCTGCAAGAGAAAACATGGGAGGGGGGAGAAGGGTTTTAAGTGGGGCTGGTCAAATAGTTAAACAGACAAAACCGCGATACATTAATATTTTCATGACTAAAAGTGCCAAGCATGGTTTGCCACGTTTTGCAGGGTTCTATCATTGGTTATTCATGAGTATTTGGATGATCACGGTGCACAGGTGAAAATGTTTGTGAACTATGAACTTTTCAAGAGTTTTAGCATAAATGGTTACTGGTCTGCAAATTCATAGTGGGAGTTTATTGTTCTCCAGAATCTATACTGTCATGGTTTCAGGCCTAGCTGCACCTCTACTGACCTTCTGATCTATTTGAGTGCCCACTCCCTTTTGCCCATAGCTGTCTCACAATCATTGTACTCTCAGACCAGGACCCATTGTATCCCGTGTATACCAACCATTTATCACTTTACAGGCCCAACTGGGTTTCAAGCCGCTGTGTTTCCTCCCAAAGGTGACCAGTGACAGTGACCAATGACTTGCTTAAAACAAAGTATTTACGTTTAGTGATTGGAACAAAGCATCAGAGGAAAAGGCATTTTAAAACTACAATGCTCACTAAGGAGAGCTCCCGATCCAGGAGATTACTAGTGGAGTTCCTCAAGGTTCGGTCTTGGGACCTCATTTAATATTTTCATTAATGTCTTTGGCTCAAAAAGTGGGAGCGTGCTAATAAAATTTGTGGATGACAAAAAGTTGGGAGGTGTATACCAATATGGAGGAGGACCAGAATATCATACAAGGAGATTTGGATGCCCTTGAAATATGGAATAATAAAAATGGGATAAAATTTAATAGCACAAAGTGCAAGGTCAGGCACTTAAGGACTAACAACAAGAATTTTTGCTATAAGCTGGGGATGTATCAGTTGGAAGTGACAGAGGAGAAAGACTGAGTATGTTGGTCGATCACAGGATGACTATGAGCTGCCAATGTGATGCTGCCCTGAAAAAGGCTAATGCAATCTTAGGATGCATCAGGTGAAGTATTTCCAGTAGAGACATAGAAGTATTATTACCATTATACAAGGAACTGGTGAGAGCTGATCTAGAATACTGTGTGCATTTCTGGTCTCCCATGTTTAAGGAAGATGAATTCAAACTGGAACAGGTGCAGAGAAGGACTATTAGGATGATTGGAGGAATGGAAAACCTACTTTATAAGAGGATATTTAATATTTTCATGACTAAAAGTGCCAAGCTTGGTTTGCCACCTTTGCAGGGTTGCATGATTGGTTATTCATGAGTATTTGGATGATCACGGCACACAGTGAGGGGGTTGGACTAGATGACCTCCTCAGGTCCCTTCCAACCCTGATATTCTATGATTGTCTCTTAATAATCCTTAAACATAAGCTGTTGGGTGGCTCTTTCCTTAGGATACCTAAATAGACCCTCTAGGGTGAAATATCATTTCATTATATGGTACAAACACTCCACACTAGTGACAGACCCAGATACAATATTAATAATTATTAAAGAGCAACCCCACATGTTATCACAAATGCCAAGTGTCCTCAGTGACCAGTCGTACAACACAAATAGCAAACATTCAAAGAAAACAACCAATGAGATTGGAAGTTATTCATAGAATGCTTCAGCAAATACTTATGAGTAATGGACACTTTCACAACAATCAGGATTAGTTCAGCATAGTTCTCTAACCACAAATGAAGCTAAATTTTTAATGAACATTATCTGAAAGAAACTGTTCAGCCAGAAGTCTAAGTAGGTGATCCCTTTCATTAGGGTATTTATAATTAAAAACAATTTATAAGTAGAGATGGCTGAGCACTGGAATTTCCATTCTGTGGGAAATTCTGATATTTTGACATTTGTTTTTGTCCCAAATTGGCTGCATCAGACACGTGACTCCCATGATGCACACTGTCAGTTCAACCAGTGGAGATACTGAAGTGCATCATGGGAGATGTAGTCAAGCCAGGCAGCCCAGCCAATTGAGAAGAATAGGGGCATAAGGCATCCAAACTATAACTCATATGGGCACCACAACAGCTCAAGCAAATGTCAAACTGAACTGGAAAGCAATATTTCTATTTGATTTAAAACTAAAATGTTTCAATTTTTCCAATGGAACAATAAAAAAAATCAGTTTTGCAGAAACTGCATTGTCCATTGAAATCCTCACCGGCTCTGTTTAAAAGCTTCACATTTTACTTTTAAAGTATTGCCATAAAAGGTAGTGTCTAAAACTTTAGGGTGTTTTAGACAAAAAGGACAGGAATCAAAAAGTTGTTGGCTGCTATTTTAATGAATGACATTTGTGATTCTTTTTACAGGGAGGGGAAAAAAAAAAGCAAAATAACTTTTCCTTTTATGCTGCTCTGAGCTGAAATGTGGTTTGTGAGACAAATTTTTGTTTTTGTTTATGCAGGTGCAGTTTTGCACTGAAAATTTAGGTCATTGTACATCAAGGACTTAAACAGCTAAGTAATGCTAAATTTCAGGCAAAGATAATTGTAGGTACAAAATTGCATCCCAAAAGATGCAGGCTACCATCAGAAAAATCTGGTATGTGTCAAAGAAATGTAACAAGTCAAAAATTAAAAGCATCACAAGTGAAAATAATGTGAAATTTTCTGAGATCTACTAGAAAACTGGCAAGCAGATTTCTTTACCAATAGGATCAAACATGCGAGATACACACAATAGCACTTCAGAGTCTCAGTGTTTATTACAGGTGACAGGTGCAAGGACTGTGGATATAGAAAGCTGCACAATGAAATCCGGTGCACTGCCTGTGACCTTAGTTTGAAGAACAGCTGTTAAAATGAGTATGCTTAAAAATGATAATATAACTAGTGTTATTTAGAGTGCAACTGATACTTGCAGGGGGAAAGCAATTACTGCTTTAAAATTACTTTAGAGAGAGAGAAAAATATCCCAGCAAGGGCAGATGTACCTTTTAGAAGAGTCAGTATCATCCAATTGCTTTTTTGCAAAGCATTCAATAAGATTGGAATAAAATGGAGAATTTTCACAGAGTAGATCTCAGAGCTGGTATCCTGGGTCTGACTATTTGCACAGGACTCCCAAAGGTTGAAATGTTATGTAGTAGGTGGAACTTTGAGGAGTTCTATGATCCGAGAGAGAGCGGAACAGTGGAATTGAGATCTGCCATGTGCATCAGAGATTAGGGTTTTAAAATTGTTTTCTACCCTCATGTTTTAAAGTAACTTGGCTCTTTTGGGCACAAATTTCAATTGGTCCTTTGAGGCACCTTATTAATTAGGGACTCCTATACATCTACAACTGTCTTCATTCCATACAACCTGCCTCAAAAATCCTCTGCATCTTTTGGCCCAGAACAATCTCAAACCAAGATCTATTGACACAGTGCAGCCAAGAGGATCTGAGCACCATCATTGCCAGGAGGCGTTGGAGACGGATCAGCCATGTGCTTTGGATGGAAACTGATTCCATCACCAGAGTAGCAATAAGATGGGCACCTGGAGGCAAGCGAAAATGAGGCTGCCCGAAAACAACATGGCAAAGAGCTGTGGAAGCTGAGCTGAAAAACCTGAGGCACAGTTAGGGAACCATTGAAAGACTTGCCAGGCACAGAGAGGAGTGGAGGAACTTTGTCACTGCCCTAAACGCCAGAGGCGTAATAGGAACATGATGATGATGCATCTAAGCCTACACTGCTCCCAGCCCCATTAAAATTAAATTTACCATAAATAAAACCCCATAAATATAACAAAAGTTGTTTGTGTGACTCTCTATCCCAGTGCATTAGCTTCCCATGTGGCTGCATTCACGCTGCCTTACTTCTTGTTTTTCTAATCTTTCTGGTGTTTGTCACCTCCACTTGCTGTTCTTGTTTCAACGTAGGCCCTGATCCAGACATTGACTCCGTGGCCCAAATCCTCAGCTGGTACAAATCGGCATATTTCCACCAACTTCAATAGAACTACGTCAGTTCACCCAGCTGAGACTATGTTAATCCCCTACATCCGGTCCAAGCCCCAATGACTTCTGTGCATGTGGGTACCAGGGTCTGTCTGCCCAGCCAGTTGCAAGACTGGGGCCTTGGAGTGTCAACTCCGCAGGCAGGGAATCAGTCTGTATTTGTGCTGCCATGCACGTCTAGAGCACGCTCCGAGTAGTAAATAAATCATAATGATGCTGCTGGTTACTACTGGGAAAGTGCCTGCAATTCATGTGTTGCTTTATGGACATTGCAAGGAAAAAGAGGTCCCTGCTCTAAATAGTTAACCATCTGGGTAGGAGACAGAGATAGAGGAAGGGGGATGGAATCATCCTAGCAAATTCCAAATGGATCAATCTCTGGCAAGGTGCGTAAAGTCGTTTGCTGGCATACTCACTTTATATCCATCATTGGTACCATCACGATCCATCACCGTTGCCACCAATGCACAGGACACTTTTGCAAGGTTTCATTGGTCATTTTCACCTTGGCGACAAAGAAACTCTTGGCTATTTCAGTTACACGGACAACTGACCAGATTGTTGCTGATCGTTGGCTTTGGTATAAACACCCTCACCCCAACTGAACCTGCCAACTCCAGAAGACAGGGGGATGGAATAAACTGTAGTGGCTGAAAAGCAAGGGTTTGCCTCTGCCATGCCTGCTCCATTTTCTATTTATTTTTCTTTAAATGATCTCAAATAACTTGTTTTACTAACTCGCGTCTAGGAAGTCTAAACAAAGTGCAACCTTTATGGGATGTACACATGCAGAAAGCTTTAAAAAATGGAAATCTTTAATATCGTGTTTTTAGTAAATACATTACTCTTTATGAAGTAGAAATATGACACGTCATGAGAAGTAATAATTAAGGCAATGAAAATTACACATAAAATTAACCAAGTAAATAATAATAAAAAATGGCATAGTCTCTGTAGAAAATAAAATGCCCAGGAAAAAAGAATAGGGCCTAATTGATGGGTTTTTTAATGTAATTTGAAGTAGATTGATTTATAGTTCACTTGAGAAAATAATAAAACAAACTTCATTGTGCTGAAACCTGTTGCATATAATTGGTTACAAACTTTTTACCCTCTGAATATTTATCCCTTTATACAGTGCATTTAAATCTTTAAACTAAGCCTCAGAACCTCCTATTATCCCCATTTTACAGATGGGCAAACTGAAGCACAGATGAGTTAAGTGACAGCCCCAAGCTCTTGCAGGTAGTCAATGACAAAGTTATGCTTGTATCAGGCTAAGCAGAGACAGAGGAAGGCGATCTTGAGTTCTTAAATCCCAAGGTTTGGATCATACTTGTAGTATCAGCAGTGTAGCTGAACCTATTGAAACTAACTAGCAGATAGCATACAATGAAAGCACCACTCTGCAACTGTAAATAGCTGCTGCCATCTATGGGTCAAAACCAGTAGTGCACATAGATTTGGAAATACCATAAAAGCAATAACAACGAGGAGTCATTGTGGCACCTTAGAGACTAACAAATTTATTTGGGCATAAGCTTTTGTGGCTAAGCCTACTTCTTCAGATGCATGGAGTGGAAAATACAGTAGCAGGTATATATACATAGTACATGAAAAGATGGGAGTTGCCTTACCAAGTGTGTGTGTGGGGGGGAGTGTGTCAGTCTAACGAGACAATTCAATTAACAGTAGAGTACCAAGGAAGGAAAAATCACTTTTGTAGTGGTAATGAGGATGGCCCATTTCAAACAGTTGACAAGAAGGTGTGAGTAACAGTAGGGGGAAATTAGTATGGGGAAGTTAGTTTTTGTAATGACCCATTCACTCCCAGTCTTTATTCAGGCCTAATTTGATGGTGTCCAGTTTGCAAATTAATTCCAGTTCTGCAGTTTCACTTGGAGTCTGTTTTTGAAGTTTTGTTGTTGAAGAATTGCCACTTTTAAGTCTGTTATTGAGTGACTAGACAGATTGAAGTGCTCTCATACTGGTTTTTGAATGTTATAATTCCTGATGTTTGATTTGTGTCCATTTATTCTTTTGCGTAGGGACTGTCCGGTTTGGCCAATGTACATGGCAGAGGGGCATTGCTGGCCAACGTACATTGGCCAAACCAGACAGTCTCTATGCAAAAGAATAAATTAACATGGCTACCACTCTGAAACCTGTCACCATAGAAGCAATGAGGCTATAATACCTAGTAGGGGACTGTATGCCGTTTACTAGCTTGTATTTTAAGTGAATTTAGTGCTGGCAAAAGGTGGAAGGCTAACAGCTCTGGAGGTTGGAATCTCTATTGCTGTGTAGAGCAGGCAGTGGAAGTATAAGCTTTCCTCATATTGTTTCACTCCAGCTTCAAACCTGACCTAGAGGGAGTATTTGTAGGGATGAGAGGGTAATTCAGTTCCTCTGGCACACTCATTCCTTGCTCTTTTTGCTAAGGTAGCCAAACAAGACTGCCAGTTGTTGGGGTTTGTGATTTGAACATCTGCCCACTAGGAACTGGAGTGAGCCCATCAACCCATTTTCTTTAGGCCACTGAAGACCCATCAGATCGCAAAAACTTTCTGTGACTACTGACCAGACCAGACCAGACAAGTCAGGAGGCTGCATGTAAAAGGCCCCATTACCAACGCCCTAAGCAGTCTGCAATGCACCAGTTCCCCTCCCATTTAACCATGTAAAATACTCACAGAAAATACTCAGGGTAGTTAAGCAGTTAGGCCAAGTTTAATTCCCTTTGGCACTAATATTCACAGCCCAGCAGTATGCATTGTTTTAGTTCTGGCCACAGTAACTAAAAACTACCATAGGTGGGAAAGAATTTTCAGAAATGAGTTTAGAAACAGCAGTTCTGTATTAACCCTTTGAATTCTAAAGGTCTTGTCTACACTGGGACATCCAAGAAAATTAAGTAAAGGAGTGAATTTGAAGTGGATTAGTTAACCTGCACTAAATCCCTGGGAGGATGCTGTTATTCAGAATTAAAGTGGCCATAATTCAGTTTAGTATAATTCACTGTGGAAGTTAATTAAGATAAACCAAACTAAGGCCACTTTAATTCTGAATGAGGGTGTTCACACCGGGGTTTAATGTGGTTTCACTAATCCACTTCAAATTCACACTTTTAGTTAATTCAGATTAACTTTCTGGATGCATGTAGACAAGCCCTCTAACTAACTGTAGCTTGCATTCAGGAGTTAAGCTGCTTCGGAGAAGAGCCATTGGTTTGAATGGGGCAGAATAATGTATAAATAGGCTTTCATGGCACCTCTTTGGAGAGGGACCATGTGCTGTGTTCCTATAACCTTCTGAATGAATTAAGTAGCCAGGGACAGAAAGCTTATTTTGTAATGGTTACAAAATCAGTAATTTTGCTTAGGAAGCCTATGCTCTATAAAGTGTACCTGCATAAGTCAGACTTAATAGGAGCTTAATGCACAGCCCATGCGGAGAAGAGATCCTAGTCTGGCTTGATACAACCGCATTCAGCTATTCACCTATGTAGTTAGTGTAGAAGATCTTATCACCATAAAAAGAGACAAAAAGACCTCTACTTCTTAGGTGTTTATTGGCTGTTCCTGCATATTCTTCATACAGCTGGATGGGTACTGCAAGGTATCTTCTCTGTGTCCTGCTACCTCCTAGATCACCAGGAGCCTTATACTAACATACTGTTCTAAGCTTCACAGAAATACCTCCTTGCCAGTGTTCGGGTGAGCAACTAGCCACTATATTGAATAGATCTAGCTTTGCTTCCCCCTCTCTCCCTGCTTCCAAGAAATCCCCAAAGACCCACTTGTTCCATGAGGCACTCAGGCTATAGAACCACTTCCGCACTTGGTGTCTGAGAGTTGCGTATTGCTCTGCATCATACCTGCTTATGGAGCCAGACTATACGCTATAAGATGTGGGGAGTCTTCTTTATCCAGCACATTCACAGTTTGTCCAATGCCAGGCAACATTAACAGCACTATATAAATAATTCATGGTATTTGGCACTGGCTAACTCTTTAAGGGTATGAAAACCTAGGCCGGCTTCTTAATGGGGAAATCTCCATTTCGGATATTCAAGTCTAGGTCCTAGAGTATCTAAGAGCCCTGGATTATTGATAATCATCATCATCACCACCACCACAAATGATAAATACCACAGGTGTATGCCCGTGTATGAATGTGTGACACAGTACACTCACATATCATGAGCGCCTTCTGTCAGCTGGGTGTGGTGCTGCAATCTTCTTTTTCTCCTGGCACCCCCTGTAGGCTGCTGACCTCACTATGCAGGTCTTCAGTGGCTCAGCCCTCCGTCCAAGTCACACACAGACAGTAGGCACGAATGAACCCCTTCTGGGGTACTCAAGTCCAAAACAAACACAAAGATCTTCCAATGCCGTAGCTCAAACTGGACTCAGCCCCTCCTGCCTGAAGGTACCTTCTCTCTTCAGCCCCTCTTGGGCTTCTTTAAATCTAGCCCCTTTTCTTGGGTTTTTAGAAAGGAATCTTGTCACCTCTTTGGGATTTAGGGCATCTCCCCACTGGCCTGGTTGGGGCGGACCCAGGCCCACTCCACTACTCCGGGTCCCAACCCAGGGACCCTGTAAACAGCAGCCCTGGACTACTTCCCTTAATAGTTGTTGCTGCATTCCCTGGGCTGCTTCCCTCTTGGTCCCATCACATTCACCCGTTACCTTAGGGTTACAGTCTTTGGGTTCTCTCTGTCTGTTCCCTGTTTGAGCAGGGTCTCTCCCAGTACTCCTTGCCTGGAGAGTTTCATAGTCTTCCAGCCCTACATCACCCTTCTGGTTCCAGCCAGGAACAGACCTGCTTAGACCCTGTAGCTCCTTTTATCTGAGCCTGTTATGCTCTGATTGGCTGCTTTCCTGCAGCCTTTCTAGGCAGTGCTGGAGGACCCACCTTCACTGCTCCTTTCCTGGGGCAGTGTTTGGTAGGACTACAAGGCCTCCAGGAGGGGCCTCGAAGGGCCTGGTACTCCCCATCACAGAATGCAACGTGGACTTGTATATCAATTTCAGGAACAGTAAAACAGTTACTTAACACTCAAACAGTCCAAAGAAAATAAAATGTTTATTTCTAGATTAAGAACATCTATAAATATAACATTTATTAAAGTTCATGAAATCTGATTTAATTTAATACACAAGGCAAAAATCAATCATATTGAAAACCACAGCATTGCAATTATTGTTAAAAAACAGGAATAAAAACTTTACTGAACCCAGGAAAATCCATTGGAGAACAAGTTCTCATTTACAATGGTGGTCTAGCCGAGAAACAAAGGTGCCCAATCCTGCAAACACTTCTGCACACAACTAAATTTTCTCAAATATTTGAAAGACAGAGCCCAATTAACTAATTGTTAATTAAGAGACAGAGACTCAAAGGAGATACAATCATAAGAACATAAGAATGGCCATACTGGGTCAGAGCAATGGTCCATCTACCCCAATATCCTGTCTTCTGACAGTGGCCAGTGCCAGATGCTTCAGAGGGAATGAACAGAACAGGGCAATTTATTGAGTGATCCATCCCCTCTCTACCAGCCCCAGCTTCTGGCAGTCGGAGGTTTAGGGATAGCCAGAGCATTGGGCTGCATTCCTGACCATCTTGGCTAATAGCCATTGATGGACCTATCCTCCCGGAACTTATCTAATTCTTTTCTGAATCCAGTTATACTTTTGGCCTTCACAACATCCCCTGGCAATGAGTTCCACAGGTTGACTGTGTTGTGTGAAGAAGTACTTATCTTTGTTTTAAACCTGGTGCCTATTCATTTAAATGGGTGATCTCTGGTTCTTTTGCTATGTGAAGGGGTAAATAACACTTCCCCATTCACTTTCTCCACACCAGACATGATTTAATAGTTCTCTTTCATATCCCACCCCTTGGTCATCTCTTTTCCAAGATGAACAGTCCCAGTATTTTTAATCTCTCCTCATAGGGAAGTTGTTCCATACCCTTAATCATTTTTGTTGCCCTTCTCTGTACCTTTGCCAATTCTAATATATCTTTTTTGAGATGGGGTGACCAGAACTGCACACAGTATTCAAGATATGGGTGTACCGTGTATTTACATAGTGGCATTATGATATTTTCTGTCTTTGATTATCTATCCCTTTCCTAATGGTTCCTAACATTGTTCGCTTTTTTGATGGCTGCTGCACACTGAGCAGATGTTTTCAGAGAATTATCCATGATGACGCCAAGATCTTTCTTGAGTGGTAATAGCTAATTTAGAATCCATCATTTGGGATTAATTTTTCCAATGTGCATTACTTTATAATAAAAATATTCAGAATACCAGGCAAATGTTTGTTAAGCAACTTTTTAACACTTTAATATGCAATGAATATTAATAGTTATATTTGGCTCTTATACAACCCTTGCCATCTGTAGATCTCAAAGTGCATTAGAAAGGCAGGTACGTAACCATATCTCAGTTTTACAGATTGGAAAAATTCAAGGACACAGAAAGGACCAGTTATGACCACCTAGTCTGATCGCCTGCATAACAGGCCAGCGAACGCACCCAGTAGTTTGTGCATCAAGGCCATAGCTTGTCTGAGCTATAGCATATCTTTTAGAAAGAAAACCAGGCTTGATTTAAAGACTTCAAGTGATGGAGGATCCATCACACCCCTAAATAAGTTGTTCCAATAGTGAGCTATCCTCACTCTTAAAAAATTGCGCCTTATTTTTAGTCCAAATTTGTCTACGTTCAGCTTCCAGATACTAGATCTCGTTGTGCCTTCTTCTGCTAGATTAAAGAGGTGTTTACACGTGGACGGGGGGGAGAGGTGCAAGGACTCATAAGGGACAGGGGCAGATGTGCCTGACTCAATGGGAGAGGTTAGGGGTCAGCCAGGGTCTGCATGGGGGAAGCTCCCTAACGATCCCTTCTTACCCCCCCCCCCCCAAAAAAAACACCCCATTCCATACATTTCCCACCCAGACCCAACAACCCTCCAAGTTCACATCCAGGCTCCTTCCCAGCTATTTACTTCCCTCTCCCTCAGCTCCTCCGTTACCCCCGACTCCCCCAAGCCTTTGCTCTGCTTCTGAGGAGTGCGGGAAATACGGTTCTGTATTGTAGTTTAAATGAATTATTACTCAGAATTCTGTATTAATATGCCTAATAAAGGAATCTATTTGTCAAAAAACATTTCCTGAATCTTTTTTGTTGGTCTGTATTGTTGCAAACATACTAGCTGACTGGTATTTTGAAATAAATGACCAAAAATAATTGAAACTGGTGGGATTATATTGTGTTATTTTGACAAATAAAATATGCAGAATTTTAAAATATTGTGCGCATAATTTTTAATTTTTTGTTGCAGAATTTTTGATTTTTTGGCGCAGAATTCCCCCCCGAGTAACGTAGATATAATTGTTTGCTCATTTCTTGAGGGCACAACTGAAGAAGTGAGTCTCAACTAGGGACTGGAAAGAGGGTTGTTGCTTGGTGGACCAATGAGATCATCTGGATTAACGTTCTCAGAAGAATTAGGTAGAAAGTTGGGCAACTCATCTGGGATGCTGAGAGAGCCTCTCGCCTGTGTTGTTTCTCTGCTCTGTACACCTGTAAAACACAAGAGAGGCTTTTGAAATCCACTGAAGTGTCTGAAATCTTTTTGAATCAACATGAAGGTTGACATATGAGCTACTCCATAGGGCAGAATGAGGAAGGGTAGATGGGTTCAGGATTGACACTGAGGAAACGAGAACCTTTCCCTCTGTAAAGTATTTAAACACATTGCATCTATTTTTACTGGGGAGCTGAATGACTGGAATTATATTTTAAGATGGGGACCCAGTGACCTCTTATGGGTTCATATATTTTCTATTCTAAACTCTGAAAAAATAAAAATTAAAACAGCCTTAAAAGACGTTTAAAAGGACACTGCCAAGTTGTTTAGACCCATAGTCAAGAGTTTTGCAGAGCCGAACATGAATAAAATTATTTTCAGTTAAAAAACGGAATTAAAATATTAGGTATTCCCCCTACAGTGATGGGCACTCGACTCCAACAGGAACTTGCTGGTGCGCAAAAACCACAATGGACTAGAAGCAGAAAGTGAAATCAACAAAGCCACTCTCCCTGTCCAAGCTGAATGAAGCATAGAAAGAATACAATTGGTGGCAAGGTAATTCGATTTCAATATGAAAACTGAGTTTACAGGGCTGTTAGTACAGAGATTTTAAAATATTTTTTTAAAATTACCTTATATTTACAGCATTCCTTGCAATAATGACAGGATTAAACATAAATCAACAGGGCTGGGGGGAGGTAAGTGATGTTTCCACCTTACTCTCTTGAGNCATCTAGTCCAACCCCCTGCTCAAAGCAGGACCTAATCCCAACTAAATCATCACAGCCAGGGCTTTGTCAAGCCTGACCTTAAAAACCTCTAAGGAAGGAGATTCCACCACCTCCCTAGGTAACCCATTCCAGTGCTTCACCACCCTCCTAGTGAAAAAGTTTTTCCTAATATCCAACCTAAATCTCCCCTACTGCAACCTGAGACCATTACTCCTTGTTGTGTCATCTGGTATCACTGAGAACAGTCTGGATCCATCCTCTTTGGAACCCCCTTTCAGGTAGTTGAAAGCAGCTATCAAATCCCCCCTCATTCTTCTCTTCTGCAGACTAAACAATCCCAGTTCCCTCAGCCTCTCCTCATAACTCATGTGCTCCAGCCCCCTAATCATTTTTGTTGCCCTCCGCTGGACTCTTTCCAATTTTTCCACATCCTTCTTGTAGTGTGGGGCCCAAAACTGGACACAGTACTCCAGGTGAGGCCTCACCAATGTTGAATAGAGCGGAACGATCACATCCCTCGATCTGCTGGTAATGCTCCTACTTATACAGCCCAAAATGCCATTTGCCTTCTTGGCAGCAAGGGCACACTGTTGACTCATAGAATATATCATTGTATGAGCCATCATATGTACCATGTATCAGAACAATAGGAAGAGTTATGTACTTTATACAGCTAGTCACCAAAACTAATACAAATACACTTCTCTGTGTGTATCAGATTAAAACAAACATTACCAGAGACCTGCAACCACCACACAATATGGGGCGGAGAATGTGGAGAGGGAGAGGGGGGAAATCAACAGACTTACCATACCTCCATAGGCAGGCACCAGCCTTATTCAATGGTGAATGCGACAAACCAAGCCTCCTAGCATAGCACAGCAAGTGGTGGGAAGCTCATTTTCATGGGTGCACTAGACAAATACACACACATAGGGCAGAATGAGTGACTTTAAGAAGTCACGTTTGCAGCATTTCACAACTATCCTTGATCTTACTAAGGTCAGAAGGTTCAAATTTGTTCAAATCCATTTTTAGGCACCTAAATGGGAGACCTTTGATTTTCAGAGGTGCTGAGCACCCACAATTTCCAGTGAAGTCAACTGGAGCTGCACGAGAGCAGCACTTCTGAAAACCAAAACAACTGATTTAGGTGCTTAAATTTTTACTTATTATTATTATTATTTAAACACAGGGGTTAGAACATTTGAGGCTCAGGTTACATTTCTCCTGTGATCCATCAATGCAACACAGGCACATTCTGGATCATACTCCAGACACATACATCTTGCTGTTGTGATCACATTAAACTACGCTAGCTCTGCACTTGTGGGAACTGCGGTAACACCAGAGCCTCTCAATGTGAGCAAAGACATGTAAATCATTTACCTGTGTAACAGTTTCTCTTTGTATGCCCAAGACAGGGTTACGGTATACAGCTTTATAAAAAGATGTTTGTTACAGTTATGCTACCTCTGATAGCTAACAAGCCTGACGGAACACATTATATTGTTACATATATATGCCTCCATCCTGCCGTCTTTCATGCCCTTCCATAAAACGGAACTAGTGGTTTCAATCCAGTTGCCAGTGCGATACGGGCAAGGCTAGGAGCAGTCCATGCTATTAAATCATCACAGATATTGGTGTAAAATAATATATGAGGATAAAAACTACAGCAGACCAGTCATTATAAAGAAAATAGAGACTGGACATCAGCGCAAAAGTATATTCTGAATATCTTATTCCCCACTGACATTAGCTTTCCTGTTTTGTCACATATGAAGAGAAGGGGGACGGCACGAAAGGGAAGAGCAGGAGGGGTTATGCCACCGTGACTACTTCTGCACTAAATACTGTACGTACCTGATGCCTTGCAAGCACTCACTCCTTACAGCCAAGCTGCACACTGTGTGCACAGCTTTGCACGTGTTAGCCTACGTAACACCTTTGCCACATGAACGGCTGAGGAGACAGCAGAGAGAGAGAGGAGTGTGGTTGATGTGTGTGGTCTCCTCTTTCCTTAGGATGAGAGATTGTTTTCTTTCATCTGCTAATCTAGAAAAAAGAGAGAGAGAGAGAGAGAGATACAAAATACATAGAGCAGCCAGTTAAGGATCTAGGGTGACATTCTCCCTCAGATTTGAGGGCCTGAATCTCGTTTACAATAGAGCACTTTTACAACACTCTGGGAGTCAAAGCAACTTAAAACAGATGTATATATAAACTATGCCAGCATTAAGGCATATTACCTACATACTGTGCCAGAGCTGCATAAAGGGGCCTCAGCGTAAATGAGAATCATGCCCTGAGAGTTTTCATCTACTAATAATTCAGAACTGTACTGAACCCTCTAGTTCAAAAAACTGCATGACGGTGAATAATGGATATGGATTTCACAGACTAATGCATGGGTGTTTATGCCTGATTTGGCCTGGAATGGCACATTACACCAAGAGGGAGACATGCTAAGATTATGCATCCCTATCCCTTAAATGTTTAGGGCCTGATCCTGATCCAGGTGAACTTAGCAAAACTTCCATTGACTTCAAAGGGAGCAGGGTTGGGTATAAGGGCCTAATCTTTCAAGGTGCTGAGCAACCTTACCTCTCGTTGGAGTAGTCCTGTACTTGGGTGAAGACTTCAGGCAGAATTGTAGTCACTCAGCACCTTGTGGGAGTGGGGCCTTAATGAGATAACGTGAATGAAGCCACAACCAGTGTGGAGGGGATCGTGTGTCAGGTGACTTGTTAAGCCCACTGGTTAAAAATGGCGTTGAAGTTGAGAGCGGGCTAAGCAAGCACAGGAAAGCACTATGCACGAGCAGAAAGGCATTGTGCAAGTTTCACGTCATGGGTCTGCCAATTACTTCAGTCCTGACACGCAATACTCCCTCTTTAGAGGAGGTGGCCTGTTTGTGCAGCAGAGAATTTCACATTCTAAGATGAGACCAGCAAGTTCAGTTTGACTTGGGACACAACTAGGGGAGCCCACATCTCTGGAGGCGAAAGAGCTGGTGCACGAAGCCCTACGCGTTCCAAAAGCGAGTCATGATTCTGGGTGTCCAACTTGAGACACCTTAACGAAGCCTGATTTTGAGAGAGCAAGTCCTCAGCATTCTCTGAAAATCAGGGCCCTTTAAGAGGTCTCTAAGTTTGACACCCCAAAATCACAAGTCGAGAATTTAGGCCTAACTTGCTGCTCCAGTTATCACGTGCAGCTCATCATGCATGGAACAGCAGCAAAGCTGGTTACGTGCTTTTCCTGTAGCTCTCTGAAATGAAGATGCTTCTGCACTTATTGAAAATTTATCAGATGGTGTTTCGGCCTAACTTTTGATCTGACAAGAGTGACTGCCAAAGTGAGTTCATTTTTCTTTTAGCTGTAGGTTGAACCTTCTCTAGAAGGAATCGTTCTCTGTTTGTTTTTAAGACTTTCTGCAGAAAGGGAAAAAATTGTGGCATTTATGCTCATTTTTGGACATCACTGTACATATCTATATATCTTTATTTATAGACATTTTTATAAGCCTATAACCATAGTATCTGCACTTCTCACAAAAATTAATGGATTTATCCTCACAACACCATGAAACTATTATCAGCCCATTTTTACAAATGGGGAAACAAAGGCACAGAAAAATTAAGAGAGTTGCCCAAGGTCGTACAGAAAATCTGTGGAACAGTTGGGAAGAGAACAGAGATCTCTTGAATCACAGCCCGATGCTTTCACCTCAGTACTCTGATGGATAAACACATTTTTTAAACCAACAGTCACTAACTTTTAGAGAGATCCAAATACAGATGGTGGGCTCCATTTCATGATTCAGAGGTTCAGGACGTTTAGAATTATATGCTCCCCATTCTAAAGAGGTATTACTAAAAGCAATAGAGCATAAAATAAATAAGATATAGAGAAAACCCTAAACTAATTGACAATGATCATTAGCTACTTCACTGAAATTTGGTCCCATTTTTTTAAATACCGCTAAGCATTTTTACCACAGTAACATGAGTAATAACACAAATGTTACTTACAAGAATTTTTGGAATGCTTACCTGTCAAATTAATGTCTTATTCTGATATTTGAAACATTCTGAAAATTTGTTCACCTGATATATTTTTATATCTATGGTAATATCCCTATGCAATCAGACTAACCCAGAAATTAAAAAAAAAATTGTACTTCTTATATAATAAATTTGAACTACACAGTTATAGGAGCTAGTTGAAGGGCATTATATTCAGACCATATACTACATTTAAAATAGAATACCTCTGAATCTTCACTTTACAGAGATGCTGCCAAGGGAGATTTTAAAGGTCTAGATCCTGACTCAGCAAGGTAGGTTAAGTGCACGACTAAATTTAAGATGTGAATAGTCACAATGCACCTTGCTGAGTTGGGGGCATACAAGGTATATTCAGAAGTTCACATTTATCTTTAAATTGTACACTGTGCCGCTTTCAGATGACATCATTCTGCTACATATTCTATTTCACAGTCAACCAGACTTTTCTCCTGCGCTTGAAAGTGCAGGAGAGAGGTCCTATTTAGTCCTAGCCTTTTTCAAACATATCTGTATTGGATATCACAATGGATATTTTAATGTACCACATACCAGGGAGAAAAGACAGGTGGGCACAGGAAATACTAAAATCTACCCTAAAGATACACACTCGTTGCACTCACACAGCACATTTTAGCTGAGGATCACCACACTCTTTACAAACAGTAAAGCTTACAACCCCTCTCTTAGAGGTAATTATTATTATACCTAATTTACGGCTGAAGAAACTGAAGTGCAAGGTGAAGTGACTTAGGCAAGGTCATGTGGCAAGCCAGTGGCAGAGCTGGGAATGGAATCCAGGAGTCGTGATTCCCAGTCCCTCGTTCTGTTAGATTATCCTGTCTCATACTGAACCTACATTCAAGCAGTCCTAATGCAACAATGAAGTTCAGAGTTAAGACTGAAAATCTGCCCATAACTCAATCTTACTGTGCTGATATACAGCAGCTGTCTGTCTAAAGACCCTTGCCATATACAAGTTTAGAAAAGAATGTGTTACAGATTAAGTCCCCGATTCTGCAATCGGATCTAGAGCCTTGAGCCTGCCTGGTGCGCCATAGACTTGAATAGGTCTCCATGCGGATGTCATTGTCCATCCGTGCAGATCTGATTGTAGAATCGGGGCCTTCGTCTGTGCCTCACCTCCGAATTCCCATGCTTTTGTGGTTTCAATTCGATTAATAACCTGATATTGGCATACTTTCCTTTAGTTATCAACAGTATCTAGATGCTTTTGCAACTAGGGAAGAAAAAAAGCATATGATAGTTGACAGTTAAAGACAGTATATATGGTAAACATGTACTTGCAATACATGGTAAGTTTTTTTTTTTTAAACAGGTTTGGTAATTGTTTAAAAAATGGACTGTCATATAAATATCAAAATATTTGATACAAATTTGCAAATGCAGGCAAATAAATATCTGGAAAAAAATATGAACCACATTCATTATTTATATAATATGAATGGCTAGAAAATTATAACATCTCTATATAAAATANCGGCCCCCCCCCCCCCCCCCCACTGCTTTGCTAATGTGACTCAACCCTGCCATAGAAGGACCATCTGTAGGGTGCAAAGGTAGTTCCAGTCTCAATGGCCCATTGAACCCAGGACCTGAGACTACCCATGAGAGTAGCACAAAGGCAGCCTGAGAACACCAGCTCATTTCATGTACCACAGGACACCAAATATTACATTAGTTCTCTATCAAAAGGATCTAGTTTCATATTGTGAATGAAGAGCTAATAAAACTTTATTTCTAAAAACACCCTCACAAAGTTGTTCTTGAATTTTTCAAGCATTGTTTGTTTGTTTTTCAAATCAAGCTCTATTCCACTACTGGTAGTTGCAGATTTTAAGTAAATTATCTTGAATCAGAGTGGCAAGCCCTACTCAGCCTGGAATTACCAACTGACATTGATTTTGCATGTGGTACTTTATCAGTATTTCCTAAACTAAAAATTTGGATCACACCAATGAGAAAAATATACTGGACAACATATGTCTGAGAATCAGTTACATGTTTAATAGACTCTCTCTCTTTTCACGCAGAACTGGGTGAAAAAAATAACAGTTGTAAATAATTTGAACCAAAAAACCTAAATATTTTTCACATTCCCCTTTAAAAGCCTTTAGTGAAACTGGAACAGGGAGGGTTGGGAACACTGTGTACTTGTCATTTATTTTACAAGCTTCTGTATATTAATGGAAGAATAATCAAATTCTCCATATGAATGCCAGTAATATGATTTGGAAGAGACAATTCATTTGGAGTGATAAAACTCCAAAAGGAATGCTATAGCTACTGACCCATATTTGAAGTACATTCCAGAACAGATTATAGGCTTTCAATTCATGTTGTTGTATGACTGTTGTGTGTATGAGATTATTAAAAGCTGATTCATACCTACTACCCAATAGTTTCAGAAGTCAGGCTTTTTCTCGCTTCCACACAGTGGGACAAAAATTATTGAGTCATAACATAGTACACCATGGTTAAGAGAGACTACAAAAAATACCGACTTCATAAAGTTAATCAAAACCTCTATTAGAATCCCAGGATAGATTCATCCCAAAGTATCTCTTCTTCTGTTTTGCCATCAGGCTGTGGTTTCCTTTTATCCTTTTTGTGCTTTCTACTCTCCTTCTCAGTGGGTATTTCTTTAATTCTTTTGTCTTTACTGTGCTTTGATTTTTTCTCGTGAGTTGAATCTATATCAATCTTTCTTCGCTTTTGCATTTCACTGTCCTTTCCAGAATCTGTGTCTTCACTGTTTTCCTTTTTCTTCTGCTTTGTGGCTTCTTTGTTGTGTTTCTCTTCTCCTTCCCCAGTGTGTCTTTCCCCCTCTTCATGTTTCCTTCGAAGCTTTCGGCCTTTCCTATAGGAGCGGGTGTTATTATCAGAAGAGATGTGTTTGTAGCAGTCACTGGATTCTGCAGATGATAGGCCATAGCTGTCATCTTTGAAAGAGGTCACCTGAGAAGTTTGCATTTCTGAATAATATTCCTTGCTGTCACGACATTTAGCCATGTTTTCTAGTCTTAGCCTATTCTCATGAGCTGGTGACCAGCACAGCGATCTGTTTTCAACAGCATGTGATGACATATCTGTTTCTGAGAAGAGGATGGAATGCTGTCCTTGTTCAAATGTAACATTGGAAGATACAATATCATCACAATCATTTACTGCTTCTAACTCGTAGTTTTCAAACTCTTCCTCCTCTGCTTTTCTGAAATATGTTTTTGGTTCCAGTCCTCTAGCTTTTTGCACTTTAATGTAATCTTCTAATTCATCTTGAAAGGAGTCATATGTTTTCTTTGAATTCTTTATGAGGTTGACAACCATGGTTTCTCTGTAAGAATCAGATATAAAATCTTAGTTACTAAAACGAATCTACTTTTTGGCCTGTTTCCTTTTTGAACTATCGTAGAATGTCAGGTAAAGACTTTTATGTCTTCCTGGTTTAGATGTGGAATGTTACATAGTACATTTATACCTAAGCAATTAACTAAGAGATGTAGTGCTTTTCAAGGCATCTTCTCAAGTGCTAAGTATTACTATTAAGACCAGCAGTTTTGTCTTGTTTTTTTAAAAAGATGTGACTGGGGGAATGACTAGATAGGAAAGGGAAGGGAAGGGAAAAAAGTTGGGGGGGGGGGAGGGAAAAAAAAAGATCCTCTGTCTTCCCACCTTTCTGTGGTACAGAATCCAGATAGTAAAGGATTATACCATATGTGAATGTAGAGAGAGATTAAAGCCACAAACTGTTAAACTAGCTGGACACAGAGATTTAAAGACATTATCTAGATTGTAAATAACTAGTTTTACTATATTATTTATATAGGTTGTTTAATATTAACAGGGTCTGTTCCCAACAGGTGTTGGGCATGCAGCAACTTTCACGAAGGTCAATGGGAGTTGTGGGCTCTCAACATTTTGGGGGATCAGGTCCTAAATTGCCATGGCAATGGTAACCTTACATTACAGACCATTCCCTCCAAGGGTGATAGAGCACAGAAGGCTCCATACTGAAGTATGTGGTGCTGCTTCCATGTGGCAAAATTAGTAAGGAAAAACTGTGCAGGCCTTTTCCGCTGGCAAGGAACATCTAAAATTGTGTGTGTGTGAGTGTGTGAGAGAGAGAGAGCGCGCTCCATGAGCTGATATGGGGAGTGGGGAAGGGAGGGAGACGATATTATCACCCAATGGTAGATACATTTTTGATCTGAGTGTGATTTTTAAATTGTTGGTGTCAAAGCCAATTAACAGAGCAGCCACCAGAGGATTCTGCACAAGATGTGCACACCCTCCACCCCTTCTACTCTTTAACAGAAACTTGAATCAGCAGTGCAGTGGTGCAGCCAGAGATATACAGTAGGAACATAAAAACAGCCATACTGGGTCAGACTAAAGGTCCATCTAGCTCAGTATCCTGTCTTCCAACAGTGGCCAATGCAAGGTGCCCCAGTGACAAAAGACTTACTTAATCTGATGTTTATTTCCTTGCATGTGGGACTGGTACATTTCTATAGACGTAAGAGTGATGTTACATATAGGACATATGTAGTTACCAACTCCAACTGCTGAAAGAACAGAGAGCTGCAGGTTAAAGAGATTGCAAACAAACAGCAAAACGCAAAGCACATTTTGCTACTCCCTTATGCAACTGCCATTTTATAGAGACAGCATCCTCCTAAAATCTTCTACAGACAGATGCAAAATTTCTGCAGTGAACAGATTTTGTTTTGTTATAGTTAAATGAGAACTTGGGTCTGTGATAGTAAACCTTAAAGCATACAGTATATTATGGGCATGATCTAAATAACGAGATTATTATTTATGGACATTGATGATTATCTCTCTGTCTATGATATTCCTAGAGTGTCTATTACCTTGGTACCTAAGTGCTGACAAGAAGGATGGCTGTGCTGGAAATTGAAGTATTATTGTAAATACACGGTGTGGATAAAGTATAAGCATTCACAATATAAACTGGACCATCCAGTCCAAATACAGTAGTATTAGCTTAGACGAGGGCATCTCCTGAGTAGAGAATGCTGGATGATGCCTAGAGAAATTTCAACATGGTACATAATGGATGTAACACATGTAGCCTCAAGTGAATACATGGTAAGGCCTGAGGAGGAAAGGCTTGTGCTTTACTAAGTCACGTCATTTCCCCCCCCTTAGAAGCTGAAGCATCAATATTTCCAAACACAGCAAAATCAGTAAATAAATGCCCCACCTCAAAAGCCAACAACCTTATCTATCAGGCAAATTCAGCAAACACACCCAACCCCAACAGGCTATTGTTTGGCATCAAAGTGTATTCCTCGAGTTTATTTATGATCAACAGCCTGATTCATCTAATGAGATCTGAAATATATAAATGGCAACATTTGAATAAGGAGTCAGATCCAGTTCTCGAGTTCTAGTATAGGAAGGGCTGCAGTTCACTCACATAGGGCCAGATCCGGTTCCCATTAAAGTCAATGAGAGTTTTGCTGCCAAGTTCAATGAGAACTGGATTTGGACCTCAGTGCCATCAGGAAATATTTTCCAAAGCAAAGATGTTCAGAGACCATAAAATCTAGCAGTAGACAGCGCAAAGGGAAAGGAGAAAACAAACTAAGTCCAAAGCAGAGGAATGAGCCTTCATTTCCTTGCACAAATCAGACACCATCAAATATCCAGCTACAATTAGTGAAGACCCTGGAATAATTCCCCATAGCTTACTTACCATTTGCACTGGATTCCACAGGAACAGCTTCCTCTCCCATCTCTGCCATCATCTTCTTCCGTGCTTCGTTCCTTTTGTGCTTCTTGCCAACATAATGTTGATGGGCCATCAATGGATTATTGAAGGGAGCTGAGCAGAGTTTGCAATACTTGTCTGGATCATTTAAATCCAAAGCAATGGCAGAGGATGACGTGGACTCTTCAACATTAGGATCCTGGGAGAGCTTCTCAGCTGAGGGCTGCTGTAGTGCCAGAGATGTAGAAGGACCAGCGGGGGATCCTGTTAATAGTACAACAAAGGAAAGTGTGGAACAGTTCTTTGGAACCATGTAAATATAAATATTGAACTACTGGAGTCAAAAAGGGAGAGCAGAATAGCAGTCCTGTGGCCTACAGACTACAGTGTTCAAGAGAGAACATAATCCTCAAACTCTCTCATCTCACAAAGGAGAATGGGCTCACCAGGCATGTGAGCTTCTCTCACCACCAGGTCACCTTCTTCCAGCTCCTGCAGGTATACTGAGTGGGTGGCATGAGAACACAAAAGATACTTTAGGTTTCAGCCCTAGGATTTGCACAAGGTGCTAGTCACAGTTGTGTGTTCCTGGATTGATTTTCTTAATAATTAGTAATACTAATTTAGCAATTAGTATAATACCTACTAAGGGCTGCAATCAACCCTCACAATACCCCAAGAGTAGAAGTGTTGTTATTTGCATTTCCCGGATGGAGAAATGGAGACATTTGCCTACAGCCACAGTCAGTGGAAGAGCAGGGATTATAACTCCAGGGTCCCTGACTCCCAGTCCTTTGCTATGGACTTGCTGACTCTGATTAAGCAACAATGTCTTCATTCTTTCACTTGATGGCTGCATCTTGAGTGGTCATACCTTCTGCCACACTTCAATACACTATATAAGCACAGAGAACTAGTAGTGCTGGGAAGATGATCAATGCCTCATTTTATTTGTTTCAGAGAAGTGACAATAAAATACATGCACCATGTAGAACACAGAGCCCATTTAGTTCTCACCTGTTTGCGGTTGAGTGCTCTGTGCAGGCACTTGAGGTTGGTCTCCTGATAATTGCTTCAGCTTTTTGGCATGTATTTTTCCCAGGTAATGAGACTGAGCAACAACTGGAGAAGTAAAAATCATGTTGCAAAGATTGCAATATTTGTTTTTGTCCACTACTCCACTCCCATCCACCTGAAACCAAAGACAAGCATTGTTGAACCCTTGTAACTGAGAAGAGCTCATTTAACATCTTAGCCAGAGATCTGAAGAGGAAACGTTACCTGAAAGTTCACATAATCTGGTCTCTTCTGTTTGCCAGGTTCTTGTCCGTCATCTTGTTCACTGCGCATTTGAAAATAAAGGCGAACTTTCTGAGCATGCTTTTTGCCCTGGAAAGAGAAAAATTATTCCTACTCCATTAACAAGAACCCATGTGCTGTCTTACCCAGAAATTAAGATTTGCTTTGTCAAAATCTGAGAATCCCCGTTCATTCCCTTCCTTCATGGTCCATAGAGAGAACAGGAAGCTCTGCACTGCCCTCAGCATGCTCATAACACTTGCAGCTCTGCATTAAGACAATTACTATAATCTAAATCTCTTGCTTCAAGGCTTCAGCTGGTTACCTGAAGGGGTCAGGAAGGAATCCTCCTCCCCCTCAACCCTGTATCACAATTGGCCAGATGTATTCTGGGTTGGGGGCTTTTTGTTTGTTTTTTGTTTTGCCTTCCTCTGAAGCATGAAAGATGGGCCACAGCTGGAGACAAGACACTGATGCTCTGAGGTGGTTCAGATAATCCTCTCAGATGTTTGGCAGGTAGGTCTTGTTCACATGCTCAGGGTCAAACTGGTTGCCAGATTTGTCAGATAATCCTAATAAATGTACTGGTCCATTACTAGATGGAAATGGTAGAATTATCAATAATGATGCAGAAAAGGCTGAAATGTCCAATAAATCTCGTTTCCATATTTGGGAAAAAACAGATGATGTAGTCATATCATACGATAACGCTTGTTCCATTCCACTAGTATCTCAGGAGGATGTTAAACAGCAGCTTCTAAAGTCAGACATTTTTAAATCAGCAGGCTCAGATACCTTGCATCTAAAAGTTTTAAAAGAGCTGGCTGAGGAGCTCACTGAACTGTTAGTGTTGATTTTCAATAATTCTTGGCACACTGAGGAAGAAGTTCCAGAAGAAAGCAAATATTGTGTCAATATTCATAAAGGGAAAATGGGATAACCTGGGTAATTACAGGCCGGTCAGTCTGACACTGATCCCTGGCAAGATAATGGAGCTGCTCATATGGGACTTGATTAATAAAGAATTACCAGAGGGTAATAATTAATGCCAACTAACATAGTGTTATGGAAAGTATATACTGCCAAACTAACTTGATAACTTTTTTAGATGAGATTACAAATTTGGCTGACAAAGATAATAATGTTGATAGACTTTTACAACATTTTAATTAAAAAACCAGAATATAAAATTAACAGGGCACTTATTAAATAGGTTAAAAGCTGGCTAACTGATAGATCTCAACATGTAATTGTAAGTGGGGAATCATCATACAGTGGGTGTATTCTAGCGGGGTCCTGCAGGGATTGGTTCTCTGATTCATGCTATTTAATATATTTATCAATGATCTGGAAGAGAACGTAAAACCCCTGCTGATAAAATTTGCAGATGACACAAAGATTGCGGGAGTGGTGAATAAAGAAGAGGACAGGTCACTGACAGAGCAATCTGGATTGCTTGGTAAACTGGATGCAAGAAAACAATATGCATTTTAATCTGACAAATGTAAATGTGTACATCTAGGAACAAAGAATGTAGGCCATATTTATAGGATGGTGAACTATCCTGGGAAGCAGTGACTCTGGTCATGGATCATGGTGGATAATCAGATGAATATGAGCTCCCAGTGTGATACGGTGGCCAAAAAGGCTGACGTGATCCTTGGATGCATAAACAGTGGACCCTAAAGTAGGAGCAGAGATGTTGTTTTACCTCTGTATTTGGCACTGGTGCAATCACAGCTGAAATACTGTATCTGCTGCTGGCGTTCACAATTCAAGAAGGATATTGATAAATTGTGAGGGTTCAGAGAAGAGCCATGAGAATGATTAAAGGATTAGGTAACATGCCTTACAGTGATAGACTCAAGGAGCTCATGATATTTAGCTTAACAGAGAGAAGTTTAAGGGGTGACTTGATCACCGTCTAGAAGTATCTACATGGGGAGCAAATATTTGACAATTTGCTCTTCAATCCAGCAGAGAAAAGTATAACATGATCCATTGGCTGGAAGTTGAAGCTAGACAAATTAAGACTGGAAATAACGCATAAATTTTTAACAGTGAGGGTAATTAACCACTGGAACAATTTATCAAGGGTTGTGGTGGATTATCCACCACTGGCAATTTTTAAATCAAGATCGGATGTTTTTCTAAAAGATCTGCTCTAGGAATTATTTTAAGGAAGTTTTATGGGCTGTGTTATACAGGAGGTCAGACTAGATGATCACAGTGGTCCCTCCTGGCCTTGGAATCTATGAATCTGTCTGGGGTTGGGAAGGATTTTTCCCCCAGGTAGACTGCTAGGGACCGTTGGGGGTTTTCACCTTCCTCTGCAGCATGGGGCCTGGTTCTTCTGCTAGGATCTTCTGGGCATATCTCACCTAATCAATTCCATTATTGCATTGGTCATGTCACCTCAGTCTCCCCTGTTCTCTGCTTAGGGCACATAACTGTTTAGTCTCCTGAGGACTGAAATGCTTTGGTCTAACTTAAGTTATCGGGCTCAATATAGGGGTAACTAGGTGAAATTTAATGACCTGTGATATACAGGAGGTCAGACTAGATGATCTAATGGTCCTTTCTGGCCTTAAACTCTATGAAACTATGAAAAGCTGCTTTCATACTTACAGATTGTATTGATATAGCAAGAGAGTCACAACTGGACAAAGACTGTTTAATAAATATTTTTATACAATCATAGAATCATAGGACTGGAAGGGACCTCGAGAGGTCATCTAGTCCAGTCCCCTGCACTCATGGCAGGACTAAGTATTATCTAGACCATCCCTGACAGGTGTTTGTCCAACCTGCTCTTAAAAATCTCCAATGATGGAGATTCCACAACCTCCCTAGGCAATTTATTCCAGCGTTTAACCACTCTGACAGGAAGTTTTTCCTAATGTCCAACCTAAACCGCTCTTGCTGCAATTTAAGCCCATTGCTTCTTGTCCTATCCTCAGAGGGTTTCTCCCTCCTCCTTGTAATAACCTTTTATGTACTTGAAAACTGTTATGTCCCCTCTCAGTCTTCTCTTCTTCAGACTAAACAGACCCAATTTTTTCAATCTTCCCTCATAGGTCATGTTTTCTATACCTTTAATCATTCTTGTTGCTCTTCTCTGGACTGTCTCCAATTTGTCCACATCTTTCCTGAAATATGGCGCCCAGAAATGGGCACAATTCTCCAGTTGAGGCCTAATCAGCACGGAGTAGAGTGGAAGAATTACTTCTCGTGTCTTGCTTACAACACTCCTGCTAATACATCCCAGAATTGTGTTTGCTTTTTTTGCAACAGTGTTACACTGTTGACTCATATTTAGCTTACGGTCCACTATGATCCCCAGATCCCTTTCCGCAGTACTCTTTCCTAGGCAGTCATTTCCTATTTTGTATGTGTGCAACTGATTGTTCCTTCCTAAGTGGAGTACTTTGCATTTGTCCTTATTGAATTTCATCCTATTTATTTCAGACCATTTCTCCAGTTTGTCCAGATCATTTTGAATTTTAATTCTATCCTCCAAATCACTTGCAACCCCTCCCACCTTGGTATTGTCTGCAAACTTTATAAGTGTACTCTCTATGCCATTATCTAAATCATTGATGAAGATATTGAACAGAACCGGACCCAGAACTGATCCCTGCGGGACCCCACTCATTATGCCCTTCCAGCATGACTGTGAACCACTGATAACTACTCTCTGGGAGTGGTTTTCCAACCAGTTTTGCACCCACCTTATAGTAGCTCCATCTAGATTGCATTTCCCTAGTTTGTTTATGAGAAGGTCATGTGAGACAGTATCCAAAGCTTTACTAAAGTCAAGATATACCACATCTACTGCTTCCCCGCATCCACAAGGCTTGTGACCCTGTCAAAGAAAGCTATCAGATTGGTTTGACACGATTTATTCTTGACAAATCCATGCTGACTGTTACTTATCACCTTATTTTCTTCTAGATGCTTGCAAATTGGTTGCTTAATTATTTGCTTCATTATCTTTCCAGGTACAGAAGTTAAGTTAATCAATAATGCTAATATGTAGTACTTTTATAGGGGTTTCTGTTCAAGGATCTAAAAGCAATCTTTACAGTCATGAGTTAATCCTCACCGTAGTGAAACAAGCATCCCTTCCATCTCTCTATAACAGATGGGGACAGGACAGGACGGACAGACTAAGAAACATACACAAGATCTCAGAGAAAGTCTATTGTACAATGAAGATGAGAACCAGGCTCTCCCTGCTTCCCACTCTTGTGCCTTAACCACAAGGCCATTCTGCCTCACAATAGGAAGGATCCTACATTTTTCAGTTCCTTTTGAATTCATAGAATCATAGACTTTAAGGTCAGAAGGGACCATTATGATCATCTAGTCTGACCGCCTGCACAACGCAGGCCACAGAATCTCACCCACCCACTCCTGTATCAAACCTATGTTTAAACCTGGTTTAAAGACTTCAAGGTGCAGAGAATCTTCCAGCAAGTGACCCGTGCCCCATGCTGCAGAGGAAGGCGAAAAACCCCCAGGGCCTCTGCCAATCTGCCCTGGAGGAAAATTCCTTCCTGACCCCAAATATGGCTATCAGCTAAACCCTGAACATGTGGGCAAGACTCACCAGCCAGCAACCCAGGAAAGAATTATCTGTAGTAACTCAGATCCCACCCCATCTAACATCCCATCACAGGCCATTGGACATATTTACCGCTAATTCTGAGGTGCCATCTCACACCACACCCTGTGCTGGTAAAATACAGATTCACATATGTTCCAGGATATGGTAGTCACCTGCTGGCCAACATGTCATTTGCCTGCTCTGAGCTGATACTATCCAAACGGATGCCATGGCTTCAGAGGAGCAACCCCAGGCTGCCCATACAATGCCAAAGAGAACGAGATGTTGCTACACACAAGTTCGAGGCTGGCTAAAACACTGACTCAGAAAACACTATCAGTATGGAAAACAGCCTTTCCCCCTGTAATGGTGAAGTCATTAGGATATTATCTGCATTCTCAGCTGAGGTCAGATTCAACAAAGCGTATGTCTGCACTGCAAAAAACAAAACAACAGTGTGTTCTTGGCTCAGGTTAACTATCTGGGTTAAAATAGCAGTGAAGACACAGCAACTCTGTTTTTAACTCAGGTTAGCAGCTCAAGTTCAACCTCAAGCTCCCCTAAAGGCTTTAAACTGAGTTGCTAACCCAAGTGAAAAGCTGACTTGCCATGTCTTCATTGCTATTTTAACCCAAGTTAGCTAACCTGAGTTAACACACTTTTTTTTTCCAGTGAAAACATATCCCAGAAGAGAGAAACTCATGCTGAAGCCTGATCCCTATGAGGTGCTGAGTGTCTTTGACTCCAACTGAAGTGAACAAGAGTTAAGGGCACTCGGCATGTTGCTGGAGCAAGTCTTCAGTTTCTACAGTAGATAACAATAATGAACTCCCAAGGCAGTAGACATTCTGAACTTCTTTAACTTGTGAAGATTGAGAGTGAAGAGATCGTATTGCTTTGGCTGAAACTGGAAGAAATGCTAGTGCCTGGGAACCTCTGTACAGACACAGGATCCCATGTAAAGGCAAAGTACACTTTATGACATATAAAGTATTCACCCAAGATATTTATTAGTTCCAAGACTAAAAGCCTTCCGCATGATTTATAGTTCACTGTGTCCTATGTGATCTACTTAGAACATGTGTACAACCCTTCAGCTGCAGTAACTGTAACTGAGCCTGATAGTCACAGTATGCAACTCTGGTCACCATCCAACCATGATGATGAGTCTTGGATAACTCACTACAAAAAGCCATAAGTGACCCATATGCAATGCAATTGTCATTGAAAAAAAATATAGGTAGCATTATGAGGGGGAGGAATAGCTCAGTGATTTGAGCATTGGTCTGCTAAACCCAGGGTTGTGAGTTCAATCCTTGAGGGGGCCATTTAGGGATCTGGGGCAAAAATCTGTCTGGGGATTGGTCCTGCTTGAGCAGGGAGTTGGACTAGATGACCTCCTGAGGTCCCTTTCAACCCTGATATTCTATGATTATGTAGGAGGATACTGACTTACGGCTTACCTCGTAATGTGAAATTCTTTGTGACTCAAACTGCAGGACAGCCCCGCACACTTTACAGAAGGTGTCTGTGAAAAGATCTTTTCTCGTCACCTCATCCAATGTACCACCTAAAATCAAAGGTTAAAGAGAGGAGCAGTCAGTAACTAGAATGAGAAAGATTTTCATTTCTTTACTTAAGAGGCATAAGAATGGCCATACTGGGTCAGACCAAATGTCCATCCAGCCCAGTATCCTGTCTTCTGACAGTGACCAATGCCAGGTGCCCCAGAGGGAGTGAACCTAACAGGTAATGATCAAGTGATCTCTCTCCTGCCATCCATCTCCACCCTCTGACAAACAGAGGCTAGGGACACCATTCCTTACCCATCCTGGCTAATAGCCATTAATGGACTTAATCTCCATGGATTTATCTAGTTCTCTTTTAAACCCTGTTATAGTCCTAGCCTTCACAACCTCCTCAGGCAAGGAGTTCCACAGGTTGACTGTGCGCTGTGTGAAGAACTTCCTTTTATTTGTTTTAAACCTGCTGCCCATTCATTTCATTTGGTGGCCCCTAGTTCTTATATTATGGGAACAAGTAAATAACTTTTCCTTATTCGCTTTCTCCACACCACTCATGATTTTATATACCTCTATCATATCTCCCCTTAGTCTCCTCTTTTCCAAGCTGAAAAATCCTAGCCTCTTTAATCTCTCCTCATATGGGACCCGTTCCAAACCCCTAATCATTTTAGTTGCCCTTCTCTAAGGCCAGTATATCTTTTTTGAGATGAGGGGACCACATCTGTACGCAGTATTCAAGATGTGGGCGTACCATGGATTTATATAAGGGCAATAAGATAAGACATATCAGGTGCTGTTGATGTTCACATATTTACATCCAATGCAAGATGATGAAACAAAGGTCCATTCACTGAACTGTGATATATTAAAGCAAGAAATCACATAGAGCCTGGTTATGTTTTCAAAGGACTATTGCAAAGCTACCTAAGCCATCTCACCCACAAAACTGCGGCTCTAGTGGACTTTCAAGGTATTAGTTATAGAAAACCATAAGTGTACCTGGACCTTATAAAAATAAAGAGACAGCAAAGATTCTGACCTGAGGGCTTAGAGTCCAGTTCAGATGGACTGGAAACAGTTTGAAAGAAAAGGGATGGGAACAGGCCCTTAAATAGGACTGACGTAGTACACAGGTCCTGTGCTAGCCCTCTGCACAGGGATGAATTTCACCGTCAGTGTGGGCAGGCGTGGCAAAAGAAGTGCATTTTAAAGGAGATTTGAAGGACGATGAGGAAGTGGCTAGACACATGAAAAGAGGAAGGCAGTGAGGCCTTGTCAAGAAAAGTTGCACTGATTTACCTTAAATTGGTTTTTAAACTGATTTAGTTAAACTGGGGCAAACCCCTATGTGAATGCTTTTTTTCAGTTTAAGAGTGGTTTGTTCTGGTTTAGTTTAACCCTCGTTGATTTAGGGTGGCCTACACTTGAAAGTAAATTTGGATCAAGGCAAGGTATGGTGTGAATTTAAAGCAGTAAATTCTGTAGCTTTCCATGTATGGACACTCTTGTCCCAGAGTATCTTATTCCCATTTAGCTTAATCCAAGGTTGACTGTGCTTGAAATTCACACTTAATCCAAATTAATTTTAAAGTGTAGATAAATTCTTAAACTAAACCAAAAAAAGCCACTCTTAAAATGAAGTAAGAGTGTCCACATAGGGGTGTGCATTGGTTTAAATAAATGGGCTTAAATTCACACCTCAGTTTAAACCCAGGCAACTTTCTTGTGTCAACAAGCCCTTAAAGGGCAGCATGGAAGTGGATATAACAAGTGCAGTTAGGAGGGATGTTTGGGAAGAGGAGAGGAGGAAACACAGCCAGGCACTGAATTGGCAGGGCCTTGAAGATCCCAGTGAGGAGACTGAAGCAAAGAACAAGAGCAAGTTTTAATGTCTCCACTAAGGGGTGCTCTCATAAAGGTAGGAGGAGGAAACGGCCCTTGGGGATTGGAGTCACCAGTGGAACTGCAGCTGACATTCAGCAACAGGAAAGGAACATCCAGGGGAGCATGAGAAACGAATGCGCCAGGTAATATGTCCAGGAGCACGGGATGAAAAGGACCATGTGGGTAGCCAGATGGTCTGTATGACCACAAATGCTGGGGGAGGTGTCAGGTCTATGAGATGCTCTCTGTTAGGTGGTGGTCCACACTACGAAAAAGTTTGGGATCCCCTGGCTATGAATGTTTTATTGCTCTGAATGATATTCCCTCTGCTAACGCTAGGGAGAACAGAGTCATCAGTTTATCTGTGCAGACAAAATACCCGTTATAAAAGAGTGTTTTCAGACATATTCAAACACTTCTATTAATCAAGCATGCATTTAAGTACAAGCAGTACAACGTAGGAATGAACTGACACAGTTGCAGTCATCTCACTGAAAAGGGACACCATTTGTGGCTCCTACAGAATGGAAGCCTGAAGCATGGGACTATAAAACCACTTTGCATGTTGCTTTTATATCAGTTTAACAATCCAAAGAAAAGTGTCTACCACAAAGTCTTGATGCACTCGCACAACGTGGGGATTTGCAGACGCACAAATCTTTATTATTGTATCTACGCACATGTACAGCCCTGACTTGCACACAACTACTGGTTGATCTATAACTGCAATTCATGCGCAGGGACCTTTAAAAATGTGGCCCTTACAGTCTCTTGGGTTGGGTTCCACAATGACCATGTGACAAATGTTGCTTTTCAGCAAGATGTCCACCGCCAGTCATTGGCTCAAAAATATTATTTCCAAATACAAACTTTATTTTCAAACACTTTTCATGAGTTACATTGGCCAGATGCTTAATTCTAATCATGCTTTTCATTTCTCTAGCACTATCCATCCAGTGACTGTAAAACACTCGGAGATTCATGATGTATTTAGTCTCATCCCTGTCAAATGGAGAGAGTAAAATGACTTGCCACACAAGAAGTCCAACTCAGAGCTGGGAAGAGAGCCAAGATTTCATGATTCTCAGCTCTGTGCTTTAGTACAAGCCTACCTTGAGTCTCCGAAAGTTACGAACTTTCAACAAAACTGGATCAGTTTGCGTAAAGGAAGGCCCCTTATCCTGCATAATTAGCAAGAGCACTGAACAGTAAGGGGATGTCTACACTGGGGAAATATATATGGAGAACACTTTTTTCAAAAACTGAATTGGAATGTAAGGGAATACATGTGATAATATTGCCATGGGCAATGGCTGCCTTATTTGCCATTGGAAAATGTTTGCAATATTTCTTGTTTTGAACAGGGAAACTCGGACAAACTTTCCTGACCCACTCAAGAACATTAATTGTAAATATGGTCTCATGACCGTAGATCCACATTGCACAGATTTCTTAGCAGAGGAAAAAAGTATGCAAAAATGTGCTGTCAAATATTTCTATAGCACACCTATGAATCCTGACATGGAGTGCGAAAGCAAAAGAAATGTTGTAGTGTTAGCAGCAGGGAATATACATCTGGTGGTTTCAAGGAACAGAGTTGAAACTATTAACTGGATGCCATAAAGTTATGTTTTACCATTGTCCGCCTACAAAAAGCAAACACTGATTTGATATTTGGTTTTATAAGGAATAGCAGGTCTCCCGAGATTCCAGTCCAACAAGTACTATTAATAGGCAGTCACTTCTTAAAGATATGTGTTTAGATTCTCAAGACAGTGCAGGGGATTGGGACACAAATCTTCCACAAGTTTTAATGGAAAATTTAAATCCCCCAGGCTGCTTTGAAAATCTTAACCATAGTACTTGAACTGTGCATTGCCTGAACCGTACAGATGCTGGTTTACAATGGGCATTTTTTATTTCTTGTCAATGCAATTCGAGGTGGGGTCTGTGTAAAAGTAGAATTTTGTTACCATAGCTTTTCTTATTCTAGATTCTTCTTTCTTCTATCATTTCAAAGCATACTGACTACATAAAAAGGTCTGACTCTATGTGCTATCATTAGTATAGTAAGAGCACCTAAAAATTACTGTAGTCAAATTTTTCAAAAATGAATGCTGAAGTTCCCACATCCGAGAATAAATGGCCTGTTTTTCCAAGAGCGCTGGGTGCCCAGCAGCTCCAATTGACTTCAGTGGGAGAAAAAAGTCAAAATATAAACGTAGGACTTCTGCTTGAGTTCTAAACTTCAATCCAGAGTTTATAAGCAATTCAACTATCTTGTAAAAGTCTGAATGAGTACATCAAACTCAATATATGTTAGATTTTTATGGTAGTGCCTAGTGTCATGGTATCTAAGTGCTGCACAAAATTAATGGACATTATTACATGACACTAAAATGGCTTTTCTCTCTCCATCCTTCTGGGAGCATAAGATGACAGCCACCCTTATCATAAAGACTGGGGATCAGTAAGGTCTGATTTTTTTAATGTGCAAAAGACTGTATCATAGTCATGTTTCAAGAAATTGGAGTTTGAACTACTGGTATTTTTCCATTTATAATTTCTATGGCTCTGCTTATTCCTAGATTGTCCTTTTCAGCTAAACACAGAAGTAAGTGTATGATTTTTAAGCTTCTCAGTCCTAAAAATAATCACACGGAAGCCTGGTTTACACCTAAAATTTAGGTTGACCTAGCTACGTCGTTCAAGGGTGTGAAAAATTCATACCCCTGTGTAATGTAGTTAAGTCGGCCTACATGGTTCAATTCACACACAATTCAATTAACAGTAAAACTGGAATTAATTTGCAAACTAGACACCATCAAATTAGGCCTGAATAAAGACTGGGAGTGGTTAGGTCATTACAAAACCTAAACCTAATTTCCCCCATACTAATTTTCCCCTACTGTTACTCACACCTTCTTGTCAACTGTTTGAAATGGGCCACTCTCATTACCACTACAAAAGTTATTTTTCCTCCCTTGGTATCCTACTGTTAATTGAATTGTCTCGTTAGACTGACCTCACACTTGGTAAGGCAACTCCCATCTTTTCATGTATTTATACCTGCTCCTGTATTTTCCACTCCATGCATCTGATGAAGTGGGTTCTAGCCCACGAAAGCTTACGCCCAAATAAATTTGTTAGTTTCTAAGGTGCCACAAGGACTCCTTGTTGTTTTTGCAGATCAGACGAGTGGTCCATCTATTCTGGTATCCTGTCTCTCACAGTGGCCAAAACCAGATACTTCACAGGAAGGTGCAAGAAACATTGTAATGGCCATAGGTGAAATAACCTACAATAGAAGATTTTTTTCTAGCTGTCAGTCACTTGTTTATCCGTAAAGCCCGAAGGTTTGTGTGTTTTAGGACAAAAAAAACCCATAAACAATGAAGATTAGGAAGCTTTCTATATGGGTACGTTATACCACAACTACTCATTGCAGAGTTTTTGTATCTTCCTCTAACGCAGCTAGTACAGGCCATTGTCAGAAATAAATATTGGATTAGAGAAACCACTGGTCTAATCTGGCATTGTAATTCCTATGTTTTCTCTTAGAACATTTCTAATCCTTTTCTGAATCCTGCTATGCTCTTGTCCTCAATGATATCTTGTGGTAATGACTTCCTCTGGTTAACTGTGCCTTGCATTAAAAAAGAAAAAAATCTTACCAGTTTTAAATGTTGCCTGTCATTTTCAATGAGTGTCCCCCTGTTCTTGTATTATGCAAAGGAATAAATAGTAGGACGTGATACACCCAGATGATACCAATTTTTTATTTTCTATACCTCTATCATGTCACATCTTAGATCCCTCCTTTCTTAGTAGTGCCTATCTTTCCAACCTCTCCTTAGACGTTTCCATACTTTTGATCAATTTTGTCTTTGCTCTCCAGACATCTCCTCCCTCTCCTATTTTAGCTCTATCTTTTCTCTAATAGGGTAATCAGAATCCAGGTGAGAATACATTGATATAGTGGCATAATGTTCTCTGTATTATTTTCTATTCTGTTATTTGCACATCTTAACATTTGTAGTATTGCCAACCCCAAGTGTCCAAAAAAGAGTTGAGCTCAAAAAAAAAAAAAAAAAAAAAAAAAAAAAAAAAAAAAAAAAAAAAAAAAAAAAAAAGAGACCGATGTAAGTATCATGAGATTTTAAACAAATAATAAATTCAGGATTTTTGGTTTTTTGAGCCTTTAGGGTTCACATTCTTCACACCATGACAGCTAGAAACTTTTTTTTTTTTTCTTTCAAATGGAAGTTGAGATTTTCAACTAATAAAATGACAACGAGGCAAGGCTTTTGGAGAGACACTTAGGCCTGGTCCACAGTAGGGGGGGATGTCGAAGTAAGATACGCGACTTCAGCTACAAGAATAGCGTAGCTGAAGTCGAAGTATCTTACTTCGAAGTACCGCGCCTTACCTCGCGTCCTCGCGGCGCGAGATCGACGGCCACGGCGCCCACATCGACTCCGCAACTCCGCTCGCCCTGCTGGAGTTCCGGAGTCGAAAGAAGTGCGTTCGGGGATCGATCTATCGCGTCCAGACGAGACGCGATAGATCGATCCCCGATATATCGATGGCTACCCGCCGATCCGGGCGGGTAGTGTGGACGTAGCCTTAATATCATGAGTCTTCTGATACAATCATAAGAACTGGCAACATCTGTTTACTCTTTACTTTTTTGACTGCTGCTGCACAGTGAGCAGAGATGTATATTGAGTTGCCCACAATGACAAATAGGTCTTGTTTTTGACTAGTCATAGCTAATTTAGAACCCAGCAATATACATAGGTAATTCAAATGATTCTTTCCCATGCACATGATCTTGCATTTGTCAAATTCCCATGATCAGCATTTTGCATTCTGTTACAAGAAACTGAGTAGCATTAGTCATTATCCCCCTGCAAACTTCTGATATGTGAAGCTTGGCAAAAAGTCATGAATTTAAAAACAAAACAAGAGGAAAGGGGGATATATAGCATGCAAAGTTGCAAGTAATATTTTAATGGGATTTTTTAAAATATTATCTATATGGTAAATCTGGGCGAGTAGGTTTTCAAACTAGGCTGGCAAACTGTCATGCTCATTTTGCTAGATAGCTAAATAGTCTGATTGTTTTGTAGAATTAGGCCAATGATTTTTTTTAACCTAGTTGCCTAAAGATTGGCCCCTAAATAAGCTTTGTCTAGAGAGAAAAGGTTAAGTCTAGGTCGGACTTAGCGGATATGAGCTTGCTAAGCCTGACAAACTCAGCTGCCCTCCCCCCTTTATACACACTGTAAATGCACAGTAACACTTTTAGCTTAGTAACCTGACCTGCTGAAATTGAGCCAAAGGCATTAACGTGCATCTATATTAGGAAATGGGTTAGCTAAGCCCAACATAACCTTACCCACTTTTCCTAAATCAGACAAGGCCTTAAGCAGCCTGCTTTTCAAAGGTACTGAGCACCTGCAGCTCCTACTGAAGTCAGTCAGAGCTGTAGATGCTCAGCACGTCTGAAAAAAAAATTGAGCCATTTCCTGGTGCTGAACTTCAGGAACCTAAATCTGAAAGTTTTGGCTTTAAGCATATGAAATATATTTTACCTTTGTGTCAACACAGATTTTTAAGCAAAATATTTGCCCAGTAATAACCCCACTATCCAGTGGGAAACATGATCATGCAATAAAAACATACAGACCAAAATTCAGGAGTGGATGCAGCTCCACTGAAATCTAATCCAGCCAGTACATCATCAAGGCTCTTCAGGGTGGCCTATGCAATCGTAGTCCAGTTCTTAGTGGGCAAGTGTGCACAACACAAAACCATGCCTTTGGGCATTCCCAGCAGAAATGTCCAGAACTGAATAGGCTGGAGAATGAATTTACCCTCAACTCCTTTCAGCAATCCCTCAAGAATGCTACTGACGCACAGTGGCGGCAGAGTGGGGAACCATGCCTTGCCACTGCCTATACTGAACCTCTTCTGTGGAGAGTACACAGAAGGCTTCTGTTTCCAAGAGAGCACCTTTTATGACAACTAAATACACTTTAAAAAACCCAAACTACCCACCTTTGCATCAGACAGCACCGTTAAGGAGAAACATTACAGAGATACTGAATTCAAAGTGGCAGCCCTGCATGACTGCCATTTTGAACTCAATATTTTGTCCATGACCACAAAAACTTTGTGAAGCATTCCAGGGAATGGGCTCAGATCGCTCTGAACTAACATTTTGTCATTTAAAGAAGATTCTCCCTCACAAAACAGACAAATGATTGTTCCCCACAAAGCGATTGGTCCTCATTTATTGGACATTTATATTGATAATGAGAACATCCAGACTTACATTAGATAGGATGAAAACAACGTGTAGGAGGGATATAAACCCTCCTGCTTTCGGTCACAAGTCAATCCGTAGCTGACTGGGGTTTCAAAGAAACTTCCCCTCTGGATAGGTTATTCCATAATGGTCCACTATAAAGTTTCTTACACATTCCTCTGAAGCACTCGCCATTGTTAGAAGCAGGACACTGGGCTAGCTGGACAGTTGGCCTGATCTGGCATGGCACTTCCTATCTGCTCTGTTACTGACTTATGTGACCTTAGATAGGTCATTTAAGTTTCTGTCTCCATTTCACCATCTGTAAAATGGAGATTGTAATGTTTACTCACCTATCCCTCAAACAGGGGCCGTGAGACTCTGTTTTGTAAAGTCTACTGAGATGCTCACAAAGGAAGTGCTATAGAAGTGGAAAATGTTAATGATCAGCAATATTGGGAGTAAGGGAGTGGGGAACAAAGTAAAGAAGGGTAAGTTTGTTCCAATCATCATCTTCCTATCCCAGGGTGATATCCTGACCCTGTTGAAATCAATGGGAGTTTTGCCATTGATTTAAATGGGGCTGGAATTTCACTCCATGTGTTTATGTATGATATTTAATGAGTAGATTTGGAGATCCACACGGTCATTAACCAACTTATCCTCAATAACCTTGGGAAATACAGACCATTGATTTTGTTCTGATCTTAGTGATACTCTGCAGTACTCTGAGGAGACAAAGCAATAATTCTTGCCTGTGATTTTAGGGCTTACTATATTTGGTCACTACAGAACTCAGCCTATCTCCAATAATGCCCCTTCACAAATGAATCAGAAGTATATCTGTGTAACTTCACTGTAACTCCTGAATATGTAGCTGAACAAACATCCTCTGACACTGCAGTTACAGCTGGTAAGATCAGTTACCATTGCCACTAGAAGTCACAGGATCTGGAGTGCCAGGTTAGAATGACCGTATTTAGGGACTTTAAAAAAGATGTTTAGATGAGCCTCTTTGGCTAATGCCTGAGAAAAAGTTTTGACTGCATCAATGTCTGTGCCCACATGAAGGCAGAGTTAACAATCCAGTGTGTGATTTGTATTACAGCAGTCCTAGTGACACCAATCAGGATTACAGCCTCTTTGTGCAGGGTGCTGTACGAACATAAGAAACAGTCCTTTCTCCTGTTTAAAACACAATGCATGGGTGTACAACACAATGGAAGGGGCATGAAGACAAAGGTGACAGTTACAGAACACAGGATTGCATAAGGTAACTGTGGGTCTACATTCCCATGGGCAGCGAGATTCAGAGTCTGGGTCAACTGACTTGGGCTTGTGCTACGCATTGTAGACATTTGGGCTTGCACTGGAGCCTAGGCTCTGAGACCCACCCACCTTGCTGTGTTTCAGAGCCCAGAGCAGCAGGGGGAAGGAAGCTTTCCCTGCTCTTATCCATGCCATACCCGTTCTGTTGATATAGATGACTTCAATTGGGAAGTAATTACAGAATCCACCTGTTTTGCTGGAGGCGGCGGCTGGTGGGAGAAATGAGGGAATAATTGAGAGTTTTGATTCTCTCGCTATATTCAAATAGATTTAGATAGATTGCCCAAACCTACCTAGTGACTGCTTTTGCTGTTATGCATTTGAATTCATCATAAGGAGATCTAAAGCGCTAGATGGGTGCTTACTGGTATTATTTTATATATCAAAATGAATATAGCTGTGTCAAAATAATTGAAATTCACACGCAGGAAGAAAAAAATATCCAAGTGTTAGTTCAATTATGTAAAGAGTAATTGTCGGATATTTGTGCATTTCAGTAGAACAGCTGAAACTAATCAAATGTTATAAAATCAAACCCCAAGTTCCCCAAATAAGTTATTACAGAGGGTTGGGGTCCTAAAGCAGAGAAAAGAGATGAATCTAGAGATGGATTCGGAAGAGGCAGAGAGATAAGAAAGCTGTTCCAGAGAGTGGAAATAGCAGGGGAAAAGCACCCCCCCAAAAAAACGAAGAGTAGGGACAGTGAAGTCAAGCAATCCAGGAGCACAGGATCGAGCCAGCTTGTTACAATTCACTATTACTGAAAATCTGCTCTGTATTTCCCTGTTATTCTGAAAGAATTCACAGACCAGATACATTAATAAAGCCCTTTACAAATGGGCCCAGCAGAGAAACAGAACCAAAGGAGAATGGAAGGAACAGAACAGCTGTCCTCCAACAGTGACCACTTGGCAATGGGACCGAGAACTGGCTAACTGCACATTGCTAACCTTCCTCCATAGTTTCCAGGTGCTACATCATATTAAAGGCAACTAAGTTACACTTGTTACACTTAATATTTTTGTAACATTACCTATGAATATAATTAATTGCTGTACTTGCCACAGTGACGATGTGCAATTGCGAATGGGAGAGGATAGTGGTTTAGGTGACAGGGAATGGGAGCGTTCATGTTCCTAAAGCCTATTAAGATGTGACTGTGCTCCACGCTAGGAAAAAGTATGAGAACTCCTGAATGAGGACAGTTTAATCACACTATCACACCCCATAATACATGCTATCCTGAACCTCAGCACTACTTGATTGATCACTGCCTTCGGCATCATGCCCTGCATGCCATTTATGTACAACAATGTTCCTGAATACACACATTGCTGTGCTTCTAATGTAGATAGAACTATACACATTGCCTATTCACCAGAAATAGTTACTGCCCTTTTGCACCCTGATTATTGACGTTTACCAGGCATCCATGTGAATCAGGTCTCAAAATGATTCCTTTTCACCCAGGGTTCAGGTTATTGTATTTGGCCAAAACACCCACAGACAACGACAACACCTTTCCCTCTTATACCCAGTTATGGGAAAAGACTTGCACCGATAGTGTAATAATGGTAGATATGGACATGTTAACGCTAATCACAAGAAAGGGCTCTTAAAGGCTGACACACAACAATCGTGCTGTGATGACTCCAGAGAAACACAATGCTGCCAGGGCTCAATTAATATATATTCCCAGGCTCAGAATTTTGGCATGCAAGTCAGTTATTTATTACTCTGAAAAATGCATCTCTACATTAATAAGGAGAACCCATTGGACCAAACCCTGTTGTGCTTCCTAAGGCAAAGTTTGCATTGAAGCGAGTATAACTGGACCTTATTGGGGCCAGCTGTAAAGTATGTTGCTTTGAAGCATATATTCTATGGGCAGTTTATATTTTGAAAACTTTTAAGCACTTGTTGAGAAAGCTAACAGACAGTGCCTGTTACAATGTAAACTCCTGGTACTGAGACCAGAATAATTGTGGACCATAAACAACTCATTTCACACAGGCCTCTGAACAGTCCTCAACTGAAGAGATTTTTGTCCATTCTGACCATGTTTTGAACTATGATCTGGAGGTGAAATGCTCCAGATCCCATTACCAATCACACCATCCAAATTACTTCCATGACTACTAACTGTATTAATAATGGATTACTAAATGTTTATATAAACATCAGTATATGTTAGTGGATAGTGTTTAAACATAAATTTTGGTGTGTTAATGCTGTTCTGCGCATTAGAGACAACAGGATAAAAGCAAGACATTTCACACCAGAGTGTGATGTACTATACAATATGCAATACATACGCAAAAGAGGATACAATAGGGTAAATTAAACCAGAACTCAGTTGTATCTAAAAAGAAACAATTGTCTTGTGGTTAAAGCATAGGACTTTCATCAGGACAACTTGGTTCTAGTCTCAGCTCCACGACATGCTTGTTACCTTGGGTAAGTCACCTTTATTTTGGGCAAAGCTTTTTGAACAGCAACTAATTTTTTATCTAAATTCATACTATATTTAGGTGCCTCACTTTAAGCTTAAAAATGTGTTTCCTCATCTGTACTATGAGAAAAATAGTTACCTACCTCATGAGGGTGAGATCAGGCGAATTCATATTAATTTGAGATCTTCAACCAGATCAATGCTAAGGGAAAAGAATTATCCTAGTTTTCGGAGTAAATGTAACTCAAATTCCTCACATTATTCTTTTCAGTCCAAATCTTAACATTCTCTCTGATTAAATTCCTTGTCTTAAAAACCAATGAGTAAGTGCTTTGAAGATCAGAAGTGTTCTGTAATCTCTTCCAAATTCAAATATACATACCAGTGTTTGCACACTAGGCACTGCTTGGCTACTCAAGAATGTCAATACATAAGTGAAAGAGCTGAAAGCTCCATTTCTTCCAGCCTAAGAACTCAGGAGATGAAACTCAGCTGGTTTAGAGACCTACACAGAAAGATGCCTATTTGACTTCCCTGATGGTTGTGAGAGATGGACACTTCTTCACTAGGAAATGGACTAAAACCAAACATTTCAAATAGATCAGAGCGCATCCACATGAGTCCTTAGATATTTTATACTTTAAAACAAAAAAACAGTATTTTTTTTTAAATTACAGATGGATTTTTTAAAAATCTGCTGTATGTGCTATTGGCAATGAAGTGTCTCATGTACAAATGGTGACCACACTGGCAGATTTATTGGCATGAAATACAACAGATTGTAGCCATCCTCATCTTTAATGTGGGCTGTGGCCTGTGGAGACTACAAGTCCCATCATGCAATGCTCCAGTTTGATACAAGCAGAGACCACTTGAATCAACAAGGAGTATCCTGTGCTGGAACTTTTAAACTCAGTGGGCCACATCTCTAAAACAGGGAAATATGTCCAGCACTGGTCATATGCTTAGCAAGGACATTTGCTTATTTAGTACATCTCTTAGAATCAATTAAAATAGTCTGAATTTTCGCTAGCAAAGAGATATTCCCAGGACAGAAGGTACAAAGTCAATATAGTTTTTACTTGATGCACAGTTAGGGATAATTGATAATGAATGGCAGCTGAGGGAACATTAAGCAAATTTACCAGGGTGCAGTTTGCAAAGAAAAGAAGTGAATATTGCGGAAAAAACCACACACTCTTCTTAATACCACTTCCCAAGAACTGTAATCTTGAAAGAAAGTCATTCTCTTTGTATCTATTGAACAAAACTCCACCCCCTAATTCAGTGCTCATCTGCTCTCTGGTGCAGAACTTGTCTATATTACCTTGGATTCTCCTGTTTCCCTTTATTTGCATTTAGGATCTTACCTTCTGAGCCCAACTCAGAGAGAGAAGTCTAATAATCTGAACCCAGGACTGGGACACAAAATATTCACATTCTAAACTTACTCTGAGTCAAATCTTATGCTTTGATAATCATTACAGAGATGCTGAAAATTTATTAACTTAATTTATTACTATAGCATTTCGGAAGCTTTTTGAAGATTCCTTTTACAGCAAAAACAGACTTCCTAAACACTTTAGCTATGCTTACATCAGTGATTGTTCTCTGATCGTTATAAAGGTGACTGCATATCTATGTCCCAGATGAGCTTGGATTTAAAATATATGACCATATGAAAGCTCTACTATATTTATTACTATGTTATCCTTATGCTTTACCGTATTAAAGACCCAGAATAAATGTAATTCATTTGTATGCCAAAATTCTAAGCATTGTTCTTTATTAAAAGACATTCACTATGAAAGTCTTTACATAACCATTCATCTCCTGCTTATTTTTATCTTTATAGAAAGCCCATTTCCACAGCAAGCAACTATCCATTATTTCCCACTTGAACCCATTATCCTTAGTTTGGGGTAGCATCATTATTAAGTGTGGTATCACAAACAAATGATCATGTGAGAAACAAATTCAGATGAAGAGGAGAGACCCAATTGTACTTGAACAGATACATACTCAAATAAACCAATCATTCTTGGGAGCAGTAGCTTTTGTACATACACCAGCAGCACTGTGCCCAAAGCTATCAATGAGGTACACTAGTTAATGGCAGATGGTCAGCCAGCAGAGCAAACAACACTTTTGGGGGGAACCTGCATAAGAAGTGTCTTAATTTTTCAAAATGATCAGTTAAAAAAAAAAAAGACGACATTTTCTACCCAATTGTAATACCAAGTACAGTATTTGGCCCAAATATCATCGGCACCTCTTTATAAGGCCATAATCAACACATTTTTATCATTTACATTTGCTTTTACTTTTCCACTGTCTGAAAATAGCATTCTTAAGTTGTAAAATAAACATCTTTGTTCTTTTCTACTTAGTAAGCAAATATCCTGTTATGTCTGCTTGAAATAAACAACCATTTAATTTACTTCCTTGTTCTATTTTTATTCATGTTCTTAAACTGCACCCAGTAGATTCAACATGAGCAGTGCAGGAGTCCTTTGTTTGTTAACTGCTCGAAAGCCAAAACTGGCAATACAAAGCAGCTTTGGGGCAGATCCTAGTGGATTATAACAATTTAAAGGCAGCTTAAGCCACTTGACTGTAGCCCTTTGAGAGCATTTAGAAAGAATGCAGAAGACTACTTTTTGATCCATGTTATATTAACCTTTAATCTGACAACTACTAGTGATGAGAAGTCGTGGGATCATAATGGAGAACATCAATTATTACCAGAATGGAGACACTTGATGAGGGTGGGAATGCAACATCCAAAAGAAGAGGAATTCACACTAATGTACTCATAGACTCAGCATTTATATATTGCTTTTCATCTACAGAACTCCCAATGCTTTTTGATTTAGCATTATCATCACCCCTCTCATACAGGGAGGGTAAGAGGTGCTTAAATTCGGCATCTCCACCACTTCCCCCCCAAAAACCCAAATGGACAGTTTTGAAAGTTTGGACCCAGTTAAATAGCCTGCTGCAGACTCACTGTCCAGCAATAGAGTTAAGAGACAAGGATTCAATTCCTGACACTCTGTTCTCAGCTACCCCACTGTAGGAGCATGCTTTGCTGCATTTGTTTTAGCCTTGTAACTATTTGTCTGTTCCTCCTTTGGCACAGTGCTTTGATACAGCAATTAAAGCAGTGACATATGCAGGCACTCAAAAAAGCACTTTATGAAATATTACTGTACTAATTTATTTTTGCTACATGCTAGAAGTTCTCAGACATTTTCTCTTAACTTTGTCCTAACAAAAGTGTAGGGATAGATACTGGAGGTTAAGATTTAGAGAAAACTTTTGGAGTTTGAAAATTCTGATTATGTCATTTAATAAGCATCTTCAAGATGTTTTTAAAATTTCTCTTTGCACGCAGTCTATTTCCACTTCCCTTCAGGCTATGTCTACACTACGGCGGTAAGTCGTCCTACGCCTAAGAAGTCGACGTACCTTAAGGTCGAGTTACCGTGGGGTCTACACTGCAGGGGGTCGACAGGAGAAAATCTCCCGTCGACTTACCTTACTCTTCTCGTTGGGGGTAGAGTACAGGGGTCGACTGGAGAGCAATCTGCAGTTGATTTGGTGGGTCTTTACTAGACCTGCTAAATCGACCGCCGGTGGATCGATCTCAGAGCGTCGATCCCCACGGTAGAGTAGACCTGTCCTCAGTCTTCAACCTCTAAGAAGTGTAAGATTAAAGGTGGTGGTAGAGTATGTTGTTAAAACATTAGAAAAGTTATATTGTAGACATGCTATAGTTTTGTGCAGAAGCTTTTTGATCAGAGTGTGAAGGAAAAGGAAGTGTGCTCAACCTCACTATTTCTAACAGCTCTTCTTCCCTGATTCTCAAGGATAACTTGCAAGAGTACAGAAATCTAGAAGAGTGCAAAGAAAAATCGTGGGCCAAATACAGCCCTTGGGCAAGAGGGGGCAATGGGGTTTCAGTTTGAAGGCACCAATAAAACACGATAAAGTCAATTTCTGCTCTCAAATACCACAGAGACAGGTACAGTATTAAAAGTCAGGACTACAACATTAACATATATACGCATTGACTTCAACAAATATGTAGAGCAGATGTTGACCCCAAAAGTGATTTTCTTATTTCACAAGCATTTTTACATGATGTTCTATTTTCTGCCTCATAGTAACTGCAAGAAGGAAAGGCATAGGTTCTATTGTAGGAAATACTGGAAAACAAACTCTTTTGTAAGCAGTCTCTTTCTTGGTAATTGTTTTTGGGGAGGCAGAAGGGAAAGTAGTCTCAACCATACATAAAAACATGTTCACTAGAAGTGCTAGAAAAATCAAATTATGTTTTCTTAACACCTTTCATCCCAAACTACAGGCATACAACACTACAGAAATACAGCCACCGCTGGGATGCAATGGAGCAGCCGAACATGCACACAGGCCACTGCACAGCTGGTTAAAAGGGAACTCAAAGGCACATCAAGACAAATGCCCTATTCCTGTGAAAAGTGCCAAAGGTTTATTTTATTTATTTTTAAACAATGGAGAGCAGAGAGGACCTCAATTTTTAAGGTCTCATCCTGGTGACCAATTTGAAAGATGGCTGCAAGCTCAAGTGTGGAGTCAAAGAGAAAACTGTGTACCTCAGAGACAAGACAAAGGAGAACTAGACAGATGTGGGCTTCAGCAGCTGGCTGACGAAACGATGCGAAAAATCTGAAACTGTTAACATATTTCAATTTTCTTAAATAATGTAGTCAGTGAGTTTTTCAAAACCCAAGAGATACTAAAAAAGTGGAATGTTACAACTGTACTTTGTTGCTTGGAAAAGCATAGCATAAAACTGAAATGGCTACACTTGAAATTTCAATAAATTGCCTTCATTTTCGAAGCTATGAGATAATTTGGGTGAGATTTTCAAGAGACCTCAGCACTGGCCTGTCTGCTTCCACTGAATCAATGGTAATCGATCAGTTGATTCATAGATTCTAAGGCTGGAAGGGACCTCGAGAGGTCATTGAGTCCAGTCCCCTGCCCTCATGGCAGGACCAAATACTGTCTAGACCATCCCTGCAGGGGCGGATTAACAAATTTGCCGCCCCTAGGCCCTGAAAAAATTGCCCCCCCCCCCAGCTCACCTCCTCTCCCCCGCGGCAAGCCTGGGAGGGAGGGAGGGAGGGGGGAGAAGGAGAGCGCTCGGGGGATGGCGGCGGTGGAGCGGAGGTGAGCTGGGGCGGGGAGCGGTTCCCTGCCCCCCCAAAGTTACTCCCCGTGCCCGCCGGCCCCAGCTTACCTCCGCTCCACCTCCTCCTCCCTCCCTCCCAGAGCTTTCGCACAGCAAGCCTGGGAGGGAGGTGGAAGGAGGGAAGTGTGGCACGCCTGGGGGAGGAGGTGGGCCCGGGATTTGGGGAAGGGGCAGAGTTGGGGCGGGAGTNATAGATTCTAAGGCTGGAAGGGACCTCGAGAGGTCATTGAGTCCAGTCCCCTGCCCTCATGGCAGGACCAAATACTGTCTAGACCATCCCTGCAGGGGCGGATTAACAAATTTGCCACCCCTAGGCCCTGAAAAAATTGCCCCCCCCCCCAGCTCACCTCCTCTCCCCCGCGGCAAGCCTGGGAGGGAGGGGGGAGAAGGAGAGCGCTCGGGGGATGGCGGCGGTGGAGCGGAGGTGAGCTGGGGCGGGGAGCGGTTCCCTGCCCCCCCCAGAGTTACTCCCCGTGCCCGCCGGCCCCAGTTTACCTCCGCTCCGCCTCCTCCTCCTCCTCTGAGCGCGCCGCGACTCACTTCTCCTCCCTCCCTCCCAGAGCTTTCGCACAGCAAGCCTGGGAGGGAGGTGGAAGGAGGGAAGTGTGGCGTGCCTGGGGGAGGAGGTGGGCCCGGGATTTGGGGAAGGGGCAGAGTTGGGGCGGGAGCGAGCAAATTTGCCGCCCTAGGCCTAGTTGGCCTAGGCGATAATACGCCGCTGCATCCCTGATAGACATTTATCTAACCTACTCTTAAATATCTCCAGAGATGGAGATTCCACAACCTCCCTAGGCAGTTTATTCCAGTGTTTAACCACCTGACAGTTAGGAACTTTTTCCTAATGTCCAACCTAAACCTCCCTTGCTGCAGTTTAAGCCCATTGCTTCTTGTTCTACCCTTAGAGGCGAAGATGAACAAGTTTTCTCCCTCCTCATGACACCCTTTTAGATACCTGAAAACTGCTATCATGTCCCCTCTCAGTCTTCTCTTTTCCAAACTAAACAAACCCAATTATTTCAGCGTTCCTTCATAGGTCATGTTCTCAAGACCTTTAATCATTCTTGTTGCTCTTCTCTGTACCCTCTCCAATTTCTCCACATCTTTCTTGAAATGCGGTGCCCAGAACTGGACACAATACTCCAGTTGAGGCCTAACCAGCGCAGAGTAGAGCAGAAGAATGACTTCTCGTGTCTTGCTCACAACACTCCTGTTAATGCATCCCAGAATCATGTTTGCTTTTTTTGCAACAGCATCACACTGTGGACTCATATTTAGCTTGTGGTCCACTATAACCCCTAGATCCCTTTCTGCTGTACTCCTTCCTAGACAGTCTCTTCCCATTCTGTATGTGTGAAAATGATTGTTCCTTCCGAAGTGGAGCACTTTGCATTTGTCTTTATTAAACTTCATCCTGTTTACCTCAGACCATTTCTCCAATTTGTCCAGATCATTTTGAATTATGACCCTATCCTCCAAAGCAGTTGCAATCCCTCCCAGTTTGGTATCATCTGCAAACTTAATAAACGTACTTTCTATGCCAATATCTAAGTCGTTGATGAAGATATTGAACAGACCCCTGCGGAACCCAATTGTTATGCCTTTCCAGCAGGATTGGGAACCATTAATAACTATGCTCCGAGTACGGTTGTCCAGCCAGTTATGCACCCACCTTATAGTAGCCCCATCTAAGTTGTAATTGCCTAGTTTACTGATAAGAATATCATGCGAGACCGTATCAAATGCCTTACTAAAGTCTAGGTATCCCACATCCACCGCTTCTCCCTTATCCACAAGACTCGTTATCCTATCAAAGAAAGCTATCAGATTGGTTTGACATGATTTGTTCTTTACAAATCCATACTGGCTATTCCCTATCACCTTACCACCTTCCAAGTGTTTGCAGATGATTTCCTTAATTACTTGCTCCATTATCTTCCCTGGCACAGAAGTTAAACTAACTGGTCTGTAGTTTCCTGGGTTTTTTTATTTCCCTTGTTATAGATGGGCACTACACTTGCCCTTTTCCAGTCTTCTGGAATCTCTCCTGTCTCCCATGATTTTCCAGAGATAATAGCTAGAGACTCAGATACCTCTCTATTAGCTCCTTGATTTCAATAGAAGCAGAGTTAGGCCAATGCAGAGTGCTTCTGAAAAAATCCCATTCTATATTTTCAAAGTGAACCACAGAGAAATCTTTTGTGGTAGTTGCCTAGATAGGATGGTGCACAAAATTAGGCCCAATCCCGCAAACACTTTTGCATGTGTTTGACTCCCAGGCACAGTCTCATTGACTTCAGTGGGACTACATGTGCAAGTTAAGTACAAGCATTTGCAGGTTAAGGGCCTAAAATCTGCTATATACTGATAAAACAAGAGTTCAGTGGGGATTGTTAGAACTGGTGCTGGCCAAGCCAGATCATAACATGGTTTGGTCTTGACTGCACAAACCCTGTTATAGCTCATTGTGGCTGAAGCAAACAGGTCTTCGGACCACCTTAATATACAGAGCAGTGAAAAGGTCTTATACTTGACTTAACATATAAAGGACAAGCTTTTGACAAGATTTGTCCTAGACAGAGTGTGCATCAGTAAGCCTCTGCTCCCCCATAGAAACATTTCAAAGGTGGGTAAGTGATGCACAACTTAGACACAAAAAGTTCAATATTGGATTTTAAAGAAAATTAAGATGAAAGCCCAATATATCAGCCCAATATATCAGTCATCCCCCAAAATGAAGGAGTCTACTCTTACCCATGAAGTTATTCTGATTGACTCTGCTGTTTCCATTTCTCTTCCTCTATTTTCCTTAGTCTCATTTCAATCCATGTTCTTTTGTTTCCATTTCTCTGGCTCTTGCACACATTGTTCCAAGTCACAGTGAGCTCTGCTCATTATATTCTATCAAACCAATGTCATCCTGATCAGTGCATTACAGCTGAAGCAAATTGAAACGAACAAGATTTTTTTAAAAAGTTGGCACAGCAATGAAATGTCTAGGTCTTGTCAGCATCAAGTCACTTTCACTGTAACACACTGCTCAGGATTGCAGGAATCACACATTGTCTCTTGGATATCTGCCTAGCAAGGAGTTATGCATTGTTTCTGGTAAATGGGACATACAGCATGGTTTGTCCCAGCAAGAATTAACAACTTCTTAAAGGAACAATGAACTCTAAATGTTATATCCTAGCATTGCACATGAGGCTGCCCAAAGCAGGTTTAAAGAATCAACAGCACAAATAAGTTTTAAAAAAACTGCAGGATAATAGACCATGTTACTTCTCTTGCTGAAAGTGTCACTTTATTTTCTTTGGATGGCAGAACCATTTTGTTTTGTGGTTCTCAAATCCTAAGAAGGTATGACAATACTAAAAAAGAAACATGGAGTATCTCCTGTTGCTATCAAACATTCAACAAAGATGAAAGTCAATGTGCACATTGTTATATATAGTTTTCTGCTTTTCTGGCATGTAAGAATTCCTATAAGATGATGGATATTGTATTCACTAGCATTTGAAATAATATTTCTAAAGGACTCATTATACTCAGCACTCCTTGAAGATTGGCTTGTAGAACACTGTGCAACAGCTCTCATTTTATGCCCATTATATGTTTTGGTGGGAGGACGGAAGATGAATTGCTCAGAGCACAGACATTAATATACTGACTTAAGTCACACATTGTCTCTCTGTAGAGGGGTCATGGTTGTGATCCCAGAAAAGGTAAGTTGTTTAGAGCTCATGATGTTTTGTTTAATTAGCAACAAAAGAGTATGAGGTCGAATCCTTAAAATGCCATGAAAGACCTCAGGCTTAGGCTGTGGAAGGACAGATGCCAGAATAAGTCCCCAAAGCTAAAAACTGCTGTTAATTTAAAAATATATACATATGAAGAACCCTTTTCCTATACAAATAAATTGTGTCATCACAAGTGACATTCATACCTACAGTTGTATAAGTTTCCTTTGACATGGCTATTAATTAGGGCTGTCGATTAATCACAGTTAACTCACACGATTATCGCAAAAAAATTAATTGCGATTAAAAAAATTAATCACAATTAATCTCAGTTTTAATTGCACTGTTAAGCAATAGAATACCAAATGAAATATATTAAATATTTTGGATGTTTTTCTATTTTCATGTATATTGTATTGTGTTGTAATGGAAATCAAAGTGTATATTATTTTTTATTCTAAATATTTTCACTGTAAAAATGATAAACAAAAGAAATAGTATTTTTCAATATACCTCATACAAGTACTGTAGTGCAATCTCTGTCGTGAAAATGCAATTTAGAAATGTAGATTTTTTTGTTACATAACTCCACTCAAAAACAAAACAATGTAAAACTTCAGAGCCTACAAGTCCACTCAGTCCTACGTCTTGTTCAGCCAATTGCTAAGACAAACAAGTTTGTTTACATTTACAGGTGATAATGCTGCCCTTTTCTTATTTACAATGTCACCAGAAAGTGAGAACAGGCATTTGCATGGCATTTTTGTAGCTGGCATTGCAAGGTATTTACATGCCAGATATGCTAAACATTCCTATGCCCCTTCATGCTTCGACCACCATTCCAGAGGACATACTTCCACGCTGATGATGCTTGTTAAAAAAATAATGCGTTAATTAAATTTGTGATTGAACTCCTTGGGGGGAGAATTGTATGTGCCCTGCTCTGTTTTACCTGCATTCTGCCATATATTTCATGTTATAGCAGTCTCAGCTGAGGACCCAGCACGTTGTTCATTTTAAGAACACTTTTACTGCAGATCTGACAAAACACAAAGAAGGTACCAATCTGAGATTTTTAAAGATAGCTACAGTACTCGACCCAAGGTTTAAGAATCCGAAGTACCTTCCAAAATCTGAGAGGGACAAGGTGTGGAGCATGCTTTCAGAAGTCTTATAAGAGCAACACTCTGATGCGGAAACTACAGAACCCGAACCACCAAAAAAGAAAATCAACCTTCTGCTGGTGGCATCTGACTCTGGTAATGAAAATGAACATGCGTCAGTCCACACTGCTTTGGATTGTTATCGAGCAGAACTCATCATCAGCATGGACGCATGTCCCCTGGAATGGTGGTTGAAGCATGAAGGGACATATGAATCTTTAGTGCATCTGTCACGTAAATCTCTTGCGACGCCGGCTACAACAGTACCATGTGAATGCCTGTTCTCACTTTCAGGTGACATTGTAAACAAGAAGCTAGCAGCATTATCTCCTGCAAAAGTAAACAAACTTGTTTGTCTGAGCGATTGGCTGAACAAGAAGTAGGACTGAGTGGACTTGCAGGCTCTAAAATTTAACATTGTTTTATTTTGAATGCAGTTTTTAGTACATAATTCTACATTTGTAAGTTCAACTTTCATGATAAAGAGATTGCACTCTAGTACTTGTATTAGGTGAACTGAAATATACTATTTCTTTTGTTTTTTTACAGTGCAAATATTTGTAATCAAAAATATAAAGTGAGCACTGCACACTTTGTATTCTGTTATAATTAAAATCAATATATTTGAACATGTAGAAAACACCCAAAAATATTTAAATAAATGGTATTCTATTAACAGTACGATTAATTTTTTTTATTGCTTGACAGCCCTACTATTAACATTCTCCCTTTAGTCTAGTTCATGTCCAAACACATGAAAAGCAGCCCCTACTATATATGCTGACAAGAACAGAGTTATCATGAATCTAGTTACCCATACCAGCTAACAGAGATATTTTAATGGTGTGAGAATATATTGTTTGCAAAATTAACATTTTAAAGGGACATTAGTGAATGGAGGGCCCTTAAACACTCTACTCCCTAGTTCATATGAATGAATCCTCTTTCGCCAGAGGAGTAACCTCTAGCATTTTTAAAATACTTCTTATGGTAGCTGGTGCAAAAGGCTATTGGAAATGAGGAATACCTTCAATACATAGTTTCACCCTGAGAGCTTTGGTGCTAATGAGTTTATAAAATGTCAAGTTTCAATTGAAGGCATGTGTGGTTACCCAAAAAAACAACCCCACAAACATGAGAAAACAGGACTTTGTACCACTTTCCCCAAACTTACTCATCTGAAGAAAGTAAATGCTCATCTTCAAGAATTTGATTGTTTAAAAAGGCTTAGTGTCAGTTTACCACCCATACTTAAGCAGTTTTATTACTCATAACAAATCATTTTGTCACTATTATTTCTGTTCATCATTGCAGCAGACCTGTACTAATTTGCACTAGCGCTGGGGTGATCCATTGTTAATTTAATCACTAATGCAAGTTTCAGAAATTTTACAATAAAACAATTATACACCACTAACTGTACTTGGGTTAATTTAGACTTTAGTTCCATTTTAATTTGTAGTACTCCGTGTCCTAGCGAGTATTTTGTAGAAAAATACATAAATGAAGCCTAACACAGCAGACTTATTTACTATCTCTGCTATTGAACCTCTGGCAAGATGAGGTAGTAATGTGTGTGTTTAGCTACATGTTAGTATGTGTGATTAGCTACATGTTACCACACATGATGCTTTCTACAGGAGAATCTCTCTACTATCAAATGGTAAGAGGTGGTGAATTTTTTTTTTTTACTGTTCTCTCACCCTAAGCCACAACCTCAAGATTAAGCTTCAGGACTTTATTTCACAGGTCTGATGTATAAAATTTGGTTCATATTTGCTGTTGAGGTTTAAAGAACATTCCAGGAGATTTAGGACAGTGACATGCACTGCTTGACAAACTCTCTATACCAGGCAGGTAGTCTCCCTTCTGTAATTTTTAAGAACTCAGGGTCAAGTACTTTGTCTCTATTTACATATCATACCTGTTCTTCAGTGCTGCTTCATGAAAGGACAGCATCTTTCCACTTACAGCAAAACATATGCAAGTCAGCCTCCCATTCACATCTTGTTTGTTATTAGTTTCTCCCTTAGGTTTTAAATGCTACTTGCTTTTAGACAATGTCATGGTGGGAAATATTTTATTTCACAGGGGGAACTGCACTGCCACATTCCTGCCATTTTCTTAATCTTAATAAGATTTTTTTTTCTCCCCCATGTGCGGTAATGAATATCATAGCAAGTATGATAAAATTGTCTACAGGGAGGCAAATGCACCGGTGGTGCATCAGGATCAGTATGTAGATCTCACTGCAAGACAGATTAGTTATCACCAAAAAGTATATAAAATATAGACATGAGTCTCGAACTGTGAGAATTTGAATGAGTGAGATTTTAAATGTCTCACTGAAACATACAGCAAAATCCAACCTCACAAAGGAGAGACTTCAAACTCTGGCTTAAAATGCATCACAGAGAAGAGAGAGTCACCTTTACCCCAATCAATGAGACTTGGCAGGCCTGACAGGGTATATATTTACATACACACTAGCTGCACTACAGGTTTGCTATGCTCCAGAGCCAAAAAGCACAGCTGTTGCCAAGACATGCTCACGTGGAAGGGAGGGAGACTCCCAGGTTAAAGGAATGGATTTCAAAGCGGTGTTTGAAATTTCTCTCTCCTGTGACACAGGGTTTTTGCTGTGCGTGTTTCACTGAGATTTAAAATCTCACGCATTATTTTCTGAAATCTCCCTCATTTAAATTCTCGCAGCCCAAGAGGCCTGGTAAACTGTGGTTAGGTGTAGTTACTATCTCCTCACAAAAGGGTCTGAGAGCCCCCAGCCCTTCAGCCTCTGCTTTGCAACTATACTGTAGCTCCAGCTACTACTCCCAAGGCTATCTCCAATGTCCCCTCTAACACCCATTACCAACTAGCCTCTTCCTCCCTCCAACCCCCACACCTTCCTTTTAACACTCCCCACCAGCCTCTCCCCTCTACTACCACCACCACTCCCTCTCCCAACACCGGCCAGACTCTTCCTCCCCACAACACTCCATACCTCCCCTCTCCCACCCAAAAAGTAACAGCAACCTTTTTTTTTTTTTTTTTTTTTAAAGTACATCAGAAGCAGGAAGCCTGCCAATCAATCAGTGGGGCCACTGGACGATCAAGGTGCTGAAGGAGCACTCCAGGAAGATAAGGCTGTTGTGGAGAAGCCAAATGAATTCTTTGCATCTGGTCTTCACTGCAGAGGATGTGAGGGAGATTCCCACACCTGAGCCATTCCTTTTAGGTGACAAATCTAATTAATTGTCCCAGATTGAGAAATCAATAGGGTAGGTTTTGGAACAAATTGGTAAATTAAACAGTAATAAATCACCAGCATCAGATGGGACTCACTCAAGAGTTCTGAAGGAACTCAAATATGAAATTGCAGAACCATTAACTGCAGCATGTAACATTGCTTAAATCAGCCTCTGTATCAGATGACTGGTGGACAGCTAATGTGATGTTGATTTAAAAAAAAAAAAAAAAAGAAGACGACTCCAGAGGTGATCCTGGCAATTACAGGCCAATAAGCCTAATTTCAATACCAGGCAAATTGGCTGAAACTACAATAAAGAACAGAATTATCAGACACACAGATGAACACAATATGTTGGGAAAGAGTCAATACAGATTTTATAAAGGGAAATTATGCCTCTCTAATCTACTAGAATTCTCTGAGGGTGTCAACAAACAAGTGGACAAGGGTTAGCTAGTGGATATAGTGTACTTGGACATTCAGAAAACTTTTGACGAGGTCGCTCACAAGATTCTTAAGCAAAATAAATAGTCATGGGATAAGAGGGAAGGCCCTCTCATGGATCAGTAACTGGTTAAAAGATAGGAAACAAAAGATAGGAATAAACAGTCAGTTTTCACAGTGGAGAGAGTAAATAGCAGGGTCCCCCAACGATCTGTACTGGGACCAGTGCTGTTAAACGTATCCATAAATGATTTGGGAAAAGAGGTAAACAGTGATGTGGCAAATGCTGTACATGATACTATCTTCAATAATTTTGTAAGTCCAAAACAGACTGAAGAGTTACAAAAGGATCTCACTAAACTGGGTGACTGGACAACAAAATGGCATATGAAAATCAATGTTGATGAATGCATAGTAATGCACATTGGAAAACATAAACCCAACTATCCTTACAAAATGAAGGGGGCTAAATTAGCTGTTACCACTCATGAAAGAGATCTTGGAGTCATTGTAGATAGTCCTCTGAAAACATCTATTCAACGTGCAATGGCAGTCAAAAGAGCTAACAGAATAATAGGTGCCGACTCTGTGGTGCTCCAGGGCTGGAGCACCCATGGAGAAAAGTTAGCAGGTGCTCAGCACCCACCAGCAGCCAAGCTCCCCACTCTCTCCCCAGCACCTCTCCCAACCCAGTGGCCTCCTCCCCCTCCCTTCCAATGCCTCCCGCAAACAGCTGTTTTGCGGTGTGCAGGTCGCTCTGGGAGGGCAGGGGAGGAGCAGGGAGGGGGCGCACTTGAGGGAGGGGGTGGAAAGAAGCAGGGCGGGGGCAGGCCGGGGGGGATAGAGTCAGGGCAGGGGTTTGGGGACAGGGGTGGAGTGGGGGCAGGGCCTGGAGCGGAGGGGGCAGGGGGTCGAGCACCCCCCAGGTAGTGGGGAAGTCGGCACGTAAGAACAGGATGTTAGGAACCATTAGGAAAGGGATAAATAATATCACAAAAATATCATAATGCCACTACGTAAATGCATGCTATGCCCACACCTTGAATACTGCATGCAGTTCTGGTCATCCCATCTCAAAAAAGATATATTAGAATTGGAAGTAGTAAAGAGGAGGGCAACAAAAATGATGAGGGGTATGGAACAGCTTCCATATGAGGAGAGGTTAAAAAGACTGGGACTGTTCAGCTTAGAAAAGAGACTACTAAAGGGAGGACATGATAGTCGTCTATAAAATCATGACTGGTGTGGAGAAAGTGAATAGGGAAGTGTTATTTACCCCTTCACATAACACAAGAACCAGGGGTGATCCAATGAAGTTAACAGGCAGCCCGTTTAAAACAAATATCAGGAAGTACTTCTTCATAAAACACACAGCTAACTTGTGGAACTCAGCACCACTGCATATTGTGAAGGCCAGAACTATAACTGGATTCAAAAAAGATTTAGATATGATGATGAAAGATAGGTCCGTGAATGGGTTTTAGCTAAGATGGTCAGAGGGACACAACCCCATACTCTGGGTGTCCCTAGCCTCTGACTGCCAAAAGCTGGGACTGGACAACAGGGGATGGATCACTGTAAATTGCCCTGTTCTGTTCACTCCTTCTGAAGCATCTGGAACCAGCCGCTGTCAGAAGACAGGATACGGCCAGACAGACCATTGGGGTGACCCTGTATGGCTGTTCTTATGTTCAGCAGCCCCTGCTCCAGCCTCCCCTTGAACACCTCCTCCTTTGCCCTCCCCTCTGCCAGCCCCTTCCCTAGCCCAACACCCCCACCCTTTTATTATTACTAGTCTTATGTTTTGTATTACTGCAGTATCCAGGGTCAGCCCCATAGATCCCCCCCCAGTGTAGCCCCCCCATCGTCCCTGTGGCCCCCCAGTGCAGCCCCCATAGACTCCCCCAGTGTAGCTCCCATCACCCCTGTGGCCCCCCAGTGTAGCCCCCATAGACTCCCCCAGTGTAGCCCATCTCCCCCGTGCCCCCCAATATAGCCCCCCATCTCCCCATAGACTCCCCCCAGTGTAGCCCCCATCACCCCTGTGGCCCCCCAGTGCAGTCCCCCCGCCCTCTCCCTTTCACACGTACGGGCCCTATCACGCCTCAGCCCCAGGCCCGCCCCGGGCCCGGCTCCCCGTCCTCGCTCTGCCTAGTCCGGCTGCTCCCCGCCAGGCTCCGGCCCCGCCCTGTGGGGAGCGGGGGAGGGGCGGCCGGCCGGCCCCTCACTCACTCACCTTCTCTCTGGACAGTGGGCACGGGGCGCGGGGCCCTATCCCTACCCCCCGCCTCCCTCCCCACGGGGGCCGCCGCCATGGGGGAGCCCGTGGGGCGGGCGCTCCCCGCTAGCTGCGCAGGGATGGCGGCGCCCCGCCCGGCCATCTTACAGCGAGCGCGCCTGCGCCCAGCCTAGAGACCAGCCGGCGGGCGGGCGGGGCCTCGAGCTCAGGCGGCTTCCTGGCCAGGCCACCTTAAAAAACAAACCTCCGCCAGCGCCCAGCCCCCTTAACGAGAGCCGGGCCCGGGTCCGCCTCCCCCTTGCAACAGAGCCTGGGCCCCTCAAAGAGAACCTGGTCCACCTTAACCGGCTCTTAGCTCCCCTTAAGGGGGACCAGGCCACCTTAACCGGCGCTCAGCTCCCCTTCAAAAGACTAGTTCTCCTTAAATACTGGAGCACATGGAAATTACAGGTGCCATCCCGTAATAGCCCGTCTCCAGTTGCCCTTTGGCCCAGGGATGGCAGGTCCCAGCATGCCATGCAGCTGCTCCATCCTGCAGGCCCTGTAACCAGGCCCTGGGGTCAAGGTCACGCTCTGGGTACCAGCCCCTGCACCGCCTTGGGCATCAGGGCTGTGTTAACAGATGAGAGAGTGGTTGTTGCAGGCTGTGCTGTGGAGCTCTGTGGCCTACCGCAGGGGATCACAGGTTGCCTATGGCTAGGGTGAGCAGATGTCCTGATTTTATAGGGATAGTCCCGATTTTGGGGTCTTTTTCTTATATAGGCTCCTATTACCCTCCACCCCGTCCCAATTTTTCACATTTGCTGTCTGGTCACCCTACCTATGGCTGCTCTGTGAGGTCTTTGGTTGTCTCTTGATGACATGGATGGCCTCCAAGACTCTCCATCCAGCTTGCCTCTGGATAGGTGCATAACAGAGCTGCAGTATTGCAAACCCCAAGTGCTCAAATATCATGAGCTCCACCGGCATGCCAGGTTGCACTGCCACTGAGTGAAACAGGCCATCAGGCTCATCCGGCAGTGAGTGCTCTGGAAGATGAAGGAAATTAAAAATGGCTTCAGATTAAATTATGTTTAAGGTGAGGTCTGTACTAGAGATGGGCCTGACCTACAAAATGGAGACCTATGCGTGGGTCTGGATTTTGAACACTACAAAGGTCAAGGGTTTTGGCTGGGTTCCTGACTGAGGTGGATGATCAACCTCAAATGTGGATCTGGATACAGATTTGAATTCCTCACTGCCAGCCTGTCCACTTTCCTCTAGGTCAGTGGTCTCCAAACTTCTTTGATCGCGCACCCCTATCAGTAAAATTTTTTTGAGCATGCACCCCCTGCCGCGCCGAAGGGGGGAAAAAAAAAAGCCGCTTGGACTCCCGCCTGACGAAGCAGAAAAAAAGCGCTCCTGTCGCGCACCCCCAAGGATCCTCTTGTGCACCCCCTGGGGTGCGCGCACCCCACTTTGGAGACCCCTGCTCTAGGTCACAGTGGTTCTCAAACTTTTGCATTGGTGACCCTTTTCACACAGCAAACCTCTAAGTGCAACCCTTCCTTATAAATTAAAAACACTTTTTAATTTTTAGCACTATTATAAATGCTGGAGGCAAAGTGTGATTTGGGGGTGGAGGCTGATGGCTTGTGACCCCTCACGGAATAACCTCGTGACCTCCTGAGGGGTCACGGCCATCAGTTTGAGAACCCCAGTCTAGAACATGTGGCCTCCATGAGATTCACAGAGTTTCAGGGCTGTTGTAATGAGGCCCCTGAGATTTTTCTTTGCCATTTGCTTGCTCATAATTAGAGAATTTCCCAGTCAGAGCTATCTGAAGTTTCAGAAAAGCTGAATCTTCCATGGTATCTTCTTATTAATATTGGAATTTTAATTATATATTGTGACACTACAGTATCATGGCCTACAAGCTCACTGAGTGGTAAACTTGTGCAACCTCTGATCAGCAGCAGAGAAATCTTGCTACTCTCACAAACTCAGAAGCAGATCTTTCTAGAGCTATTATGAGAATTCATGCTTGCTATCTGAGGACCCAAAAAGGCTAACGGACTGCTGTTTACTTTCAGTGACCAAGGAGATGGTGCCACAGATGGTTGCACAAACACCCTAGTACAAACTGTGTTGAGGGCGAGAGGTCCCGAGCAGTGGAGGCAGGAGTGGGAAAAGACAGCAGTTTCGAGGAGATCAGTTCGAATTGGAACAAAATCATTTTCAAAATGTTAGAATTTCCCGCAGAACTGGAATTCCAGCTCTAGAAGTCACTTCCTCTTTTACCCTTTTCTTCTATTTTATATGCTTTAATCTTATAATTTGGTAATATAGATACAGTAGATCAAGCTATATTATTTGATACAGTATCATACGATATAATTTTATCACTAGATAAAATAAATCTTAAAGGTGTTTAAGTAGCTTTAATTTTCTGATATAGTTTAAGGCATTTTGTATCACCCTCCTTCAGTGTGGAGAAGTTTTGTTGCCTTGGCACCCTGACTACAAAATATTGCAAATAGTTCAGACCATGCCATCTTTTTAAAATAGAAATGTGATCGATAGGATATATACAATCAATCTTTAACAAAGGTCTATATACAAGGTATTTGTTTTGTATTAAAGACGCTGATATGTTCAAATGGTACAGTATGTTGAAAAGCCAATGTGAAGCGTCAGTCTTTAAGATAAATCATCCAAAATAGTATAAGGACTAAATGACCATAAAGCCTGATTGACTATATGATTAGAGAGACAAGGCGGGTGAGGTAATATCTTCTATTGGCTGAACTTCTGTTGGTTAGAGAGAAGCTTTTGAGCTTACACAGAGCTCCTCTGACCTCTTCTGTAAAGGGTATGGAACCTACAGGTTTGGTGCCTCAGGGGACACTGAGCCTCCAGGAGCAGATAGCTCACCTACAGGCAGAAAACCAAGCCTTAAAGCCACAATGGATCATTTCCAGGTGGAAAACTGCACTTATGAGACCAGATCACAGGACTGCAAGTGGAAATGTCTCCCACAGCCCCATGGCACATGCCACCTTCAAGACCTGAACCCACAGTACCATTATCAGATTGCTACGATGGATTAACCAGGGCAGGCTTCCATTTCCTGCTATGGCCCAATGCCTACCAGATGAACCAGGGAGGGGTAGGACTGGTCATCAGCCTTCTAACAGGTCAGGCCTGGATTGGGTGTCCCCTTTGCTACAGCAGGATCACCCCATACTGGCCAGTTGGGACACCTTCCTCTGGCAACCCAGGATTCCTACAGTAAGCAGAGGTTAGGAGTATGGTGGAGAGTTGACTGGTTTTGGCAGGTCCCTCACACAAATCCAGATCACCACAGGAACCTCCCCAAGAACTACTTGGAGATGGATACACTCACATGTCAGTGCACAATAGGAACACTGGGCACATGCAGGTCTCTAGATCTATGATGCACAACTGAGCAGTTCTGAGATTGTCCAGAAGATGGCAGGGGTGTGTACACACACGCTTTCTCTCCCTGGCTCATTACATACAACCCTAGTTAGACAGAGTTCATCCTCAAGGGGCTGGGGGTCACTCAGAGGAATTAACCACGTCATCTCTCTGTGCCTTTGTTTCCCCATCAGTTAAAGTGTATAATTCTTACCTGCCTCTCAGGGAAATGGGGAAATTCATGAGTGTTTATAAAGCACTTTGAGACCCTGGGATGAAATGGGCTCAGATACCAATGTGATGGGCATGTGAGGTTACCATGAACTTTAAAAGTGCAAAGTCTCATTGAAGAACTGTAAGATGCTAAATAGCAATATTTAGCTGATTGAGAGTCCAGGGCCACATTCTTCGCCTCAGCGACAGCAGTGTGAATGTGGAGCAACCTCACCAACCTCAGTGAAGTTGTTCTGGATTTACACTGACTGGGTTTGTAAAGGGACCACTCAATGCAGCAAAAACAAGCCTACTCTCAGGACTGCAGGCTAGGAACTTGCTGCTTTATTAAATGCATGCCCCCCTAACACAGCTGGGGGAAACTCCCACTAACTAACCAGTGAGGGGTGGGGTGGAGCATGGCACCAACCCCATAAACTCTGAGTAACCCAATTAACCCCTTGATGACCACTTTACTACAGTAAAGTGGGAGGGATAGCTCAGTGATGGGGGAGGGATAGCTCAGTGGTTTGAGCATTGGCCTGCTAAACCCAGGGTTGTGAGTTCAATCCTTGAGGGGGCCACTTAGGAATCTGGGGCAAAAATTGGGGCAAAAAATTGGTCCTGCTAGTGAAGGCAGGGGGCTGGACTCAATGACCCTTCGGGGTCCCTTCCAGCTCTATGAGATAGGTATATCTCAAATTATTATGGGGGGAGGGATAGCTCAGTGGTTTGAGCATTGGCCTGCTAAACCCAGGGTTGTGAGTTCAATCCTTGAGGGGGCCATTTAGGGATCTGGGGCAAAAATTGGTCCTGCTAGTGAAGGCAGGGGGCTGGACTCAATAACCTTTCAAGGTCCCTTCCAGTTCTAGGAGATTGGTATATCTCCAATTATTATTATTTTATTATTATTATAGTTGCTGTAAAGGGAGAGCAGAAACTGGTCCCCATTTTTGTAATTTAATTGAACTCCCTGGTAATATTCTCTTCCTCTCGTGCTCTGTGGGCCCAATTCATCCATCCAATTCAGTGGAGAGGAACTTGGGTGAATTTAGTCCTCCGGCATGTTATTTCGTTGAGCTTAGCCTATTCAACACTGGAGGGAATAGCTTACATGACAAGCCTGCGCTGAAAGAGACGCCAAGTTTCTGCAGTCCTTCCAGCATATTCCCCATGCTTCTACGAGCTGCTTGGCTGGCATTTGAAAAGCGACTTTTCCAGGCCTGTCTTCTCCAGCAGCACTCGGGGCACGTATTTGACTACGGCCCCCTCTCTCCGACTGTAAATCTCACTGGGGGGAAGCAGCATTGTTTCCTTACTGAAAGAGACCAGATGACAGCACAAGGGACACACACCAGCCCACCACTTACCACTGTCTCAGCTGTTGGCTCCTGACAGACAGAAGCATGTGGTTTCTAAAAATACCCTCCTAAAGAAAATACGTGCTCTTTCCAATGGGAGAGGGTTAATTAGACGCTGTGGCCATAACCTATACAAATGCTTTCAGCTTGGGAAAATAATTCCAACGTGTTTTTCAGATGGGCTTATCCTAATGAAGCAAACAGTGCTGGTCACGTGGGACCAGCCCCTTTGTTTTCTGGGCTTATAACTATATGAAGTAAAAAGCTCCCCCCACAAGTGGAAAATGGTACAGCCTCATGTAGGTGGGTGTGATGGGGATCATCTATTTCTAGGATTGGTCCTGTGGCAACCCAAAGGTGCTGAAAAAGCAGGAGTGACAAGGGACCTGGCTCACAGTGGGACGCCTGTGTTGCAAGCCTGGTTTCCCTGACATGACACCAGGGGAAATGGAGATGGTGGAAGTGTTCACTTCGGAAGGCAAAGGCAGGGGGTTGAAGGCAGCCAAGGAATTCTGGGCTGGGGATGTCATCTTTGCGGAGCCAGCCTACGCTGCGGTAGTTTTTGACAGGTAAGAGAGAAGTTATTGCACAGCAAAAAACCAATCTGTGCTGCTTGTGAAGCCCAATCTGGCTGCAGTCGGTGAAAGCTTCATTAGAGTCTGGATAGCATCAAGAAAGGCTCAGAAACGCAGTCAGCAGCGCTCCGCTGTGAGTCATTCTGTGGAGATGCAGGTCACAGCGGCTGTCCGCTTGCTAGGCCAGGATAGTCAGTCTGCTTGCCTGTTTTGAATACAGTGCAACCTGCTTCCGGGACATGATCTTGGAAGGTGCTCATCACCTTCAGCTTCCATTGAGAGCAGAGGGAGTGAAGGGAGCTCAGCGCCTCTCAAGATTGGGCCCCAGCGAATTATTCAAGTGGATTGCAGTGTGCAAGCTGCGATTCCAGTTACAATGAACCTCTAACTGACTTTGCTATAGGAGGCTTCCACTAGATACTGTATGATGCGGGTACAATATGCCATTATGCTTTGTTTTCACATATCACCCCTTTGACTATATACACAGAGAGGGCACTAATGCTGAAAGTCAGTAGATACATTCATGCCACTGATAGTCTGTAATAGCTTGAGATTCTTTCATCCTGTGCCCCTTTATAACCAATTGCCTCCAAATAGCCTAATACATGGAACTTGGCAGCACTGGGCCTGCTTTAAAATGGTGTTGTACTTGCCAGTGGATGAATTAATGGGCTGGGCTGGTGCAGTCATCTTTGAGAGGAGAGATCGGATTTCTGTAACTTTCCTGCGATATTGATGAAACCCAAAAGTGAATCCTGATGAAGATTATGTTTTTACAAATGATTAGCATTTTCCAGTTATGTTACTTGTCATGAGCTTCTTGTTTTTACATGAATAATATTTGATCAACTTCTCTTGCGGATGTGGATGTTGAGGGCTAGATCTGCAAAGGGATTTAGGCACCTAACTGCCATGTTAGGCACCTAAGTCCAAAATTCAGATGCTGCCTCCCCCTGTAGATGCCAATTTTTGCTGTTAAAATCCCTTTGGCACCTACATTCCCACCAATGGGCATGCACAAAGCTTCCTGATTCCTGGTGCCAAGTGTCTAGCTCGTGCTTAAGCCCCAGTGGGATCCTCAAACTAGGCATTTCCCCTGCCTATGTTGCCTGTGGGGCCTGGTCTGATGGGCATTTTCAGATGCCACCTAAGAGCACAGCAGATCAGGCCCATCATAAAGCTTAGGTGATGATTATGCAAATATGCAGTGGGCCAGGGGTTAGGGTACTCAGCTGAGATGTGGAAGGCCTAGGTTCAAATCCTCTTTGCAAGGACTTGCACCCATGTCTCCAATTCCCATGTGAGTGCCCTAACCCTTAGGCTAAAGGTCATTCTGGCCTGGGGATTTCTCAGTCTCTCCTGGTGAAGCTGTTCCACTTTGTATGAAATCCTTAAATACTCAGCAGGGCAGGAACTGGAAGCTGGTTCTCCCAGGCGAGTGCCCTAAACACTGGCCAGCAGAGTCATTCTCACTCTTTCTCTGGCCCAATGAATATGAGATAATGGTGTTACTCTGGATTTGACATCAGTGAAATTACTCCATATTTGTATTGGTGTAACTGAGAGCAGCAGTTGGCCCAAAATTCTTAAATGTGAAACTAACCTTCAGCTGCCCCTTTTCCTTCTGCACTTAGTAAAAGTCTAAATTTTCCTCAAGTGCAGCACAAAAATGAATTCTGGAGATTGAATTTTGCTCAAAACTGTCATTCATTTCTGTGGGGGTTCTGCACATGAAACAAAGGTAGGATGTGATCTTACCTATTAAAGCCTTCCACGAACAAATGGTTTCGTTGAATGAGGTCACGGGTAGTATCTAACCTTTCACTACTTTTTAACTCTCATCATCTGGGCTATTTTAAATCACTCACGTTAAGTGAATTTGCTTGGCAGCTCCATGTTACCTGGCATGAAAATGAGCTATTGAATGGAAAGAGTAGAAAACAAATGTGTGGAGTTGTTTGTGTTTGCATCTTTTCACTCCCTCTTTCCCCACCATTGCAGTATCAGTGGGATAACATGTCTATGAACCTAGCACAATGACAACATAGAGGTGGAGGCCCAGATACACAAAAGGGCTTAGGCGCTAACTCCCTGAGAGGGGCGGGGCTTAGGCCACACCCTCTCCTTGGCATCTGCTATTGGTTAGCTTAGGTGGTTCCCTGCTCAGCATGCTGGTTTTTGTGGATTTCATTCTTAGGCACTTATCTCTCCCTATTCATTGTATATAAAGTCTGGGTGCCTAGCTCGGGGCTGTGGATTCCACTGGGTGGCAAGATGTCTAAAAGTTAGATGCTGCAACACTGAGCATTGCGATACCTAATCCCTTTATGGATTTAGTCCCTAGGTTTTATTTTGCATTTTAACATGTCATTGCAAGAGCTGCTGTTTTAAAATGTAACTGCAAATATAACACCAACGGACCCCGGTCATTGGTGGGCGAGAGCGAACCTGGGACCTCTGGAGCTTAGTGCATGTGTCTCTACTCCATGAGCTAAAAGCCACATGGCCCTTAGCTAAGGCTGTAGAGCAAACTCATTCATCTCTCTCTATGTGGTCTCGGCGCCACTGGATGGGATAGAACACCACACCCAGGAGGTGTGTGGGTTACACAAACACAACTGTAGTTGAATTATGCCTAAATACCACAATGGGTAGTGCTATATAAATGTCAAAATCGATTAGACTAACAGACTACGGGCCCGATGCTGCTGCGACTAGGCCAGATTCTGCCTCCCCTTACATTGGCCCTGATCCAGATCCCATCAAAGTCAATAAGGGTCTTTCCATTGACTTCAGTGGGCGTTGGGCCAGGCCCATTGAGTAACTTACTCTGCAATTAGTCCCACTGGAATCAATGGATCTATTTGTGAAACAGGTAGTACTCACTAAGAGTAGGGGTGGCAGTACCTGGCAGTACCTATTGAACTCAGTGGAAAAATGGAAGCAAGATCAGGACTAAGAGGTGATTTTATAGTGATTTGTTCCTAAGCATAGTTGTGTGACGCCAGTTAATCATTCTGGCCAAAGCTGAACTGGGCTGGGTCTCAAGGATCCCTATAATGAACTTTTTTTAAAAAAATGAGCAGCGGGCTAATTAAATACCTCCGGAAGAATGTTTTGTCTCAGGCAGAGACAGCAGTAGCTTGCACAGAATGTTCTAACCATATCTTTAAAATAAAATGGTTTTATTTAGTTAGGGTTTTGTTTTTTTAAATATGTTCATAGTAAAGGGACACAGCCCATTGAGACTAGTCTTAAAGATTGTAGCTGCCTTGCAGACTCATCTAGAAATGGATCGTTATGGTTATACACCGTTCTTGGAGAACTGTTCTTGGGAGCCAGTTATGCTCATGTTAAAGGCCTAGACCTTCTTCAGTCGGATCTTTGCGTACAGATCCTTATCTCTATGATGAGCCCCTTTGACTACAATGGAGCTACTCCACTTTACGCCAGCCCTTAGATTGTTTTCTTTGACAAGAAAAGGCTGCTTGGTCTCTTGCAGCTAAGGATCTCAAAGAGCTTCACAAGCCCTCATTAATCCGCACAGCGCCACGTCAAGGTAGGTATTATCCTATCAATGCTCCACGTATTCTACACTGCTCTATCTACTGACCACAGCAAGCCACATCCCCACGTGGTGTAAATTGCCATAACCTATGTCTATGAACGCCAGCTGGGGATTGGGACCAATATACGGAGGTCTGCAGGCTTACGCGTGGAAGCAGTGTGTAAGGCATCTGTATAAACGTCTGTGTCTACACTAGATTATTTTTCTTAACATTTCCTACCCTTGCTGCTACCAGTTCAGCTCCCCCTGTGCTAGTGACTGTGGGGGTGCTATGTGCTAGTGTAAACAGGCTACCTGTTTTGCCACCATGTCATCTTCCAGATAAGGCCCGTGACTGGGGGTGTGAATTGCTAGTGAAAGTCCTGTTAAAAGAAACTTTCCATTTTCTCCCCCCCCCCCCCCAACCCCTTTTTTATTTTTTGAAAAATGATCCTTGGAAAATGTCAATTATTATTGGGACCCCACCCCCAAGTTGTTTTCAGCGTAAGCAGAACATAGTAATCCCTAGCTATACACCAGTATATTTATAGTCAGACTCCGGGGGCAGCTGTTTCAAAGCCTTACAGGTTTTGAAATAATATAGTTTAAAAAAATCAGTTCTATAAATAATTCCAACATTGCCCCCTCCCCACAAAAATGTTATCTGGACAGAATAGCTTATACTGCCTGTAGCAAGGGACTAGATGTTATGTTTGCAATGGGATGGATTTCCTATCCTAACAGACCTTTTCCTTCCCAAACTTCTATCAACAGAACAACAGTCCATCTAGTCTGGTATGCTGTTTCTAAAAGTATTTCAGAGCATTGGGAATCTCCTTCTGCCTCTGTATGATGCACCAAACTGTGCTATATTATACCAAGGAAAGACATTTTTCCCTAATCCCAGCTGGTGAGCAGTTCACCCCCTTGTTATTTGTATTACAGTACTGCTTAGAGGTCCCAGCTGAGCCCAGAGCTCCATTTAAGTAGTTGTTGCTCAGGTGGCTGTCATTGGGTCCTTAGAGCATATTGGTAAAGTTCAGCCCTCAGCTACATACATGTGACTGCTCCCAATGAGTTAATTAGGTTTGTATAAATGAAGGATAATAGAGCCACATGAGTTCAAAATTCCTCTTGCATTTTCCATAAGACCTGGGCTGCTGCTTCACTTCCTGTCTTTAAAACCTCATGTGGTTTTGTTGTGCATTTTTTAAAAGGCTGCTGTGCTCCTCCCCAGAAATGTCTGCTTTTCAGAGATGAGTGAAATGCTCCCTATACATGTTGCATGTCAGTTTTGCTTTGGAATCCTTCTACACAGAGATACTATTAATGTGAGATCAAAACCTTTACTTTCTTCCTGCTCTCATGGGGGAAAAAGAACCCAACAGCCCTAGGTCAGTGGTTCTTCTGTGACACATCCTCCTGAAAGCCTTCCTTTGCTTTGACGGGTACATTTTTTACAAACCCTTTTCAGCTGCTGTCTACATGTGTGCAGCAAAAAGACTCCCCTTAACGACGGTGGGGAGGACCCCTCCATTCCCAGGCATTATCTCTCTCCTTGCTTCCCAGTACAGTACACTTGTGTTTTTTTATCAGTCCTGTGGCTCTTTGCTGCCTTACAAGGAGCGTAATCTCTGCTGCACCTTTCTGCCCCCATGACTTGACAGCTGATAGAACACAGTCTTGCATTTCTGACCAGCACCCAGTTCTGCCATTTGACTCAAGAGAGCAGGCCACTGCTCTTGCTATTAGCACGGAACCTGCTGGCCAGCCTGCCTACTGTTGGCATTCCAGCATGCCTGATCATTGTCATCCTACGAGCCACCGTTTAACGTGGGACTTTACACTCTGCCTATAACCTTGTTTGCAATTGTCGCTTAATAAAGCTCTGTTTGTGTTGCAAAACCTAGAGTGGAGGGAGCAAGGCGTATGTTGTTAGCAGCCCAGGTAGCACTGCTAGACGAATTAGAGCTGTGCTGGCCTTTCCATTGTAAGTAGACAGGAAGGATGGCTGTGTGGTTGAGGCAGTGGACGAGGCCACTAAAGCTCTGGGTTGAAGTCCCAACTCTGGCACAGACCTCCCATGCATAGTTTCTCTCAGCCTCAGTTTCCCATTTGCAAAAGGTGGGTGATAATCATAGGACTGGAAGGGACCTGGAGAGGTCATCTAGTCCAGTCCCCTGCACTCATGGCTAATAAATAATGCTTCCTTTGCCTGTCCTGTCTATTTAGATTGTGAGCTCTTTGGAGCAAGGATTCTCCCTTCTAGGTGCATCACAGTGCCTACCTAGCTCAATAATGCATTGCTTGTGGCCTTTGGCTGGTAGGTTAGACGTTGTTATGTTTATTTGGATTCTCTTGTACTCAATGAGACACGCTTCGAGTTATTTACACCCACTTACCACTGTTAAGGGTGTGTTTCCACAGCAAAAGCTGGGCGCAGGCTAGCCTACCTGAACTAGTTTGAACCCAGCTAGTGCAGGTAACAACAGCATTGAAGTAGGCTCAGTGTGAGCTTCAGTGTGAGCAGTACAAGCCCAACATGGCCCGTCAGTATGTACTCAGTTTGCTAGCCTAGGCTGTGCTGTATTCCCTGCCTTTGTTACCAGTGCTAACCGGATTCAAGCTAGCTCAGGCAGGCTAGCCTGTGCACATAGACATATCCTAAGTTTCCAGTTCATTCATGGTATAACTCTGTATCGGAGACTGGGGTGGAAGGGTCCTGAAGGTTCTGGGGCTTACGGCAGAGAAGAGAAATGGCTTCCCCTTTTTTCCAAACAAAGCAAGTGACCAGGAGAGGCAGCTATACGGATGAAAGCTGTAGAGTTAGGTGCATTATGGGTGGGCTTCTGCCTCCCTCTGAAGTATCTGACATTGGGCACTATCAAAGAAAGGATGTCAGATTAAACAGACCCTTGACCTATTGTGCTATTGGCACTTCCCATGTGTTTTATGAGAGTCACAAATGAAGCCTTTATGTGCTTAGAGAGGAAAGTCTAAATCTCACCCTTTGAAGTGTAAATGGTAAGCTAGTAAACTACAGAGCCAGCTGGCTGCACCTGTTGTGTCCTCTGGATATAAATGTCCCTTGCATTTCAAATGAACTTTCTGGGGACAGCTGGTTCTTCTGAGAAACCTGCCATTGCCAGCCAGTCTGCATGAAAGAGGAAGGTGTTCTAAAGAGCAAACACAAGGGTATAAACTCCTCTTGAAATGTGTGGCACATAAGCTAGAGAGGTTACTCGTTACCTTTTAGGTTTAATAGTAGCCTGGTGATGAGCATATGAAGACGTCAGTGACAAGTTCTAAATTGCTAACCTTTCAATTTTCCAAAGTGCACTTGATTCATTACTAACATCCTATGATGGTTGTTAATGCTAGTCTCCTGGTTGCATTTGGCTAATATTACAGTCTGCCACCTAAAATCTTACCTGCGTTCAGTAATTTTGCAGTTTTTCAGAATTCTTCTTTATTTCCTGGCCTCAGCTATGGTTTAATGTTGCTTGTATACTGTTAGACAGCTAACACATTGGATCCCAGAGGTGGCTGCACTTCAGTCATAGGTAAACAGATTCCTATGTGTATATATAGTTTTATTCAGGAGAAAGCAAAGTTAGCTCCTTTTTTAGGGCCTGATCTTGCTGCCATTGAACCAGTGGACAAACTTCCAGTGATTTCACTGGGAGCACAGTCAAATCAGTATGAGGCAACATTTCAATCATTACATATATAGGACCTGATCCTGCAAATCCTTACCATGAGTAGTACTTGTGATGCTGGCAGACCAGGTGCCAACTCATGCTGAAGCCCCTGGTTAATTCACTTGTGTATTAGTATAGATCAAAGTAATTGTTAAATGTAGAAGAGTGCATTTGGTGTTTAAACTTCATGAAAACTAGTTGCATTATTTTCACTTATCTGTATCCTGTTATACTATAATAGCAAACATTTACATTGTTCATATCCCATAACTAAATAACCCATCAAACAGGAAGAGGCCTTGTGGAATGCAAATGAAGAAATTTAACAGAAAAGTGCTAATTTCAAAGCAAGAGGTCATTGTGTGTAATGATCGGCGGTCAAAGACTTTAAATGAGTTCTTCAGTGTCTGCCATCAAAGGAAAAGCCCATGTGGGTAGTGACCCTGTCAGCTTGTTTTCTGTGAGAAGACACTATAAGTATGGATTCAAGGCAGGATCTCTGGACTGTTTGGACTCTTACAGAGAAATGTACTTAATGCTAAGCAGAGATTCCCACAGATAATCTGGGTACCCTGAAAGTCATTTGGGAAACTGGCAGTTTATTACATCACTGCCACCATTTGAAATGACAAACCATGACTCACCTGTGCATATAGTTTACCTGCTTTAACCTCTCAATAATTCTCACTTCCTTAGCTATTGCTAACTATAGAATTGGCTGCCAGCGTTGTCTTTGGTGTAAGATCTGGAGTACCAATTGATCTAGGGTTAGTGACCGGTCTCTTGGGACTGGGAGCAACCTGATGTGGTGTGATTTTTGGTGTAAGTGACCTTTTATCACAAAGTCCAGTTTGTCTGGTTGGCAAGATATACTGGAGAGTCTAAGGGAACTGTCTGTGACTCCCTGGTAAGACTGGTACAATGATCCAAGAGTTCACATTTGTTACTGGCTTGGGGAAATCTAATTATAGAACATACCTCCATCTTGGGGTATCTGCCCTGTTTTCTGACAGTCTGCCCGGAGGTAGGCACTCACAGTTGTGAACCACGCCAGACAGCATGACAGTACTGACTCATGCAAATAGTTCAGCTGGAGTCAATGGGGCCACTATTGGGATTAAAGACCATTCCCATGTGTTATAGTTTTCTGTACACAAAGACCAACCACACACTTTCCATCTGAATGATCTTTATTTTGCATTAAGAGAATAACTAAAACAAGAGACAACAAAATTAAAGACTTCATGGGAGAGCACAGAGAGTGTTTCCTCTGTAGCAGGCTGCATCTGAACGCCCAATGGCAGCTATCCCTGCACCTGTGTGTATGTGGAGGGGCGTCTTCTCTCTGTTTAAAGACACACTACACACAAAAATAATAATGGAGACAAGTTCATTAATCACAACATGAATATGAGTTTGAAGGATCAAGCCCCTAGTGCATAAAGTTTATAAAGCACGTGGGGATGAAAAAATCTGTGTCGGTGGAACTTGTTTCATTGACTTTCTTCATATTATCAGTTTTTTAAACAACATCACGTCACCAGTGCAGTGAAGCTTTTTCTAGACTGGGGGCCTGCATGGATTTCAGTCATTAGTTGCCAGCCATTGAAGTACCTGCTACCAGCCTTTGGGATGGTTTAACAGTGTACAGGCAACACTAAACAACAGCTGAGGGCAGAGAATACAGACCAATTCTATGAAAGTGCAAAACTCCTGAACGCAGGTAGATTTTAGGTGGACACAGTAATATTAGCCAAATGTAGCCAGGACACCAGCATTAATTACCAAAACAGGATGTTAGTAATGAATCAAGTGCTAGTTTAACCCCCAGTGTAGATGGACAAGGCTGCTATTTGCACTAGTAGAGCGTACTCCGGTTTTGAGCAGGAGTAGTCTCATCTGTGCAAATAGAGGTACGGCTACACTTGTGGTTGTAATCAGCGCAATATCCCCAGTCTAAAATCAAAGACCTAAATCAATGATGGGTATGAACCGTTGGAAAGCAGCCCTATGTATTGAAGATGGGACACTTGGGGATTCCCTTGTACAGGAGTCAGTTTAGGTTCCGAACTCCCCTGTGTATGAACCGAACTATCTAAGGCACTTATATGGTAGAATGAGAGCACCTCACAACCTTTAATATCTTTATTTATCCTCACAACACCCCTTTGATGTAGGGCGCTACAGCCACAGCTTCCCTACTATGGTTGTTTGGCTAGCTAGATCAAAACTAGCTCAGGTGTGTCTATGCGTGCTCTGATTACAGTGCAGACCTCTCCTTAGGGTTACGTCTACACTGCAGCCAGGGCAGTGAATAGCAACTTGGATACAGGTACCCAAACTTCTTTAATCTAGTAGCTCACTGAAAGTAGCAGTGAGGACACAGCAGTGTGAACTGCTACCCTCCCCCCCCCAGGCATGTGCTCGCTTGTGCAGCTCACGCTGCAGCATCCTCACTGCTATTTTTAGCAAGCTAGCGAGATGAAAGCTAGCGCAGGTAATGGCACATCACGCACCCGGCTGCAGCGTAGATGTATCCTAGATGATTTACCCAGGGTCACGCAGGGAGTCTGTGGCAGGACAGAGAAATGAACCCATGTCTCTAAAGTCCCAGGCTAGGACCTGAACCACTGGATCCTTCCTCCGGCTGTCCCTAAGCTTGTGTTCAATGTCTATTTCTATGTATTGTCAGCATCATGGCAGAGAGGACATTCCTGTTTTACCCACTTGGAGCAGTACCCACTTTACATTACAGACTTATTTTTTTAATTAGTGCTTTAATGTTTTAAATTCCTGCCAGACGCAGGGTGATCTGGATTAAAAAAGTGCATTTGTTTTTCCTATTCCCACACCATAAGTTATATGCCATGTTTCAGGTGAAACAGTCAGTAAGATTTCTATGACATTTTCCTTATTTCCCAATCCGACCTGTGCTCTGGAAACTTTCAGGCTCCTAATATTTCTTTATGCAGAGAATCATGTCTGCAATGCACCCTAACAGTCACAAACCTGTTTTTCCAGGAGTTAGGCACTTAGAGGAAAGTATAATGATGCGGTAAACATTAGTCAGGTAAATGGAGGGAGCTACAATTGTGACAAAGATTAGTTGCAGAGAGAACATGGTAAATGCTTTGTAAACAATGGTAGTCAGTCGTATGGTAACAAGCAGTACCGTTCCCATGGATTGTCCTAAGAGTGTGCACTTTACTCGGACAGGCCCCCATTCAGCAAGGTACATGAGCTAACTTTAAGCATATGAGTGGCCCCTTTGATTTCTGTGAGACAGCTTACATACCTAACAGGTGAAGCAGAGCTATAGCCATCCATTAGAAGGCAGTGGCGCATATCAACACTAGCCGTCTTGTTACAAATATCTCCAGGTGATTTACTGCTATCCAGTGCTCTTGCCATGTCTCTATGGCGGTGGGTAGGTTACAGGTGGTTTATGCCCTAGGCAAGTTCTCTGTGGTTATGTCCCGGAGAAATCCTAGGTGTCTGTGTGCCACACACACACACACACACACAGAGCTTCTCAGCCCTTCCAGTAGAGTTGCCACCTGTGCAGGTTTTTCCCAGAATTGTCCCCTTTTTTGAGGTAGCTCTCCTCAGAAATCTGTAAGGGTGCTCAGTAAACACTGTCCTATTTTATGGTCCCAGGTTCACCCCAGATGTCCCCTTTTTTGTACCTCAGAGGTGACCCGTTCTTAATTTGTGCCAGGACTTGCCAGGGCTCAGCCCTGGCACCTCTAGGCTTGGCTCTTCATAGTCAGTTATGAAAGTAAAAAAATTGCGTGAGCCCTGGCACCTCTTTCATTATAAATTAAGCACTGGAGGTGGAAACCCTAAACTCTCAATGAAAATGGGAGATAGAAACTGGTATCCCCAAAAGGGTGCCCAAAATCAGGACCCTCCCAACTAATGTGAAATATGGAACAGCTCTGGCTGGGGCCTTTGGGGACCATCTTGTGGAGAGCAAGCCAGGGAGCCCCATGATGTGTATCGCTGGGGTGTGTGAAGGTGGCAGAAATGTCCCAGTGGACAAAGCAAACAATCCTGTCTGTCAAGATGGATTTAATAGCAGCAGCCCCTTATGGGAGACATGAAGGATCTTAGTAATCACTCTCATGAATTCATGGCTGAGGGAGGGTGAGTCAGTGGAGAGGGAGGAAGGAGCGGGAATAAGGGAGAGAAAATAAGTGTGTGGGGGTTGGGGACTGGCTGGGGCAGCACTCCTAGGTTTTAAACCTCAGCTTGGCAGCTATTCATTCGACACACAGGGGGGAAAAATTCGGGAACATTGGTGAGTGTGTGAGTGTCTTTACCTGCTTCGTGGGAGAGGGTGAGGGGGGGAGTTCTTGCCTCCCGCCTCCCACTCCTCTTTGCTCCCAGTGCACTGAGGGATTTAGGCCTGCCTGTCCCACCCCTGACATTGCATGGGGGTGAGGGGGGGTGAAAATTAATGCTCTTCTCTCACTGTGAGAAATGTCCCCCATGGAGCCACAGAGAGCTTGGCAGCTGGGCTCTCACGCAGGTTTGAGCTCAGTGTAATCTGTTGAATTCAGAGGAGTTACTCTCGAGTTACACCAGTGTAAAGAGGTCAGGATCAGGTCCTCTGCACGGACTGTGGCAGTTTTTTTCTGGTTCTGCTGAGTGACAGACTCAATAAAACAATGAGGAGTCCTTGTGGCACCTTAGAGACTAACACATTTATTTGGGCACAAGTTTTTGTGGGCTATAACCCACTTTGGTTATAGCCCATGAAAGCTTATGCCCAAATAAATTTGTTAGTCTCTAAGGTGCCACAAGTCTTGTTGTTTTTGCTGATACAGACGAACACGGCTACCCCTCTAAATACTCACTAAATGAATTTTTAGGGAAAATTCTTAGTGGACAGGCAGCTAATGTTTTAACAAGGGCCTACCGGGAAAACGGTGTCCCTTTAGCAATGATGATACGAACCAGGAATGCATATGCTGGAGACAGGAAGCTTGGTGGACTGGGGAATGCATCCATTTGTTCCTTCTTTTAAACAAAAAAGCTCTCTCATACTTATAGCCCAGGAAAGAGGCAACAGCACTTGGCAAAGACATTGATATTAACTGCACTTTGCTTGAAATGTTTATCCTTCTTTCCTGATAGGCATGTGGAATATATTGCTCAGTATTATTCAGTTTATTGGGTGTGATGACCTCATGGGGTTGGTGTGATGGGTTCGGTCACAGAGACCCCCTTGGGACCATCACCTGATGTGCTGAAGTTACCTCTGAGCCTGTTTTCCCTGCCAGTTTGGGGCTCCAGAACCCTGCCTTGTTGAGCCAGACATGCTAGCCTGCTGCAACACAGACCCAGGGTCTGGACCACGCCCCCAAAACTGCAGACTTTAACTAAAAACAGCTCAGCAGGTTACCTGTCTCCAGCACCCAGACACCCAGCTCCCAATGGGATCCAAACCCCAAATAAATCCGTTTTACTCTGTATAAAGCGTATACAGGGTAAACTCATAAATCATCTGCCCTCTATAACACTGATAGAGAGATATGCACAGCTGTTTGCTCCCCTAGGTATTAATCACTTACTCCGGGTACATTCATAAACAAAAGTGATTTTATTAAGTATAAAAAGTAGAATTTAAGTGGTTTCAAGTAATAACAGACAGAACAAAGTAAGTCACTAAGCAAAATAAAACAAAACATGCAAGTCTAAGCTTAATACATTAAAAAACTGATTACAGGTAATATCTCACCCTCAGAGATGTTCCAATAAGCTTCTTTCACAGACTAGACTCCTTCCTAGTCTGGGCCCAATCCTTTCCCCTGGTACAGTCCTTGTTAGTTCCAGCAGACATCTTAGGTGGTAAACAGGGGTATTCTCAAGACTGGGACTCTTTGTCCTGCTCTACCCCCTTTTATAGTTTTGGCACAAGGCGGGAATCTTTTGTCTCTCTGGGTCCCCACCCCTCCTTCTAAATGGTCACATGCCACTGTAAGACCTCATTCTTCATTACCCCTGGGCTGGCCCACAGATACACAGGAAGACTTGCAGGTAAATAAACCATTTACAAACAATTGTCCAAGTCAATATGAGCCATCAAGATTCTAAACCACCATTAATGGCCCACACTTTGCATAATTACAATAGGACCTCAGAGTTATACTTCATATTCAAAGTTTCAGATACAAGAATGATACATTCATACAAATAGGATTATAAGCTTTGTAATGAGCCCTTACAAGAGACCTTTTGCATAAAGCATATTCCAGTTACCTCATATTCACACTCATAAGCATATTTCCATAAAACATATGGAGTGCAACGTCACAGTTGGGACCTAGGCTATCCTCCCTGGGAACATCTCCATGGAGCCTGGGGCCAGCTGGCAAGTTTGGATCGGGATCCGATGGACTTTTCCTGGGTGCTGACTGCCGTCTCCTTTTGTCTTTTTAGCCTTACCCATCTGGTCTGCCACACCTGCTTTAAAAGGCAGGAGAAGCTCCACCGCTGTGGTCAGTGTAAGTTTGCCCACTACTGTGATCGAACCTGCCAGAAGGACGCCTGGCTGAACCACAAACATGAATGCTCTGCCATCAAGGCGCATGGGAAAGCACCCAACGAAAACATCAGGTGAGAGGGCGAGGGTGATGATTTTGGTCTGGTTCCTGATGTTGCCTGTCACTGAGTAGGCCTGAAAAATGTAGGCTTGAGGGGGGGCTTCTCTTCTGTGCTCGCTCCTCTCCACCCCTCCCTACCTGTCGCTTTCCCTTAAGGTAGGAAAAAAGTGGGAGTGCAGTGGTCTCTAACCTTTTTAGGCCAAGATCACTTTTTGAATTTAAGGGCAACCCAGGATCTACTCTGCCCCTTCCCCGAGGCCCCGCCCCTTCCCCAAAGCCCCACCCCATTCACTCCACACACCCCCCCCCCGTGTCTCGCTCTCCCCCACCCTCACTCACTTTCACCGGGCTGGGGTAGGGGGTTGGGGTTCGCAGTGTGGGAGGAGGGTCCGGGCAGAGCCTGGGGCAGGGGGTTGGGGTGCAGGAGGGGTGCAAACTCTGGGAGGGAGTTTGGGTGCAGGAGGGGCCTCTGGGCAGGAGGGGGTACAGAGTGTGGGCTCTGGGAGCGGGTTAGGGCTAGGGCAGGGGATTGGGGTGCAGGAAGGGGTTTAGGGTGCTGACTCTGGGAGGGGGCTCAGGGCTGGGGCAGGGCTTTGGGGTGCTGGAGGGGGTTCAGGGTGTGGGAGGGGGTATGGGGTGCTGGCTCCAAGAGGGGAATCAGGGCTGGGGGTTGGGGTGCGGCATCCCGCTGGGCGGCACTTATCTCGGGCAGCTCCCGGGTGGTGGTGCAGCAAGGCTAAGGCAGGCTCCCTGCCTGCCTNGTGTGGGAGGAGGGTCCGAGCAGAGCCTGGGGCAGGGGGTTGGGGTGCAGGAGGGGTGCAAACTCTGGGAGGGAGTTTGGGTGCAGGAGGGGCCTCTGGGCAGGAGGGGGTACAGGGTGTGGGCTCTGGGAGGGGGTTAGGGCAGGGGATTGGGGTGCAGGAAGGGGTTTGGGGTGCTGACTCTGGGAGGGGGCTCAGGGCTGGGGCAGGGCTTTGGGGTGCCGGAGGGGGTTCAGGGTGCGGGAGGGGGTATGGGGTGCTGGCTCCAAGAGGGGGCTCAGGGCTGGGGGTTGGGGTGCGGCATCCCGCTGGGCGGCACTTATCTTGGGCAGCTCTCGGGTGGTGGTGCAGCAAGGCTAAAGCAGGCTCCCTGCCTGCCTTGGCCCCATGCTGCTCCTGTAAGGGGCCAACGTGCCCCTGTGGTCCCTGGGTGGGCGGGCGGGGGGCACGTGGCTCCGCACGCTTTCCCTCTCTGCAGGCACCACCCCTGCAGCTCCCATTGGCCACAGTTCCCCGTTCCCAGCCAATGGGAGCTGCAGGGGCAGTGCTTGCAGGCAGGACAGTGCATGGAGACCCCTGCCCCCTGGGGCTGTGGGGGTGTGCTGGCCACTTCTGGGAGCGGTGTGGGGCTGGGGCAGGCAGGGAGCCTGCCTTAGCGGCAGTGGTCAGCCCCGCTGCACCACCGGAGATCGTGATCGACTGGGAGAATCTCTAGGATTGACCAGTCGATCGCAATTGACCGGTTGGTGACCACTTCTCTAGTGTATGGAATCAGAACTGCTCACTTGTGTGTCTTAGATTCTACACTGGAAAGAGCAATAGGAGATTCCCTTTTAGCTCAAGTGGTAGGGGCCTATGCTTTTTCGAGAAGGCAGATCAGAGTTATTATTATTTATTATTTGTATTGTGCTAGCGCCCAGAAGCCCTCATCCTGGACCAGAACCCCATTGTGCTGGGCGCTGTACAAACTTAGACCGTCCCTGCCCCAGGAGACTTACAGTCTCCATCCCTGCTGTCTCTGGGAAGGTCTGAATGGCGGTGGCATGCAGCATGGTGAGGATCATTGGCGGCGAAAGGTCCGTCTACAATACACAGTGGAGGAGAATGCAAAACAAAGAAAGAGTCAGGCTCCGTCCCCTCTCAAACCATTTCCTCACTCGACCCTAGAAGGAGCTGAGCCATCAGAGCTGCACATTGCTGAGTGTGCTTTGCATTGCTGTACTGACTGCACACAGTGTTTCAGCCGGCAGGCGAGGGCCTCCAGGGAAAGGAGACAGAAGGGGTTTCTGAAGGTGCTCTGGGAAGGGGTTATGCTCTGTGTACTGCATCACCCAGAGGGATAGGATGGGGAGAGTCCCTTTTCTCCCTTCCCTCTGCTGTGACTCTCAGTTCTTGGCCTGCCGCCTGCACTGCCCACCTGCCATTTGCTGCCCCTGGTGTTTGAATTCAGCACGCAAACATGCTGGGCCTTGCAGGGTGTCTCGGGTAACATAATGCTGTGGTATAACCCACTAATTCGAGGAGGATCTGAGTTGTTACAGCCCCCAGCTTGGGCGCTGGGCTCTAGCTCAAACTGTAGCAGCTCGTGCTTGTAGCTGTGGAGGCCCCTGTTGTGTTGGCCAAGAGGGCGGCTGTCACAGAAGCACACTGTATTCAAACACTGGGCAGCTGAGTNGCAGGAGGGGTGCAAACTCTGGGAGGGAGTTTGGGTGCAGGAGGGGCCTCTGGGCAGGAGGGGGTACAGAGTGTGGGCTCTGGGAGCGGGTTAGGGCTAGGGCAGGGGATTGGGGTGCAGGAAGGGGTTTAGGGTGCTGACTCTGGGAGGGGGCTCAGGGCTGGGGCAGGGCTTTGGGGTGCTGGAGGGGGTTCAGGGTGTGGGAGGGGGTATGGGGTGCTGGCTCCAAGAGGGGAATCAGGGCTGGGGGTTGGGGTGCGGCATCCCGCTGGGCGGCACTTATCTCGGGCAGCTCCCGGGTGGTGGTGCAGCAAGGCTAAGGCAGGCTCCCTGCCTGCCTTGGCCCCATGCTGCTCCTGTAAGGGGCCAACGTGCCCCTGTGGTCCCTGGGTGGGCGGGCGGGGGGCACGTGGCTCCGCACGCTGCCCCTCTCTGCAGGCACCACCCCTGCAGCTCCCATTGGCCACAGTTCCCCGTTCCCAGCCAATGGGAGCTGCAGGGGCAGTGCTTGCAGGCAGGACAGTGCATGGAGACCCCTGCCCCCCGGGGCTGTGGGGGCGTGCTGGCCACTTCTGGGAGCGGTGTGGGGCTGGGGCAGGCAGGGAGCAGTGGTCAGCCCCGCTGCACCACTGGAGATCGCGATCGACTGGGAGAATCTCTAGGATTGACCAGTCGATCGCGATTGACCGGTTGGTGACCACTGCTCTAGTGTATGGAATCAGAACTGCTCACTTGTGTGTCTTAGATTCTATACTGGAAAGAGCAATAGGGGATTCTCTTTTAGCTCAAGTGGTAGGGGCCTGTGCTTTTTGGAGCAGGCAGATCAGAGTTATTATTATTTATTATTTGTATTGTGCTAGCGCCCAGAAGCCCTCATCCTGGACCAGAACCCCATTGTGCTGGGCGCTGTACAAACGTAGACCGTCCCTGCCCCAGGAGACTTACAGTCTCCATCCCTGCTGTCTCTGGGAAGGTTTGAATGGCGGTGGCATGCAGCATGGTGAGGATCATTGGCGGCGAAAGGTCCGTCTACAATACACAGTGGAGGAGAATGCAAAACAAAGAAAGAGTCAGGCTCCGTCCCCTCTCAAACCATTTCCTCACTCGACCCTAGAAGGAGCTGAGCCATCAGAGCTGCACATTGCTGAGTGTGCTTTGCATTGCTGTACTGACTGCACACAGTGTTTCAGCCGGCAGGCGAGGGCCTCCAGGGAAAGGAGACAGAAGGGGTTTCTGAAGGTGCTCTGGGAAGGGGTTATGCTCTGTGTACTGCATCACCCAGAGGGATAGGATGGGGAGAGTCCCTTTTCTCCCTTCCCTCTGCTGTGACTCTCAGTTCTTGGCCTGCCGCCTGCACTGCCCACCTGCCATTTGCTGCCCCTGGTGTTTGAATTCAGCACGCAAACATGCTGGGCCTTGCAGGGTGTCTCGGGTAACATAATGCTGTGGTATAACCCACTAATTCGAGGAGGATCTGAGTTGTTACAGCCCCCAGCTTGGGCGCTGGGCTCTAGCTCAAACTGTAGCAGCTCGTGCTTGTAGCTGTGGAGGCCCCTGTTGTGTTGGCCAAGAGGGCGGCTGTCACAGAAGCACACTGTATTCAAACACTGGGCAGCTGAGTCCAGCCTGACCCCACCTGAATCCCTGTCCTCACTCTTCTCCAGCAGTCAGGCCTCCCCCGATGGAACTGTGGCTTGAAGTTCTATTGGGCCCTGGACTCTGCGTGTGATCTGCCGTTGCTTGGAAGGGCTTTGGGGGCCTCTGAGACCTAGGGCCTCTTGGGAGATGGATCTGTAGTACCATCTGACCCTGACCGTATGCCACTCTGTGTTTGTTTTGTATTCTGTCACACTGGTGTACCCATACATGCTCTTTGGGGCAAGGACCTGCTATTTGTCCAACCCCAATCACCTACTGAACAGTGCTGTGTACACTTTCAGCCGTGTATAAATAACGCAGCAGAGGAGAGGAAAATCCATTCATTGCTTGGGAAGCTACTGAATGTTTGGAGTTGCGGGGACAGACAGCTTAGAGCGGTGAGGAGATCTGGGAATAGCTTTGGCCTTTCACTTGCTCACTCCAAATAAATTGGGGAATCTGCTGGTAGCTCTAAGGAAGGTATGTCTAAAAGCTGTTCCTTCCAACAGCAAAGTTGACAGCTCTCGCCATCCAGAAAATAACAAACATTCCTGCAGTGAAGCAAGTTAATCTCCCCTTAAAATAAGAAGTTAAAAGGCAGGTTGGCTTTCGCTAGGACATGGAATTGCCACCTGCTTTCCCTGGGTTTAGTCCATGCCTCACCGTAGAGTTCCTTCACTTATCAGGCTAGCTATTAATAGCCTCTGTATAAAAATACCCCTTTGTGATACATGAGACTGAAAGGTATTGTTAGCTAGTGGCAAACATATCTCCAGGGGCTAGCAGTCACTCAGACAGCGCTGGCATTGGAGTGTGTGTTGCCAACCACCAGTGTGGGTGTTCAGCCTGCAGGACAAGCAGAGGAAGGATGGAGACCGCATTGCCACTTTTAAACTAACGTTCACAGTCGCACTGTGCACATTGTCCACCCACGGGGCCTGTGGAGCTCAGGGTGCATTATCCTTCAATGGCTCCACTCCACAGGGGGATCCCCCTTCATGGGGGTCCACTTGGCAGCCATGAGCTCTGGGAGCTCTGTCAGGCCTTCTATGCTGCCAGGGGTGGTGCTGGAGTCCCAGAGGATACACATAGAGTGGAGAGTGGGTGTGGTGAATAAGAAGGTGCCATTTCTCAGCTCAATAACTCTGTAGAGGAAGGATTGACTAGTGGTTAGAGTGATGGCTGGAGACCTAGGTTCAATCCCCCGCTCTGCCATGGACTTTCTCTGTGATCTTGGACAAGACACTTAGTCTATTTCAGTTCCCCATCTGTAAAATGAGGGTAGTAGCACCCACTCCCTGCCCTTGGAGGATGTATACATTAAAGAGTGTGAGGTGTTCAGATACCCAGGCGATGAGGGCCAGGTAAGCACTGTAACTAGAGCCACAAGTTGATACATTTTGTACCATGTTTTAAAAATGAAAAAATTACCAAACTCCCTGGTTTAAGAGTTTCGTGCTTTACTTTACACAACTAGAGAGAGGACATGAACAACAGAAAAGTCTCATCACTTTTCTCCTTTAAGACTCTGCATTGTTTTCCTTCGGTGCTTTGAAGGGCATGTTCAGTTGTATTGGTAGCTACCTGCAAAGGGAGCCAGGAGCCACTGATTGAACTAATTCCAGATGAGAAATTCATCAAGGCCAAATCCCACCCCTGCTTTGCCCTAGTGCAGTGTGATGGCCTCCATTCGGTCCCTACCACCTTGCTGGGCCTGGGTTTGATTGTCTGTGGATTGCACTAGCACACTGGAGTTTCCTAACACGCTTCTGTATTGGCCAGGCTGGCAGCCCGCATCATGTGGAGGATAGAGAGAGAGGGAGGTGGCCTTACGGAGGGCTGCTTGGTCTCCATCGACGACTTGCAGAACCACGTGGAGAACTTCGGAGAAGAGGAGAAGAAAGAGCTGAGGGCCGACGTGGAGAGTTTCCTCAACTTCTGGCCCCCCCAGAGCCAGCAGTTTGGCATGCAGTACATCTCTCATATATTCGGAGTGGTATGTCAGCCTCCTGGGAGAACAAAGCGAGAGCTATTTATAATGCCCAAGGACAAGGGCTATGCTGAGTTCACAAAGAAGGTTGAAAATGAGCCTTCTGCCACTGATCCCTGTAGTCAATTAGTTCATTTCATCATCCATTTATCATTGTGCTATGTGGCGTTATGGTCAATTCATATGCTGTTGCATATATAATCAATGTATGCTAAATAGATTTAAATTGCAGGATTATAGAAGTATAAGATTGACAAGTATTTAGGAGTGATGAGTGTGTATTAGATACATAAGTAAAGCATGGCTGGAATGCAAGCCTACAGGCTGAGGCCTGTAAGATTTTTGCTTAGACAAACTAGGCCAGTGGTCCCCAACCTTTTTTGTCTGGCGGGTGCCAGACGACGAGCCATGGAGGACCGTGGCGGCGGACGAGCATCTGCTGAAATGCCGCTGACAAGCGGCAACATCAATAGGCGTCGCCGCCGAAATGCCGCCGAGAAGCAGCGTCAATAGTTAACGTTATGGAAACCTAGATTGCAATAAAGGGCAAGCTGATGTCCAAGATCATGAGACACCTGATTGTAAAATCATGGAATATCCTGTCCTGACCGCAGGGTACATGTTGTGTGTAGCTGCTATGAGAATAAGAGGAACTAAGAAACAACCTATGTAAAATGGAGCACCCCAGTACTCACAGGGTGTGGATGTACAGATAAGGAAAAGAGGGTTGAAACCCTCATGCATATGCATAAGATGTTAGGTGTGGTCAGAACAACACTTCCCAGTAAAGTAGTTTGCACTTTTCACTAAGGCTCTCCCGACCCTTTACAAACAGTGAGGAAAAACAACGAGGAGTCCTTGTGGCACTTTAGAGACTAACAAATTTATTTGGGCATAAGCTTTCGTGGGCTAAAACCCACTTACCCAATTACTTTTTGTAATGCTAACGAGGCCAATTCAATCAAGGTGGACTACTTTCCCTCTGTTGACATTCACCCCTTGTCAACTGTTGGGAACAGGCCACTGCAACCTTGATTGAATTGGCCTCGTTAGCACTGACCCCCCACTTGGTAAGGCAACTCCCATCTTTTCATGTGCTGTAATATATATACTGCTTACTGTATTTTTCACTCCATGCATCTGATGAAGTGGGTTTTAGCCCACGAAAGCTTATGCCCAAATAAATTTGTTAGTCTCTATGGTGCCACAAGGACTCCAAATTGTTTTTGCTGATACAGACTAACATGGCTACCCCTCTGAAACAGTGAGGCGTTTCCCCCAATACCAGAATTCCTATGTGACCTTGGGCAAGTCATTTAGTCTCTCTTTGCCTCAGTTCCTCATCAGTAAATGGGGAATTGAGGCACAGAGAGTCCAAGTGACTTGCCCAGTGGTAAACTGAGCTCTGCTTGGTGTAGCAGAGAGGGAGGCCTCAGCATAGGCGCTGACTCCGTGGGTAGTCCAGGGCTGGAGCACCCATGGAAAAAAAAGTGGGTGCTCAGCACCCACTGGTGGCCCTGTTGATCAGCTCCTCTCCCTCCCTCCCAGCGCCTCCCGCCTGCTGCGGATCAGCTGTTCAGCGGCGGGCAGGAGGTGCTGGGAGGGAGGGGGCAGAGCAAGGGTGGGGCGCACTCCAAGGAGGAGGCAGAAGGGGGTGGGGTGGCGACAGAGTGGGGGTGGGAAAAGGTGGGGTGGGGTGGGGATGGAGCAGGGGCAGGAAGAGGCAGGGTGGGGGTGGGGTAGGGATAGGAAGAGGTGGGGCAGGGTGGGACCTTGGGAGAAGGAGTGGAGTGTGGGCAGGGTCTAGGGCGGAGCAGGGGTCGAGCACCCCCGGGGAAATGAGAAAGTCGGCGCCTGTGGGCCTCAGTGAACCAGTTATGGCTCTGATTCTCTGCCTGGCCCTGGTACTGGTGAGAGTCGACATGAGGATGCTGTAACATAAACAGTCCCAAAGAACCATCACCAGCTGAAGATAGATGGACAGATTGTGCTCCAGTGAATCCTTCTCCCTGCACCAGGGGCCGATGGGAGAGTTGCATAGGAATTGGCTATGCTGACACTCAGCCTGCTGGGGGAATCCCCATCTAGGGGGATGCAGCCAGTCTCTGCTCCCTCTGTGCTGCTCCAGCAGAGGGAACCTGTTCAATGGGTCAGTGGCAGGAATAACAGACTCCAGACTCCTTCTCACCTCTGCTAACTGCTAGACTACACTCTGCTGGTCCTTGGCTGGAGGATAGGATCAGGGAGGCCAGGAAAGAAAATAAAACAGATAGTAGTTGAGTGAATTATTTCCTAGTGAACAGTTCATTTGACAGATTTCCCCTCATTTTCTGTCTGTGAATTGTCTTAGAACACCTTATGTTTTTTGTTACTGAAATTCGTCACTGCAAATAATTCTCAGTTTGTCGGTCATTTGGGAGTTGCCAGGATGTGATAGGCAAAAGTCATTACAAACTGTCAGGTTTCAGAGTAGCAGCCGTGTTAGTCTGTATCAGCAAAAAGAACAGGAGTACTTGTGGCACCTTAGAGACTAACAAATTTATTTGAGCATAAGCTTTTGTGGGCTAAAACCCTCTTCATCGGATGCATGCAGTGGAAAATACAGTAGGAAGATAGATAGATATACTGTACACAGAGAACATGAAACAATGGGTGTTACCATACACACTATAACGAGAGTGATCTGTTAAGGTGAGCTATTACCAGCAGGAGAGAAAAAAAACTTTTTGTAATGGTAATCAAAATGGCTCATTTCCAGCAGTTGACAAGAAGCTGTGAGGAGCAGTAGGGGGGAAAAATAAACATGGGGAAATAGTTTTACTTTGTGTAATGACCCATCCACTCCCAGTCTTTATTCAAGCCTAATTTAATGGTGTCCAGTTTGCAAATTAATTCCAATTCTGCAGTCTCTCGGAGTCTGTTTTTGAAGTTTTGTTGTTGTAATATTGTGACTTTTAGGTCTGTAATCGAGTGACCAGGGAGATTGAAGTGTTCTCCGACTGGTTTTTGAATGTTATAATTCTTGACGTCTGATTTGTGTCCAAACTTGTGTCTAAAACTATTTCCCCATGTTTATTTTTCCCCCCTACTGCTCCTCACACCTTCTTGTCAACTGCTGGAAATGGGCCATTTTTCCTCTCCTGCTGGTAATAGCTCACCTTAACAGATCACTCTTGTTACAGTGTGTATGGTAACACCCATTGTTTCATGTTCTCTGTGTATATATATCTTCTTACTATATTTTCCACTGCCTGCATCCGATGAAGTGGGTTCTAGCCCACGAAAGCTTATGCTCAAATAAATTTGTTAGTCTCTAAGGTGCCACAAGGACTCCTGTTCTTATTACAAACTGTATTATTTTTATTTGGATACAGAGGTCACGTGACATTGTTGTGTTCTCAGATTGGGTGAGAGTAGCCTGTAGAATTAGGTTGATACAGGTACTCTCACAAGTTTGGAATTTGCTTCCTGTGGCTGCTCTGCACAAATTGCTTAAAAGTCCCTTTTCCCATGTGACTCATTTGCTGGAATATTTGCAGAAAGTGAACACAAAAGGGGCTTGAACACACTCAAAGCAACAGCATTTAAAAATGGGAATAAATATTAGCAGATAGTATTTTGCAGTATTGGCTCCGCTCTGCTCACTAGATCATGCAGTCTATCTGCTAGAGTTCTGCATTGTGAACTTTCTTGTGCTTTGTCTAGGCTAAAGGATGCTGTTTCTAGCACTCCTGGTGTGTAACTCTCCCTTGTTCCCAAAATTTGAAGGCCACGCCCCTATGCCTGGAGCACGGAAAATACACATTTTATGAAGAATCAGCGGAAAATATTCCAAAATCTAGGGGCTCATTTAAGTCAATGGCAAAACACCCGTTGAATGCAATAAGGCCAAGATTTCACCATTATTGTCCTCCCCTAATACTTTTTTTGCCTATGTTTTGGGGACTAGATAAACTGCAATGGCTTCACCCTGAGTGACCAAAGGGGACTGCAGGCTGTCGGCGTGGGCGTCTTCCCCAATCTCTGCCTGGTGAACCATGACTGCTGGCCTAACTGCACCGTCATATTCAACAACGGCAAGTGAGTCCATTTCCATTCTAACGGACGGGGGAGACGTTTGCCCCAATGCTTGACTCATTTTCCAGATTTGGTCCCAAGCCTCACGTTGTGCACCTTGGGAAAATCCCTTGGTTTCCTCTTTTTCTGGCTTGTTTGCGGAAAACAAAATATTAGACACAGGAAAGCCAGACCCCTTAGTGGTGAGCTGCAGGGCTGCTGCTTTTTCTGTCTTTTGTTGTTGTTGTTGTTCTTATTGTTTTTTGGTGCACAAAACAAATACACAAAAGACACCTAGAAGGCCTGGTCCAAACCATTGAAGCCATTGTTTCAATTGATTTTAGTGGGCTTTGGATCAGGCCCATAACACTCAAATGGAGTAAAATAGTAACAAGACATATGGGTTACACTTTATATTAAGGTTCCATTATAAATAATTTACAGTTAATGGATGATTATGGTAAAGCAATTGTTATAAGAGTCCAGGTCAATAGGTTGCTTATAACTATGGCTTGTAACCACTTTGATGAGTTTATAACCATCTATAATACAAAATACTCATGTGTCTGGCATGCTTATAATATCTAGTAATCATTTATAAATGGAACCTTAATATCAATTGTGACTGATGTATGTGAACTGAGACCCTCATGTAAATATGGTGCTGAGCACCCACAATTCCTCCTGAGGACACCTAAAAATCTAGTAATAAACCATTTATAAATGGATCCTTAATATCAATTGTGACTGATGTATGTGAACTGAGACCCTCATGTAAATATGGTGCTGAGCACCCACAATTCCTCCTGAGGACACCTAAAAATAATAGCTGAGACTGAAAGGGATTGTGCAAGTTCCAATGGAAAACACAGCACCAGCAGACCAATTGGACAGGGCTGGTAGGTTGCCAGCTGCCAGAACATTTGTCCAGCCAAGTCAATGGGAGGGGTGTGTGTGTGTTCAGCACCTCTTGGGATCATGCCCGCAGATTTTAACATACAAGGAAGGCCAGATCCTCAGCTGGTGTGAATGGGCATTGCTCCATTGACTTACACTGACCTATGCTGAGTTACAGTAGCTGGGGATCTGGCACACAGTGTATAAATCCGAGCAAAAACTGCTGTCACTTTAATTAAAATAAGAAAACCTCAGAATGGCTGTATCGTTCGTAGGGTTTGTCACATCCTGTTTTCACAAAAACTTAACGTTGGGCCTAAATCAACCTAACGGTGTCTCCTTAATTATCTTCCTCATGCACCAAAACTGGGAGCTTTAGGGGTGCCAGGAATCAGACTGTAAGCTTCATGGCATCTGCCGACCATTCAAGCTTCTACGCCCACCAGTGGGGAATGAGAAAAGAGCAGGAAATTGCTTTGTAACTGTTAGATTTGGGGAGATAGGGTCTGATCCAAAGACTTCTGGAGCCAATGGGAGTCTTTCCATTGACTTCAGTGGGCTTTGGATCAGACCTATGTCATGGTGATGGGACCTTATAAGAACCTAGATAGATAGCGAAGTAGTGAGATCAACAACTCTCACATCTGATCTTGGCTCTTTGGCAGTTATGTACGCCCATGCACACATTCTGTTACTGAATTTAAACCATTTGGTTATTTTTTTTAAAAGGCATTTCAGTTCACTTTCAATAGGCACTGCACACCGGGCCTGGGTTACTTGCAGTGCTATCTGTCATGCCAAGTGTTCGCCTTCAAAAGTTGGAGAACATTTTGAGCTGCATTCTAATCTCAGATGTGTGGCAAACACTGGCCTGTCCCTTTAGGACTCCACTACTGTGCAAATACCCCAAATACTGCCCCGTGAATGAGGGTACAGGCCTGTCTCATCTTACGCTGGGGTTACGTTCCACGGTCAGCGTGTAAAGCGAAAACCGCGTATAGTCAAAATTACATTGAGTGTAATGGCGGGCAGAATCGCCCGCACTACAGAAACAGTATTTAAATTGTTATTTTTCTGGGTTTTTTTTGTTTTTTTCTTGTTTTTGCTGACCGCATAAAGCTGAAATCGCACATGTTAAATGCGCCTAAGATGCGACAGACCTGTACATGCATTGTTTCTTTAATCTGTGGCAGGAAGAGGGCTGGGGATGTTCTGAGGCAGAAACTCTCCAGGGAAACAAAGAAAGAGTAGATTTCAGGACATACTGTTTCACTGCTCCTAATTAATGTCCTTGTTCAGTGCTAGAAGAAAGTGACTCCCTCTGTGATTATTTGCCATTGCCACATGACACGGCTGCACAGACCTGGGCTTCACACTGCAGATCTACCCAGAGCCTGGGCTGCAGGAACTTTTCCTCTCTGCTCCCAGGATGGCAGTGGAGCTTCTCCACGCTTGCTACTCCAGCCACAGCTGTAGGACTAGCTTCCACACTGCCTGTATCCCTCTCCATTGGGAGCGATGGCCCAAGAATCCATGTGACAGCTGATCCAGTGGTCTCCCCTCACCTTGCTCCCAAATGCCGACTGTGCAGCCATGGGCAAGGACTCCTTCTGGAGCTGGCCTCTGCAAGGCACAGGGGAAGTGCACCTACTCCATGGGCTTGCCAGAGCCTGCCCCTCTGTGTTGTGATGTCAGTGAGGTTCTGCCACGGACAAGGTCTCCTGGCCCCCCATACTCTGGGCTGTGCTGAGGAAGGAGTTGCTCCAAAATGTGAGCGCACACTAGCAATTGGTTACATAGACATGCATCAAGGCCCACCACATGTCTGAGCTTAGAATCTGCTCCTTTGCTTGGAACATTGCTGTTTCTCATGGATCCTGAGGCCTATTACTATTTTAGCTCTAGATTTCCAGGGCCCTGTCTGGAGTGAGTTGGAGGTCTCAGTACAGCGCTTAGGAAACAAGTGTTCATATGGCAAACCAAGGGGCACTGCAGCTGGCAGCTTCAGCTGAGTTTCAGAATTAAATTCCCTGGAAAATGTGGAGGGTTTTTCTCCATGAAAAGTCATACATTTAAGATGGTTTAAATCGTGACTTTACAGATGATTTATTATCTGGTTAGTTACTGCTCTCCTAAATCCCCTCTCAAAGAAAATGTCCCAGACACTGGTATTCTCCAGATCTCTATGCAGTTTTCCCTCCAGTGAATTTACCAAGACTTGCAAAGTGGGTAAACATGTGAACAAATATCATGTTCAGGACATCTGCTGACCACTCGGTGGAGTCAGGAAGGACACTCTCCACCCCTCTCGCAATTGGCCAGGTGCATTATGGTCATTTCTTGTCTTCCTCTGAAACCAGTAATAGGTAATGAGGCCTGCTCCCATGACAGTCAATGGGTATTTTGCCATTATTTTTAATGGGGCTGATCAGATATGATCATTTCTATGTTTCTAATAACTGGGCCTGATTTTCCTTTCACACTGGTTTTAAGCCAGTGTATATCTATTGGTGTCAATGGAGTGATTCATGATTTATGGAAAAAAATCAGATCCATTCTTTCCATAATGTTGCAAAACATGAGTCTCTCTCATCCAGTGACTGAGGTTGTCCATATATGCCCAGTTCCTAGCAGATAACATGGGGAGGGATAGCTCAGTGGTTTGAGCATTGGCCTGCTAAACCCAGGGTTGTGAGTTCAATCCTTGAGGGGGCCACTTAGGGAATCTGGGGCAAAATTGGTCCTGCTAGTGAAGGCAGGGGGCTGGACTCGATGACCCTTCGGGGCCCCTTCCAGCTCTATGAGATAGGTATATCTCCATATATATTATATCTATACCTGTCCATGGCTAAACTAACTACAGACAGAGCTGATTCCCCCTTGACACTCACATGCGGTCTTGTGCAGAATGCTCCTTAAGTCACAGTGCCAGGACAGCTGCCAGCTGAAATTGCCCCAGGCCACCAATGGCCGATTCGGTTACAGCAGCTGTATAGTGACAGCAGAGAGCTACATTGCTTCAGACTCCACCCTGCAACCGGATACGTCTCTGTCCCTGGGACCCCTGTATGTCCCCCGGACCGTGAGCAGCTACGGTTCCATATACTGTATGTGCTGATTCCATTTTGCTTGTGTCGTATGTGTACCTGTGTAAACTGCAGATGTTTGTTTTGTCTTTCAGTCATGAGGCTGTAAGATCAATGTTCCACACACAGATGAGGTGGGTTGGTCTTGTAAGCATAATCCTTCCCCTTTGACCTTCCCTTCTGACCCTGTGTTAACTAAAAGCCACAAGCAACAATGATGAGGCTTGAAGCTGCCTCGGTTTGTGGATAGTTTCACTCTCCCCATTCTCGGAATGTAAATGTCCCCCGTCGTCCCTCCCCCCCCCCCATGTGTAAAGCCTCACTAAACCCAAAGCCTCCCTTTGTAACCTCTGCATTTTGTAGTAGATTTTAAAAAAAGCTGACACTATTCAGTATGCTCAGACCTGCCACTTGTTAATGCCCTCTCTGTCTCCTCATTCCTTCCTTCCCCTGCCCTGCTTCCCTTTTTCCCTATTTCCCTTCATGCACTCTTCACTCCTGTTCTCTCAACTTCAGAAAGAGCATGAAAGTCCAGCAAGGCCTCGCTAACCTTGCCCAGCCCCAAATAATTGCAGTAAAACCTGGTTTATTATGAGATGAGAAGTGATTGCATTACTGACAAACTAAATACTCTGTGTTTTTTTGTAACAAACGGTTCCCTCTGGATGCACTGACTACAGTGGCAATACACTGGGATGTAGATGTCATCCATTTTTACCTTTACAGTTGTTCCTGTTATGCCTTTTTACGATGCCACTGTTCCCTGTTCAAAATATTTTCCTGTGTGGTGTTTTAAGGTGTTTTTTTTTTTTTTTTTAATTCTCTGGTGACCTCATTGCGCTTGATATATTGCCATCTGTTTAGTTTAAAGGGACACTGTTGTCTTAACATATATGATCCAGAATCTCAACACATGTAAACCAGCATAGCTCCATTGACTTCAATAGGATCCGCATGCAAAACAAGCATGCAACTGTCACAAATTAGAACTGAAATATTTTAAAATGATTTTCACCATTAATGTTGTTTGTTTCCTCAATGCATTTCCATGAAAATAGACTAGTGAGTTTCATGTTTGTTTACAGACATCATATCTGGTCAACTTCATTTTCTGGCTGTTTTGTGTCAGCACAATAGAGCAATGCTCCGGTTACAAACACTGCAAGTTCATTGGAATTTTGGAGGAAGGAGGGAAGGTCGTGGGAGCAGTTTTGTTGATCTTAAAGTCTTGTAAAAACCCTGTTTTGAGCCCTTATCAAGCAGACAGTGTCCCTGTAACTGTAGAGTTCCAAACAATTTCTTGTATTTCTACTTTTTCCCCCAAAATTTGCCAGTTCCTTCTATGGTACGGCTGGCTGGTTAAAAATACCTAAACGTCTACTGTGCTTGAGCTACCGGGGCATCATCAGAGTTCAAAAGCTTGATTTTGTTTCTCCAAGTTTATGATTGGCCTTAGTTAAGGCCCCACTAAGTCTGAAAAGGGATGTGCATATATGTAAATCTTCACCATGGATACTGTACCTTATGCATTTTCTCCTTAGAGTCACAGCTGGTTGCACCTTACTCTGTGTAAATTTAGTACTTTCTTGTGACATAACTAATAGCTGTCCTTTTTGATGGCATGTTCAGTGGTGAGTCTAGTATGAAATAGCCTGTTGATATAATCCAGGGGTAGGCAACCTATGGCACGTGTGCCGAAGGCGGCACGTGAGCTGATTTTCAGCGGCACTCAGACTGCCCAGGCCCTGGCCACTGGTCCGGGGGGCTCTGCATTTTAATTTAATTTTAAATGAAGCTTCTCAAACGTTTTAAAAACCTTATTTACTTTACATACAACAATAGTTTAGTTATATATTATAGACTTATAGCAAGAGACCTTCTAAAAACGTTGAAATGTATCACTGGCACGCGAAACCTTAAATTAGAGTGAAAAAATGAAGACTCTGCACACCACTTCTGAAAGGTTGCCGACCCCTGATATAATCTAATGCCAACACGTGGTCAGGGCCAGCCTCACAGGATGAGTAACTTAGGTAGCAGCCCTAGAATTTTATGGCTGAGAGATTCAAAATTGCAACCCCTGCATAACTCCCCCCCAAAAAATGAGGAGTCCTTGTGGCACCTTAGAGACTAACAAATTTACTTGGGCATAAGCTTTTGTGGGCTAGAACCCACTTCATAGTTATGGTCAAAAAACATAGTTATCCTGCGCAAATTTTAATCCTCTTGGAAAAATGCAGTAATGAAAATCACTGAAGTAGATCTGCTCCATCCCTTGAAAATTCTCTGGGTATGCTTTTGGCTGTATTTGCATTAGGTGCCACTGTTTAAATGAAAGTCAGGAGTTCCCATATGCCCTACCCTGTACTTCTGAAGTCAATGGGAATTTTGCTATTGTCTTCAATAGGAACAGGCTCAAACCTTTAGTAAAAGAGGATAACTATTTGAATTGTTTCAGTTCCCACGGCCCCACTTTCCTCCCGCTCAGGTCTGGTGTGCTGCTCCATTTAGCTCTGCAGTTTACAAACTAATGTCGTTACTTCTGCTCTCAAGGCAGTGAACACTCCCTGTAAGGCTTTATCCTGCTCTGACAGCTGGGGGTTCTCTGGACATGATTTGCTGGTACGCAGCCCTTTGTGATGGGTCATGCAACTAACCAGCTGAGTAATAGCAGGATTGGGAGCATGGTGATAGATTAAAACAAGGTAAAATGTACTGTAGATCCAGTCACTGGACTAGCTCCATTTTGCTGATATGTAAGTATGCTTAGCAATGCACAAATACATTTCGCCCACTAACTGGCATTGCAGGACCAGCCCTGGGGCTCTGTTCTCAAAAATGTAGTGATCTAGTGCTAAGGATGGCCAGAGTTGCTAATAGGTGGATGGGGGGAAGGGTCAAAAAGGGTAGAATAAAGGAGATATATATACATAAGCAACCTAGTACTTTTAACCATCTCCAAGGGCCTTATTTATAGTCACTTGATGGAGCTTTCCCCACCTTAGATAGTAACCCTGCTGGGCTAAATTCTCCTCTCAGTCACACCAATGCAGCCCGTTAACTTCAGTGGGCTTGTACCAGTGTAAAGCAGAGGAGAATTTGGCCTGCGCCAGTGAANCTTTAGCCAGCTGAAGACAAAATGGAGGGGTCTCCCACGGGTTTAAATAGACTGTCTCTTGTGGGTGGAGACCCCCTCCTCACCCTCTGTAGAATCCAGTCACAAAATGGAGATTCGGAATCACATGGGCAGGTCACATGCCCATGCATGACTCAGGACTGCAGGTAGCAGCCATTACCCACATGGTATCTTGCATGTCTCCAGGAAGACTTCTTATGTGGATTGGAGCATTCCAAGATCGGGTACTTAACCTAGTGAATTCCTTCCTAAAGAGGCTGACCAAATGCCTCACAAACCTTACCTAGAGATCAAGCGAGTATACAATCCATATTCTTAACCTCAAGTACAAAATGATATATGTGTACAAAAGGGATGAATACATATAGTAGACCATAACCTTTACAGAGATATGTACCTGGCACAGGCAGCACAAAACATATTCCAGTTATGTCATACTCCCACAAAGCCTTATGGGAGGTACCGTCACAGGGGGAAGGGTCAAAAAGGGTAGAATAAAGGAGATACTGTATATATATAAACAACCTAGTACTTTTAACCATCTCCGAGGGCCTTATTTATAGTCACTTGATGGAGCTTTCCCCACCTTAGATAGTAACCCTGCTGGGCTAAATTCTCCTCTCAGTCACACCAATGCAGCCCGTTAACTTCAGTGGGCTTGTACCAGTGTAAAGCAGAGGAGAATTTGGCCTGCTCCAGTGAAACAAACTATGGTGGACTTTTGAGTATCCCAGGGCTTTTAAACACATGCGAGGGGATGAAACGAAGATGCAAAGTGCTGGCTCTTTAAGGGGGTGGGCTGGCATCATTCCGTAGCTTTCACCAGAGTACTGTAGTAGCAATTGGTATTTTCTGTATGCTCAGTAAAGACAATAGTAACATGCTGGCAGTTAGAGACATGGGATAGTTTTGTTAGGAAACCTGAAGCCCACGTGAGATTGGCCTCACTGTACATTTGAAGCGTGGCCATCTTCACTGAAGGGTTTGCTAAATCTTTGAGTAGAGATGGGTGAAGGGACATGGGGAAGTCACTTTCAGATTCCTGATCCAGGGCTTTGGAAAAAACAAAGAGTCTCTCCCACCTTTCAGGAATCCACCCCACGTTTTACACTGAGTCCAGTATGGCCTGGGTGGGATGGGGTGGGGAGGCAGTTTAGCCAGTGCTTTGTGAATATTCACAGGGTGCAGACATGATCAGAAAGGCTAGTTTTAGTGGTAGCTGTGTACTATCAAGTGTCAGTGTCTTCATTTGAGGAGATTCCCCAGTAAACCAGGACACAGCAATGGCCTGGAACCAAAGATCCACATCCAACTACCCTTAAACATAATAAAAGTTTGTATCCTAACTATCTAAGTGGATCCAGATCTGAATATCACAATTCAGGCCATTTACTACTTTCAAGTGAACTTCTGGTTGGGACAGAGAGAGGGGCAAGAGGCGGCGAAGGGTTTGGACGAGGCGTTTTGTAGTGTGATTTAGAATAGCTGAAGTGCTGCACAGCCGTGTATTTTCTTCAGTATTCAAAGGGTTAAAGTGGTCCTTTAAGACAACAGTTTGCTTATCGGAGGCAGGATCTTTAGTGGAAATTGTCCCTTTCCGTTTTGCAAACAGTGTCCTGGACTTGAGATGTCGCTTTCTAATTCCACATCTCTTCTTGTCTGAAACCAGAATCGAGCTGCGTGCGCTGGGTAAGATCTCACCTGGGGAAGAGCTGACTGTCTCCTATGTCGATTTCCTCAACATCAGTGAAGAGCGGAGGCAGCAGCTGCAGAAGCAGTACTATTTTGACTGCACGTGTGAGCACTGCAGGAAAGGGATCAAAGATGATCTGATGCTGGCTGTAAAAGAAGGTGAAAACAAGGTACGTCACTGACTTTGTTAGCAGCGCTCAGTCATGGGGCGATGCTTCTTCTTCACTATTTGTATTGCAGCAGACAATAGGGGCTACTGCCCAGGAAAGAGGAGACTGGATAGGCCAGAACTAGCCCAGGTAGGTTAAAAGGAAGTTTCCCTGGTTACAAACACAGGGTCTAGGTCAGCGTTTCGGCCGCCAGGGACTTTTTTGGGTAGTGATTTGGGGGGAAGGGGCAAAGCAGCGGCCCCTCCTCTGGGGCTGCCAGGAGGGGTTGGGCCCTGCCCCCCTCTGGAGCCACAAACACCAGAGGAGCAGACAGACGGTGTCAGTTCCCCACCTTCCCGGGGGTGGTGGGACTCAGGCTTCTGGCTTCAGCCCTGGGGTGGCGGATGGCAGGGTCCGGCTGCGCAGCAGAGGGCTCCTGCCACTGGCTCTGACCGTGGGGCTTTGGGCTCCCGGCTCTGGCTGCACTGCAGCCGGCTCCATCCCCCGGCCACAGGACTCCATCCCCGAGCTGACCACCCCCCGCCTCATCGCCCCTGCTGCCTCCCTACTCACCTCCCCATCCAAGGCTGAATTTGTGCCCCAGCTTGCCAGGGCTGAGTAAATCTGCTGGGAAAAGTGATATTTGAATGTTTGTTAATATCACTTTCGCTGCCTCCCCTCTAGCTAACAAGTCTGCTGCTGTGAAAAGTGATATTAACAAACATACAAATATCACTTTTCACAGAAGCAGACTTGTTACTAGCTAGCAAGTCTGGAAAAATGCAACCAAAAAAGCGAAAGAAACAACAATAAAAAAAAGACAAGAACATGCAAAGCGCCTTATTTGTGTTTCCATTCTGTTTAGGTCCAGTAAAGACTAGAGACAACTGTACATTATTTTGATTATTGATTCTGCAAAAAAAACCCTCCATAAATAAGTTACTATGATTTGGACATGTAAATGTGCAGATTTATTTGTTTTTCCTAAAGTTAATTAAGTATTTTAGGAAAAATTGTCTGAGTGGCCACCAGCAAGGGTTGGTGGCCGCACTCTGAGGCCACCAAAAACATTGTTGTGAGAACCCCTGGCTAGGTCTTTGTGGGTGGCTGCATTGGGTCGATTCTCTGTGGGGAGTTCACGCGACAGGCTGTTTATCTTTTGGGCAGAAGCATAGTGACTTGTATTTGTTTATTATTCAGCTTCACCCGAGTTCTTGGAAGAATGGATTATGATAGCATGGCAAGTTTGTGGGGTGTCTTGTAGGTATTAGGCTGTTTTCCTTGACAGGCTGTTTTACTTTGTGATGGTGCTGATAGCTCCTGATTACATGTAAGTGGGAATTTTTTCCCCTTGATTGCTGTTCTCTTTCTGAGCTAGCTTTATTCACACAATGATCAGCCCCTCTCTAAATCAAAGCACATCTGAACTACCTTAAGGACCTAATCCTGCAACTTTGCACTCATGCAAGTAGCAGCACTGAAATCAGTAAAAGCTTGATCCTGCAATGTGAGTCTTGTACTTGATTTTGTTAGGACTACTCCCGCAAGTGAAGGTTTACAGGATCAGGCCCTAATTGAAGTCGGGGGGTCTACTTGTACAACCAGGAACCACTCACATGAGTAAGGGCTGCATGCAGCCCGTAACTCCTACTAACTGCTGGGAGACCACTGCAAATTAAACTGTTGTTTCGTTTTTATTATTTACTATAATAATTCATCGTGTACTAGTAAATTGCCTGGCTCTATTCTGTATCTGTGGCCACTTGTACCACACTTATCACTGTGGGGTCTGAACACCTCCAGCAATATATTCAGAAATCGGAGATCTTTCTACAGCACCTGCTGTTAAACCTTTAGGCTACATCTACACAACGAGTGAGGGAATGCGATTCCCCAGCTCATGTACATAGACTCGTGTTAGTTCTCATCCAGCTAGCGTGTGTATAAATAGCATTGTAGTCATGGTAGCACCGGTACAGGAGTGGAGGCACATACCCACTGCTTTTCAGGTGGGCTTGTACTCAGCAGGGCTAAGCCATGCCTCTGCGGCTGCTCATAGTGTAGACAGAGCCTTAGTGAGCAGCAGCAAGGGCTTGTGTGTCTCTGTGTGTGTGTATCAGTGAGGATCTGCTATACATACAGTCAGCATGTGTCACTTTCAGGGTGAATATTTTCCATATCTTTTAGTGCCCTCATGGAAAAATCTCCCTGTACCTATGCAAGGCCTGGGATTTTAGGTATTAAAAATACTCTCCATGCATAGGTAATAAATCTTGGTATTGACCTTAACAGGAGACGGTGTCTGCTTGCTGCCCAGCTTTTCTACATTCTCCGAATTCAGGCTCAGTCCCCAGTTACTAGCAGCCCTCACAGCTGCATGGAAAATGCCCTCTGAATATATGCTGGAATGACAGTTTACATACTCGACAGCCGTTCCATTCCCTGATCCTTCACCCCTTCAAATTAGTGGCAAAGCTTCCATCGATTTCAGTGGGACCGGGATTAGGCTCTTAGTGAAGGCAGGAAACAGCTTTCATTTGACAATTCATGTAGGCAAATGGGATAACCCCTCCGCCCTCCCTTCCCCCAAGCATGTGCTGCTACTGTTTAAGTGACATTTCAAGCGCCCATTATAGGAGTCCCTTACTCAGACAAAACAACTTGCACTGACATCACCATTCCTTTGGAACAAAGTCTGCAGGACAGGCTAGGGCCCCAAGGGTTCGTCTACAGGGCAGACAGGAGGTGTGATTCCCAACTGGGCTAGAAAAGCCATACGCTAGCTCTGCTTGAATTAGCATGCTAAAAATAGCAGTGTGGATGTTGAGCCACAGGTAGTGGCATGAGCTGGCTGGCTGAGTCCAAGCCGGCCTGGCCCCCTAACCACACTCTGGTGGCTAGCCCATGCCACAATGTCCATATTGTTATTTTTAGCGTGAGTTTGAGCAGCGCTAGCATGTGCCTGTCTACCTGGGCTGGGAGGCATGCTCTCACCTGCAGTGCAGACATATCCCAAAAGCACTATTCAGGCTTAAACCCGGGTTAAAATCTTAAAAGCTGGTTATCTTCAGTAGTTTCAGTCTTTTAAGCTATAACTCTGTATACAGGCTCTGAGTAAAAGACCATTCTTGTTCCTCGTATTGTAAACTTTCAGGGCCCTTTCTACCCTGGCTGTCATTAGGATCACAGGTGGCCGTCTCCACAAATTTAGCAAAATCTAACACAAAGATTCTCCAAGCCTCCCGCAGTCCAGATGTTAAAAGCAAACAACGGGACAAACCTAGAGCGTTGAATCCAAACCCCTTCTTCTTTCAGGAGGGATCAAAAACTATTCCTCAGGTCCAAACCCAGGATTACTGCTTTGGTTCTTGGTCATATAACAGTGTTGTCAATTTTATTGTGAATTTCACAATAAAGGGTGTTTTTCTTGAAGCCCCACCTCAGGGCATCATGTGATTATAAAACAACTTCAGCTTTCCTTAGAAACAAAAAAAGTAGATTTCTAGCCCTTGTGATTGCGGGGAAAACTGACAGGGATAAATAATAAGACAGAAAATATCATATTGCCTCTATATAAATCCATGGTACACCTACATCTTGAATAATGTGTGCAGATGTGGTCGCCCCATCTCAAAAAAGATATGTTGGAATTGGAAAAGGATCAAAAAAGGGCAACAAAAATGATTAGGGGTATGGAACAGCTTCCATATGAGAAGAGATTAATAAGACTAGGACTTTTCAGCTTGGAAAAGAGATAACTAAGAGGGGGGCGGTATGATAGAGGTGTATAAAATCATGACTGGTGTGGCAGCAGGTTTAAAACAAACAAAATATTTCTTCACACAACACACAATCAACCTGTGGATTTTTTTGCCAGAGGATGTTGTGAAGGCCAAGACTATACAGGGTTCAAAAAAGAGCTAGATAAGTTCATGGAGGATCGGTCCATCAATAGCTATTAGCCAGGATGGGCAGGGATGGTGTCCCTAGCCTCTGTTTGCCAGAAGCTGGGAATGAGCACTTGATGATTACATGTTCTGTTCATCCCCTCCGGGACACGTGGCATTGGCCACTGTCGGAAGACAGGATACTGGGCCAGATGGACCTTTGGTCTGACCCAATATTGCCGTTCTTATGTTCTCATTGCAAAGAAGTGGGAACCCCAGAAACTCAAAAACCAGAAGGCAAAGAAAAAGAACCCAACATTAATTAGTTTTTAAATTGCATGATTTTTTAAGACAATCTCAATATTTTGGGGGCCTGACTTGTGGTTTTGGAATGCTTGCAGCTGGCATTCCAGCATGGAGAGATGGAAGGAGCGTGCTTTCAAGGCCAGGTGGGAAGTCATGTTTTGGCCCAAATGCTGACAGTTTTTCCAGTGTGTAAATAAAATATAGGGTTAAATTCCTCCCTGGTATAACTCCATGGAAGTCTCAGTCCATGGCCCCAATCTTGCCATACATTGTGCACATACAGCACCTGGTGACTCCATGTAACCGCATTGAGGGCAGCCTGTTTTCTGTCTCCCATGCTCAGTCTTTTTCATTCCCCCATGAGGTTTGCAAGAGTCTCCCAATTGCCAATCACTAACTTTTGACATTTTGCATGAACAAACAAACAAAACCAGTCCCCCACAGCACTCAGGTTCCTCCCCGCCCTCACCCCCCCCACCCCCATCCCAGTGAGAGCACAGTCAGGCCATATATATGCAGTAGCAGCACTGAGTGACACTATAGGTTAGTACAGGTAGGGGCTGATCTGCTCCCGTTGAAATCAGTGGAAGTTTTACTATTGAGTTCAACGGTAGCAAGCTTCAGGACCTCAGTGGGGCAGCTGGTTCTATTCCGGGGAGCATGGGTGTTACTTCAGAAGTGAATTCATTTCAATAGCTTTCCAATGCTGTCCCCAGCCCTCCCAAGACGTAGTGAAGGAAGTTCTCCAGTTCTCCAAGGACACCCTGGAGAAGATCAACAAGGCCCGCTCCGAGGGGGTCTACCACGAAGTAAGTCACGGTGTCTTTGGTCTCTCGTCGCTGCGGAACTTCAGGGAAAGGAAGCAGGCCTGGCTCTCTCCTGAGGCAGCTGATCTCACCGAGCCACTGGGCGGACTCTGACAGCATTTGTGTTGTCATAGTAATGAAACAGTCCTGCAGACAGGGGCACTAGTTGCATACTCAAGCTGACGGGTCAGTTTGCTGATGTCGGTGTTTATGGGGCAGACAATGAATGAAGACACTGCAATTAATTCACCAGTATCCACTTCCTTCCTCCCTGGCTCATTCATTCTCCTCTGCCCATCTCCTCCACCACTCTGTCCACAGCCGGGCAGTGAGTGACCCTTCCACTGGGGCTGCCCATCTCGCTGGAACTCTCTCGTTCTCTCTCCAGGGCGATGAAACAGGGATGGGACCAAGTCACAAGGGTTCTGAGCTGGATCCAAACTCCCCCAGTGTCCAAGGGGATCGGATCCAGTCTTTCCCCTCAGATCCATCTCACAGAGGATGAGCCTGAACCTCCAGGGCTGACGCTTGATCCAGCCTTCACCAGCACGTGAGAGGTTCAGAGCTGGTGTCAGGCTGGTCCCATCTCTCTGCTGATGCCCTTTAGTGATGGGGGGAAGTTTGTGTGATGGCCGCCATCTTTGCCAACACGCCAGGGATCTCCAGAACTAAGAGCATGAGCTAAGAGCCAAGACTCCCAAGGTGAGGCTGTAATAGTCTCATGTCCTTTGCGGATGGGGACACAGGGGAAACCTGTGACTCGCTCACCAGTGGGTTACATTTTCACCCTTCACTCTTACTTTCCTCGCTTGTTTATGACTGACTCTCTCTGCAGAGCAGCTATTGAGCAAATAGGATAAACGTGAAACATACAAAATACAGCGCTCTGTCGTGGCGGATGTGCCATTCTAGGGCAGGCAATGCTGTGACATTCTCTTGAATTCATTTGCCTTTCATGGGTCCCTAGGTTGTGAAGCTCTGTCGTGAGTGTCTGAAGAAACAAGAGCCCGTACTGGGAGACACTAACATCTACCTGCTGAGAATCCTGAGCATCGCTTCGGAAGTGCTCTCCTACCTCCAGATGTTCGAGGAAGCATCAGGCTATGCAAAGAGGATGGTTGATGGTTACATGTACGTGATCAAATCGCCCGTTTTCATGGTGGCTCTTTTTGATTCTATAATTTAATTAAGACATTTCTACAAAGAATCTGGACCTGACTCTGCTCTCACTTTACAATGGTGTAAAACTGGAGTAAGTCCACTAAGGTCAATGGAGCGACACTGGTGTAAAACCTGTATAACTGAGCTCAGAATCAGGCCCTGCTTTTATCACTAAAGAGAGAGAGAGTTTTGCTCACTTTGTGAATGGAAAGTTCCAAAACAGGATCATTTTTCAATTTATCTGCATATAACGTCAGAGGGGGACTGGACAGGTTTAATTAACCCATCTCTTTTGTCTGAGAAGCTGCTCAGAGCTGCTTAGATCAGTGGTTCTCAAACTAGGGCTGCCACTTGGGGGCTGCAGGAAGGGCGGCCAGCACGTCCTTCGGCCCGCGTTGCTTCCTGCAGCCCCCATTGGCCTGGAGCGGCGAACCGCGGCCAGTGGGAGCCGCGATCGGCCGAGGCTGTAGCAGGTAAACAAACCGGCCCGGCCTGCCAGGGGCTTTCCCTGAACCAGCGGCGGCCCTAGTTTGAGAAGCACTGGCTTAGATGGTGTCAGAGAAATTAGACATGGAGAAGACCTGTCATTATATAAAGAACACACTGTGCTCCTGGAATGTGATCTTTGACTGGTAAAGAGATGCTACTGTGATAAGAAAACTGCTGGTGGATTGCACAGGTGTCACCAAGTGCAATTTTTTGTCTTGCCCTTTTACTTTGCACCACTTCAGGTCACATCTAGCCCTTGCTCCTGCTAGTAATTGTTCCTTGCAGTTTATTCCTGAGTGTCAGAGTCAGTGTTTAAGGCCAGAAGGGACCACTAGATCATCCAGTGTGACCTCCTGTATATCACAGGCCACCGACACCCACCCAGGACCCGCACACTAAACCCAACAACTGAAGTCAGACCAAAGTAAATGAAAGCCATGGAAGACTAGAGTATTATGTGCGACAGGCAGAGAACAGGAGGGACTGAGGTGCACCCGTGCCCGAGGCCCCCACAATGGCAGGGAAATGATTAAATGAGATACACCCAGATAATCCTGGCGAGTCACCTGCATCCCCAGCTGCAGAGGAAGGCGCAAAATCCCCAAGGTCCCTGCCAATCCGACCTGGGGGAAAATTCCTTCCTGACCACACACATGGTGATCAGTTAGACTCTGTGCATGACAGCAAGAACCAGTCAGCCAAGCACCTGAGAAAGCAAATGCTTGATACTGCCCCAGAGCCCTGGCCCACCTCGCCCAGTGTCCCCCATGGCATCCCTGATGCTTCAGAGGAAGAAGATTTAAAAAAAACCTCCCTGAATACATGGGAGGTGAGGGGGTGGGGGGGAAATCCCCTCCTGACCCCCTGCAGGTGGCTTGGCCCAGTCCCATTTTAAAGGACTCAAGTGATGGGGGTTAGGAGACAGGCCTTTAGGAAATAATATATATTCAACCTTGTTTTGGCTGTTGAGCTTTTCCATTGCGAAATAGTCTCTTGCTTTGTTGGGGCATCTCCACCTGGAAGCTGCCTTCCTTCCTTCCAACAGCTGGCCATCAAGAGGTGATTGGCCAGAAACAAATACCCAGTTGGTCTAGAAAGAGCCTCAAACCATCTAGAATTTCCTTCCATCTTAGCAGCCCAGCAGCATCTTATCTAGGTGCTTCCCCCATGTTGTGATAATTTTAATGTGATCTCCTTTTGGACAGCCCAATCATACATGATGGAAATTGCTGTCTCCTTTGCACACTCTGTATCTACTTCTTTACTGACTAAACCAAGTTTCTACTGCAAAGCCAGTAAAGCTATGGAGAAGTGGGTTGGGTTTTATTCTGTGCAGGCTAAGCCTCTCCAGTTTTTGTTTTTCCTCCCTCATACTAAGTGTAGCTCAAATGACAAAGTGAGCAGAGATTCTTAGAAATCACAGGTTTTAAAATCATTGACATTAGAAGTGGAAAAGGCCTATTGCGTCACCTAATTCATCCTCCCGTCAAAGAAGAATTGTTCCCAGGACTGTGTTGTTTGCCATTTTGTCCAGTTTCATTTTACATGCCTTTGACCGCTGTTGTTTTATGAGAGGCCGCGTGGTCCAGGGGAAGGATCATAAGCCTGGAATTGGAACCTACATTCAAGTCCTGGCTCTGCCGCTGATCTGCTAGGTGACATGAGGAAAGTCATTTCACCTCGCTGTGACTCAGAGTCCCCATCTGTAAAATGGGGACAAGGATACTTTCCTTCCTTTGCAAAGTGCTTTGAGATCCACAAATGAAAAATGNTGCACTTGTCCTTGTTGAACCTCATCATATTTCTTTTGGCCCAATCCTCTAATTTGTCTACCTATCTCATAGAGCTGGAAGGGACCCTGAATAGTCATCGAGTCCAGCCCCCTGCCTTCACTAGCAGGACCAATTTTGCCCCAGATCCCTAAGTGGCCCCCTTAAGGATTGAACTCACAACCCTGGGTTTAGCAGGCCAATGCTCAAACCACTGAGCTATCCCTCCCCCAATTGCTTACTATGCTGGAACTGCAATGTTAGGGGCATAGCACCGGATCCTGATTGCAGTTATATTGATGGCATGTGGTGTTACAAACCTTCAAAGCCTGTATCAGAGCTTAACAGACCTCGCTGTCAGCACGTTGTTCGTTCCCAGCCGGGTTCTGCCACACCAAGCAGTAGCTCCCACTTCCAGCAGTTCGACTGATTTCAGTGGGGCTACTCACGGATTGAGGTACCGCTCAGTGTGACAGAATCTGGCCCTCAGCAAACAGTGTTTTCGGGTAATATTTACATTTGGAAAGTTAGACTCTCACCACAATGAAATTTCTCAATGTTTTCCCAGGAAAATATACCATCCCAACAATGCGCAGTTAGGGATGGCAGTGATGCGGGCAGGGGTGACCCACTGGCATGCCAGTCTCATTGAAGCAGGGCATGGCATGATCTGCAAAGCCTATGCTATTCTTCTGGTGACCCATGGACCTACCCACCCAATCACCAAAGACCTGGAGGTAGGTGGCCAGCGTCTCTTGGACAGTTCCTACTTTGACATGTGTCTGTGTAATCTGGTTTGTTGTCATTGTACGTGAAGAGTTAAATTTAAATAAATGGTGAAGCAGATGCCTAAAAAGCTGGGAACTGATCATATAAAGCTTGCTTCGTGCAGTGTGATGTTAATATGTTTTCCATTAGATTACACTAGAGCTGGTTGGAAAATGGAATTCCTATCCTCTGGGACATTCCAACATTTTAACATCGGTTTTCATCCCAAATTGGGAGAAAAAGTCAAAATACAGTATTGAAAACTTTCATGGAATGAAAAGCGATAAAAAAATTGGAAATGTGGAAACAAGATGTTGATTCGAAATGAAGTGTTTCATTTTGGAATGTTGATTTGAAACGAAAATGTTCATATCTAACAGATATTTTGACTAAAAGTTGACATTTTAAAGTAAAAATGTCAATTCAAACCAAAGTGTTTCATTTCCAAATGCGGCGTTGGGAAATTGAAAAATGTGACATTTTCCGATCAAGTTGTTTCGCTCATCTCTATGTTAACCACAGAATTGGATGTAGGCTTTGCTGGGCCTTTGGAGAAGTGACATGTTCTCCTGCCAGCTCCGTCCTCACCTGAACTTGGACGGTAGCACTGTGACTGCTAGGTCAGGGCAGTGTGTGTTTGAGAGAGAGAGACATGCATAGGTGTTCCTGCAAACGCCTCAGTAGTATAGGCCTAAAGTCACTGCCAAATGTGCATTTTATTTCCTCAGCCCATAATGAGGGGCAGTGTGTTGCTGTGCTCTCCCAGGAGCTCCCTAGGAAAGGAATTGTGCTTTAGGGACCCACTTCATTCCATTGTAACGCCGACAGGCCCCAGTCGTCGGCGGGGGGATCGAACCGGGGACCTCTGGAGCTAGTGCATGAGCCTCTACTGCATGAGCTAAAAGCCACATGGCCCTTAGCTAAGGCTGTAGAGCAGACTCATTTTATATCTCTCTCTAAGTGGTCTTGGTGCCACTCAATGGGACAGAACACCACACCCAGGAGGTGTGTGGGTTACATATGCTCTCCCCTTGCTCGTGGGATAGTAATTTGTTGCTGACCTACAGAAGCAGCAAATTACTGCCCCCCTTTCTCCCAGGCACACTGACTTAGCTCAGTTGGCTGGTGTATTGGAGGATGGAATCAAGGCACTGCTCATTCCCTGTTGCTCCTTGCCCAGCTTCTCCAGGAGGAGAACAGTGGGCTCACAGCACCCATTTACCCTTGTGTGCCTGGATCCAAGGCCAGCTGGCCTGCAGAGGGGTGTAAAGGGAATCCTGAGCACCCCTTCTCTGCCTGTGCAGGCACAGGGGCAGCCCTGTAATCTAGCACTGGCCGTGAATTTGTGCTCATGAAGAACTCTGGGTTGACAACTTTGGGAATGGGAACCTGTATTTGTCTGCAGAAGAACCACAGCAGACAGTGGCAGTGCAATCTATGCCACGCTGCCTCACCACTAATTAGCCTGGTCTAGGAGGGACCACGACTGGGTTTGGGAGAGTAGCTGAGTCTCTATGTTTAGGCAGCCTTTGGCCTCCCTGATGAGGAACAGGTTATGGAACCGGACTGAGCTCATCCTCCCTTGTCACATGGGCCACTGAATAGTGATTAGATGATACCGATGTTCTGCCATCTAACAGAACTGGGGAGCAGGAGGCCACTCTCCTACCTTAACAGATACTTTATTTCTTTACTTTGAGAGATATTGTAGAGTTTTCCCCACTTGGCCTGCCCCTTGATTTCATCCCTGCAGGTCATGCGTGTCCAGTCGGAGATGGAGCTGCGCATGTTCCAGCAGAATGAGTTCATGTATTACAAAATGAGAGAAGCAGCCCTGAAGAACCAGAAGATCCAAGTTATGCCTGAGCCCACCAATGAAGCTCCATCAGGCCTCTTCCACACGAAGCAGTAACCCCATAGCTTCCAGTTATCTGTATTCCTGCACATCTGGTAGAACATCAACCCTTTTCTTCCTAATCTGAAGAGGTTATTTGTAATGAGCACAATGCCATCTAACTAAGAACACATAGATCTCCTGAGAGTGGCTCTTGACAAGTATTCTTCCAGGAGCTCAGGGCACCAGCTAAGAAATATTTCACAGGAAATAGATCCTGTTTCCACAAATAATAAAAGGGTCATTATAGCATCGCTTCCGCAATAATTCATTTTAGGGCTAGTTCTCTTCGTATAAGGCCAAATCCTGAAGTCCCTCACTTAGACTTTCAATCAGTTCTTTCTCAAGCAAAACTTCCATTGGAGTCAGCGGGTGCTTGCCTAAGTGAGGATGGGGATAGAACCCAGTAAAAATGAGGATGGACTACAGGGTTCGGCCCAAAGGGAGTCTTGTCTGTGTGAGGATTGAGTGAAAACTGAGGAAAGCTATTAGGATTTGGCACTGAGGAAGTTTTAAGTAAAGACACTTTTCCTGCCGTTTTTCTATAGTTCAAAAATGAGTTTGTAGTGTAGGAACTAACCTGCCGAATGGAGCAGACTTTAGGCAGTACTATGACCAGTATGGAGATTAATTAGAGATCTTACCTTAGGTAGAAGAATTTAGGTACCATTAAGGCCGTATAAACTAGGGTGGCGATGGCTCAGCTGACACTGGCCTGCCAAGTAAAAAGTGCATAGACAATGGTTTAAATCTCAGCCTGGATGAAGTCAAAACAGGTTAGGACGGTGATCAGAAATGGGGCTCTGGTTTAGGCCCAAACCAGTGGCCAAAGAAGATTGAAACAGAATGGTTAGCTTCCATCATACCAACCAACGGGGCAGGGAGTGGCGGGGAAGCACTGCTTCCCTCAGCCACAGTGTGGGAGCTCCCGTCTGCTGTTAGTGGAGGAGGGGGAGATGTCCTCCTCACTGCTCCTACTTACTTTAGTCCCCAGTCCTAACCTGGGCTGGAGCACTGTCGGCGTTCTAATGTGCTTTGGCCCCATTCATGCTGGCCGACCAAACTGTGTCATGCTTACCCTGTTTCAATACAACAACATTTAAACCATGCTTAAACCTGGTGTGTAAGTTAATGTGTGAGGCAAGTGCAGATGGGGCCTGCGGTGAGTACGACAGATGGATCTAATGTAGTATATAGCCATGGGGTGGCTTTAGGGCTCGTGTGCCATAGGAACTGAACACTGATGGGTGGGAGTGGGTAGAAAGGACGATTCCTTTAGGAAGAGAATGACAGATGTCACTGCCAATATCTTTCCTGCATACTTGGTTTGGTTCAAGAAATGTCAAGTTCAGCTTGGACTTATCTGGTGGTAAGGAATACGGTCTAGTGTAATGGGCAAGGGAGCCAGCATAATCTGTGTTCCAATCTCACCTCTGTCATTGACTTTGGTAAAGTCAATTACTCTCTCTAGCCAAGTTCAGAGTTAAGTCTAAATTAAGCTAAAAAAACTCTGGTGACGCTGGAAAGAAATGTAAATTACATCAGTTTAGCTTCACCTTTGTATTTGGCCTTCTGTGCCATATTCAGCAGGTTTAAAACAAACAAAAGGAAATATTCTTCACACAATGCACAGTCAACCTGTGGAACTCATTGCCAGGGGATGTTGTGAAGGCCAAAACCATAACTGGGNAGGAAATATTCTTCACACAATGCACAGTCAACCTGTGGAACTCATTGCCAGGGGATGTTGTAAAGGCCAAAACCATAACTGGATTCAAAAGAGAATTAGATAAGTTCTTGAAGGATAGGTCCATCAATGGCTAATAGCCAAGATGGTCAGGAATGCAACCCCATGCTCTGGGGGTCCCTAAGCCTCTGTTTGCCAGAAGCTGGGAATAGGTGATGGGATGAATCACTTGATGATTGCCCCGTTCTGTTCATTCCCTCTGAAGCACCTGGCATTGGCCACTATCAGAAGGCAGGATACTGAGCTAAATGGACCATTGGTCTGACCCAATATGGCCGTTCTTATGTTCTTTTGTTCACCATCTGTAAAGTGCAAGTTCGTAGATTCCCAGGCCCAAAGGGACCATGTGCTCATCTAGTCTGACCTCCTGTATAGCACAAGCCAAAGGACTTCCCTGAATTAATTCCTGTTTGAATTAGATCATGTCTCTTAGAAAAACGTCCAGTCTTTATTTTAAAATTGCCACTTGGTTGTTTGTTCCAATTGTTAATTACTCTCACTGGTCTAGCCTGAATTTATCTAACTTCAACTTCCAGCCAGTGGATCTTGTTCTACCTTTGTCTGCTAGATTAAAGTGTCCACGGAGGTACTCATAGGTTGTGATCAAGTCACCACTTACCCTCCTCTTGATTAAGCTAAACAGACTGAGCTCCTGGAGTCTAATTGGATACCAATCCCATCTCACAGGAGTGCTGGGAAGATCGATTAGATAATGTTTGCAGGTGTTAAATGTTGTTGATTTTCACTGCATGGAAGAGGCACAGCAATCTGACAACCAGCTTTGCCCTTGCGTGTATTAACACAGCATCTCTTTAAACCTTCCTGTAACTAATCCTATTCAACAGATGCACCTACAAAGCAATTCTCATCCACTGTTAGTGAACGCTAGACCATGACCATGCTGCTAACATCATCCTTGAAACTGGTTTGGGTTCTGTACAGCGCCATTAGCAGGTTATGTCAGGGCAAGGGACTCTGTGGAACCCCTGCCAGAGATCTGTCCCTGAGCTGATTCTTTATGGTGTACTGGCGGCAAAGCAGTCTGTAACACCAACTAGAGGTCTTCCCCTGGGTTTGCTCCTGGGTTTGCCTGGCACAGGGGAAGGTGTTGTTCTATCATTAAGTGTGGTACTTTTTCCAGAAGTTTAACTCTGATGCACCTAGGAGGGAGGGTTGGTGTGTGCGTGGGGCTGGGTCCCCTTCTCCAACCCTGGGAATCCCCAACCTGACACTTGCAAGTAAATTGGAGAAAATTCCTCTGCAAGGTAATTAAGGCTTAAAATTAAATTCCGGACTCTCCTGCAGAGAGCCTGAAACTATGGCTCTGAACGGCTGAATTCATGTCAATGGGTGTAAACTCAGAGGCCAATGGAGACACTTTAAATGCCAAAACTGTTCACTGTAAGGCAGGAAGAGGGAAGATGGTATTACGAAGATCTACCATGGTGTTTCCCAAAGTATGGGGTATGCCCTGCTGGTGGGTGCAAAGGACTAGTGAGGGGAGAGGGTTGTGGAAGATGTGTACATTAAAATGGGTCAGGCCTTTAACAACCCGGTGAGGTTGAAGTGTGTGTGTGTGTGTGTGTGTGATTGGTTTCATATTCCTGAAGCTGTGTTCAACTGTATAAATGTTTGGAAACAACATCTTAATGGGACATTTGATACCTGGAACAAATTATTCAACAACCAGTTTGTAAGCACCTAAAGGATAATAAGGTGATAAGTAATAGCCAACATGGATTTGTCCAGAACAAATGATACCAAACCAGCCTAATTTCCTTCTTTGACAGGGTTATTGGCCTAGTGGATGGGGGGACCAGCAGACATGCTATATCTTGATTTTAGTAAGGCTTTTGACACAGCCCCACATGACATTCTGATAAGCAAGCTCGGACAGTGAGATCTAGAGGAAATTACTCTAAGGTGGGTGCACAACTGGTTGAAAAAAACATAGTCAAAGAGTAGTTATCAGTGGTCACTGTCAAACTGGGAGGATGGATCTAGTAAGGACCTACAGAGAGGTCTGTCTTGAGTCCGGTATTATTAAATATTTTCCTTAATGACTTGGCTGATGCAGTAGGGAGGACTCATAACATTTGTGGAGGACACCAAGCCGGGAGCAGTTTTGCAAGCACTTTGAAGGACAGGCTTAAAATTCAAAATGACCTAGATGAATGGGAGAATTGGTCTGCAATCAACCAGATGAAATTCAATAAAGAGAAATGCAAAGTCCTTAGGAAGGAAAAAAAAATCAGCTGCACAACTACAAAATGGGACTATCTGGCTAGGTGGTAGTACTGCAGGACCTGGGGGTTCTGGTGGCTCACAAATTGAATCTGAACCAACAATGTGATGCCTGTGCTTAGCAACAGAACAAATACAGCATGGGCCGCAGCAATGGGTCTCAACGCTGACCCGGAGGAATCACTTCTGTGGCACAGAGGGTAGTACAGTCGCTATAGCCCATTCATACTGTGCCCTCTGTGTAGAACTTGCTAGCCAGTTTGTGCCAATTGTGGTGGTGGCTTTTGTGATATGGATATGTGACTAGGAAAATGGATAGAAACTGCGGCCAATACAGCTCTTACAATAGGCATCTGTGAATCACAGCATTGCCACCAAATGACAAGGAGGATGCTAATAACAACAACAACAAAGGTGCTTTAATACAAACTGTACTTTATTGGGCACACTTTACACAGTATAGGAAATGCACAGGATAGCTAGATTCTCTTGCTGATTCGCGTGTAGCTGATGTCTCCCAGGATCATTGTCTGAAAACCAAATAAAAAGCACAAAGTGTTAGTCTTTCACTGAAGTAGCCTGCAAATATCACACATATCAAGGCCCTGATCCCGCAGACCAGAGACCCACACTTCAGGGTGGGGCCCAAGGCCAACCAACTGTATCTCCTTTAAATTGCACTGCTAATCCTTTAACTATATTAATAAATACTCTAAAACGTGTGTGTCCAGTGTGACCTTGCTTATTTGAAACCAGCCAGCTGAGCCTCCTCCCGTTTTTGCCGACACAGAGTCATGCCCCACAACTTCTACTATAATGAGAGTGAAAACATTCTTCACTTACCTGAACCCTTGATTATTCACACTTTTCAGTGGCCCCAATGCCCGTTGGATAAGTAAGGGTGTACAGCATGTAGCGTACTGCACATTCTCATTGAAAATGGCCTAAAATGGCCACTTGATTGACCAGCCAAACTTAAGCACCTGGGGTAGATGTTGGTCACTAACAAAAGGCCAAATTACGCACACGCTTGTACATGATATATTTAAAAGAACTGATTCTCATACATTACTACCTAATAGGCCCGATCCTTAGCTGGTGGGAATCAGCATAGCTCCACTGAAGTCAGTAGAATGATGCCAATTTATACCTGTGGAAGTTCTGGCCCGTGTCTAAACCAGTACTCGGGGTCAGTATTCTATGCTGATCGCTACTTGCTCTTGCTGGTCTCCATTAGAAACTCCCACCACAGTCTCATGCTGTAAGCGATGACATTTTTCTAATGTTATATATAACCTCATATACTTACATTGGTGACTATGTCTCCCTTTATTTCAGTGATGGATTTGATTTTTCTCAAGTTCGTGACCAGTTTATTGTCACCTTCCATTTGAACAACAGCCTGAAAGGGGGGGGGAGGGGGAAGAGAGACATGAACATTATTGCCTGTGGAATAAAGACCAATTTGCACTCTCACGTGTCTAATTATTCGATATATTAGGCAAGTGTAAGACTCCAAATTAACTAAAGGTGTGAATTTGAAGCGGATTATTAAATCACATTAAATCCCCGTGTGGATGCTGTTATTCAGAATTAAAAGTGGCCTTAATTCCATTTAGTTACTAAACCAAATTAAGGCCACTATAATTTTGAATGAGGGTATTCACACGGGAGTTTAATGCGGTGTAACTAATCCATTTCAAATTCACACCTTTAGTTCCTTCAGACTAACTTTCCTGGATGTCCCCGTGTAGACGAGTCCTAAGTGGTTTAACATCACTGCTAACTGAAATTACACAAGTAAAATCCTTCAATAGGAAAACATTATTTATCTGTCTACCTCCTTAGTTTGTAAGCACTTTGGGGCAGGGAATGTCCTTTTGTTCCACGTTTGTACATTACCTAGCACAGTGGGGTCCATGACTGGGGCTCCTAGGCAGTATGATAATACAAATAGTATCAACCTACATGCTCCCTAGTGGCTGTTATATAGAAGGTAAAACTCTTATAGCCACACTTGCAGAGAATTCTCCTTTAGCTCAAGTGCTGGTGGCCTGTGGTTTGCGCCAGAAGTTCATGATGCTATCCCCAGTATAACACATGTGGGATCTCAGCGACCTCTAGGTGTGTAGCATTGCAGTGCTATTTCAGGTGACTGAGGAATTCCTCCAGCCTTCAAAAGATCTAGAAAGCCACCTGCTGATGAGATAGAGACGGTGAGGGGCAGGAATTGCCAATGCTGGGGTTTTAAGTGAACCATTGTATCTGTCCTTTCCCTTCCAGGAACAGGAACCATCCAGTTTTAAGAGCTATGAACCCTAATTCCACATGCAAACAAGGGCAGAGGAAGGAGCAGTCAGAGCAGCCAAAGAGCCTGCGCATAATCCTTCTTTAAGAGGGCAGGTTTTTGTTTTATGCCTGTACATCTCCTGCCACATTTCATCATCCCCTTTTTTTTTAAATAAAATGCAACTCAGGTCTCTTTTGTAATGCAACAGACCACATGAAGTCAAACCTGATTCAGCTGACTAGTCTGGAAGAACAGTATTTAGCACTTTTACAGAATTGTTCATCTGTGGCTCTCGAACATGGGGAAACTGAGGCAAAGAGAGGCCACAGCCCGCATTTTCAGGGGTGGCCTATAGTTTTGGGCGTCTAACTTTAGACATCCAAGGCCTGATTATCAGAGGTGCCGAGTGATGAGTTGAAGTAGGAATCTAGTAACAGTGAGCAGCCGCACGCCCAACCGAAGTCAATGGAAAGTGCTTAGCACCGCTGAGAATTAAGCCCTGGGGTTCTAAAATAGGGCCCGCAGAAAGAGAGGCACCCAGCATTCGAGGCCACTTTTGAAACTTTGCTGACACACAGCCAATGGCAGCCCGCGGCAGTGAGCGCCGCGCCCAGGATGACAGACCCGGGCTCATGCCACAGTGCTAAAAAGAGCTGCGATAGCTGGTGCTCTTAAGCTGCGGTTTGGGCTCTGAAGCCCACCCCATCCCTAGGTTTCAGAGCCTGAGCTGCAACGTCTACACAGCTATTTTTAGTGCTGTGGCGTGTGAGCCCAGTGAACCTGAGTCTGTTGACCTGGGCTCAGAGGCTCACTTGCTGACATCCTGTCTAAAGCAGAGCAAGGCATGGCACCCAAGCGGCCAGATGTCCTCTCCATTGTGCAGTGCTTCCCTGAGCTACGGTTTGGCACGTTACTTCCCCTCCACTACAATAAATCACACATGCCCAAGCTGTGAGCCAAAACCAATCCATGAAGTTACACAATACAATCCATGGCCACCTAAACTTCACTACCTGGCCACAGCAACTACAGGTCCCAGCATGCAGTGCTCCACTTTGATCCACGTGCATGCTGGGAGCTCTAATAATTGACGGCCACGCGTCCCTATTACACACCAGGCACCAAATTTTTCCCCAGTGTAAATGGGTGCAATTCCACTGAAGTTAGAAGAGCTGCACACGTTTACACGAGCAGAGAATTTAGCCCAGCAGCAGTTACGGGCTTTGATGCATCTTGCGGCTCTCCAGGGGCAAGCTGGCGCTGATGGTGTGGCTGTTAGTTGAGCAAATCTGGGGCACCTCTGGGTTAGATGAAAAGGAAATAAAGTGCTACAAGTCCACTAGAAATCAACTGCCTTGTAATGGGGGCAATGTCAGTTCAGCCCTTTCTGTGGGATAGTGTAGCTGGGACGCGGTGTCAGGGCAGGATCCTGCAAGGTGCAGAGGGCCCCTTCCAGGGGACTGAGCACTCTCAGGGCACTCAGCACCCCACAGGAGATGCTCAGCAACCCATAGCCCTACACGAAGGGAGGACCGGGCACCTACCTTGACCTTCTCTCCAGTTGGGCTCTCCAGCTCGGCCTCCTCTCCAATAGTGAACTCATTGATCAGCACTTTGCTGCCGGTTGTCACGGTGACCTTGAACTTTTTGCCATTCTGTACAATTTCTGAGATGCTCTTGATGTCCTTGCCCTTTTCGATCAATTCATCAGAAAGACCTGGCCAGAAATAAAAGCCTAGGCTTAGTGAGCGTTCTGAGGAGCGCTACTTCCGGGGAAGATGGGGAAGCCACACAAACAGATCCAGCTTTCGGGGCTGTGAAATCCACGGCTGAGAGGGCTCCTTGACTGGTACACAGTGGCTTCACTCTGAAGGACACTTCCTATGTTAACATAGGACCATGCAGTTGGCTGCTGTTTGAGTGCAATGAACAATGTCATTCATAGTCTAGTCTGGGGAAAGTCTCCAACCCCAGGACTTGTCCCCTGTCCTACACAGCTGGTTAGAAAGAGGAAGAAATGCCACCCCTGCCCCCACCTTGAAAGTCTAAAGGGAAAGAAAAGATCAAGCAGAAGAAAGTGGATGGAGGAGAGGAGAAGACAGGAATTTTTGTGGGAGATGTGGGAGGAATAGGGACCCCAAGAATATCCTGGTTGGGATCCCTCAAAATCCTGAAGCCAATTGTACATATGAAAGGTAAAAAGCATGTCACAATACATGGAAGAAATGATAAAGCAAACCACTGATGAATACCTAGAGAGACTGGAGAAAATACAATCCCTGGCTAGAAAGTTATTGAAAATGTAAGCCAACATTTTTCAAACTTGAGTGTCTAAAAGTAGGCACCTAAATCTACCTTTAGGCACCTAAATAAGTGGCCCATTTAACCTAGTTCTTGGCAAGCAATTGAATCAGAGGTTCCATACAAAATGAACAGAGTGACAGATTAGCAGAGTCAAGGCAAAAGCAACAAAGATTCATTTAATAGATTCCTCGGACCAGCTCCCCAGCCAGTGTAAATTGGCATACCTCCACTGACTTAGGTGGAAATTCACACCGGTCTGCTGTAGCTGAGGATCTGACCCGCAGACTCTTAGGGCAGAAGGGACCCTTATGGTATTTTAGACTGATCTCCTGCATAATACAGGCCAGAGAATTTTATGCAATGTTTCCTGCATGTCAATCATAGAGACTCATTCCATTATGTGTTCTTTTCATGAATGCATAAGATCACATGTACAGTGTTAGGTATTTTAAATACATATTAATGTATAAAAATTAAGGACAGTAAAATTCAATATTAGAAATTAAGATTATTTTCATCTAAATCCTGAATGCCTGCACGCAATAGACTAATTTTAACCAATGTTGGACACTACATGCAGACAGAGGCAACACGCACTAAACATAGTTACACGTATCTGATACTTACCAAGGGCTTTCATGAAAGGCTCGAAATTTTCCTGGGACTGGAGTTCAAACTTTCCATTGAAGCTCATGATGGAGATGTTCTCTGTGGCCCTGTCAGGAGAGAATGTAGCTTGTCAATAAGCAGCGCTTGGGCTTTATAAAGATTCATTGCCTTGAAAGTTGGTCAGAGGTAATCTGATGTAATTCTTTTATGGCCTTGCTCAAACATTAACATATGACTGAGCCCTCAGCTGCTGACCTAGGTTTACAAAGTGGGGTAGGTTATTTTCAATAAAGACATGGCATTACAGATGTAACAAAATACAAAGCAGCATCTGTAAAACTAAAGAAATGGGGGAGGGAAAGTGCAGAGAGATCTTGTCTGCTGATTGTCAGAGAAAAAGCCAAATGATTCAAATCAACCAGAGCAGCAGTTCTCAAACTGCAGATCAGGACCCTAAAATGGGTCATGAGCCCGTTTGAATGGGGTCACCAGGGCTGGCTTTAGACTTGCTGGGACCTGGGGCCAAAGCCCGAGCCCCACCACCCGGTACCAAAGCTGAAGCCCGAGCCTCACCACCTGGGGCTGAAACCCAAGGGCTTCAGCCCTGGGCGGCAGGGCTCTGGCTTTGGGCCTGGGCGGAGGGGCTCAGGCTACAGGCCCCCACACCTGGGGCTGAAGCCCTTTGGCTTCAGCTTTGACCCCTCCCACCAAGGGTGGCGGGGTTCAGGCTTTGGCTTGGGCTTCCCCCTCCCCCACCAGGGCGGCAGGGCTCGGGTGGGCTCAGGCTTCGGTCCCCCCTCCTGGGGTCGTGCAGTAATGTTTGTTGCCAGAAGGGGTTCGCAGTGCAATGAAGTTTGAGAACCCCTGGACTAGAGCTCTGGAAACACATTAGAAAAAGTAGGGAAGCTGGGAAGATATTTTGACATCTGGGTGTGGTGCTTTTGTGTGAGACGTAGGGATTTCCCTTTGCTTTTCCCAACATTGTCACAAAGAGCAATGGCTATGGTCCAACAGCTACACATATCACCCTGTTGTAATGCTTGGCAGCATCCGTGTAACAGCAACTTGTGTTGCAATCCAGGGTTATCCCTGGATCTCACAATAGTATTAAAAAGCCGTGACCATCCTCCAATAGGTCAATGAAGATACAGATGAGTCTGAACCAAAACCCCAGATCCAAACTTGGAAAAACTTTGTTTAGGATCCAAGATTGGTCACTGGCCTTTGTCTCCATATCCGGGCTGAGCTTATGAAAAAAGAGCTAGTTGCCACTAGATCAGTGATGGCAGCAGAGGTGATTAAAGCCATGTGCTACCATAAAAGCAGGGGAAAAGAAACAGCAACAAGCCATCCCTAGACTCCCCCTTCTCCCCTCCCCACCCACCCACTCACTGCCAGTTGGCTACTTAAGGATAATCACTGCACTCAGATCTGCATATTAGTGTCTCTAAAAAGCTGCATAATTTGTGAGGTGAGCAGCAACCTCCATGCTGAACTGTTGTATGATCCGTCCATCCAAAAAGCTACTGTGAAAATCCTCCTCACTGCTTGGAATCATCCTTCCTTGGCTGGTCTCTGCCTGGTTTGTGCATCAAGTCCAGGCTTCCATTTGTCACCCTTAGAGATCTGCACAGCGCTGCTCCGTACTCCATCTCTGTTCTCATCTCTTCCTACGGCCCCTGAGGATTTCTGTCATTCTCCCTAAGCCACCAGCCTAATTACTCTCGTCTTTTTCCATCTTCCATTTTGCTACTTCACTGTTTACCCCTTTTTCCAGACCATTTATGAATATGTTGACCAAACCTATGGCCAAGACTTCTGTTGGTGAGAGAGACAAGCTTTCGAGCTTACTCAGAGCTCTTCTTCGGGTGACCTGAAGAAGAGCTCTGTGTGACTCCAAAGTTTGTCTCTCACCAACAGAAGCTGGTCCAATAAAAGATATGACCTCACCCACCTTGTCTCTCTAATATCCTGGGACCAACGTGGCTACAACTACACTATGTACAGTATTAGGTGCTTTTGAACATTTTAATTGTCATCTTCAGAAAGGGCTGAGTACCCACCTTCTGAAGATCAGACCACTTTAAAGTGTCTCAAGGTGGGCACCCAAAAATGGACACTCCCAAGATCACCAGTCACTCCTGGAAATCTTGGCCCCTCTCTCTCTTCCCCCCCTCCCTTCCTCTTCCCCCCCCCCCCCTTCCTCTTCCCCGCCCCTCACTCAAATTGGGAACCTGTCCTTGGAATTTCAAGCTTAGGGAGAAATGAATTAATTTTAACCCAACAATCAATTGATTTGATATGGATCCCATAATAATGCAGCTCAGGACACCCTTTCTTGGGCTAGAGAGGTTAAACTGACCTCATGTTTTAAAATAACCCACATTTCAATAAGGAGAAGTTGCCTGACCTTTGCTATTGAGATTAAGTTTCTCACTTGTCAGCAAGCCTGTCTAGATAATAATTACCCAAGCCAAAATTCATTCAGTGAAGTCTTCTTTTCTTTTGTTTTAAATGTTCCGCTGTATTGTATATCTGAGTATAATAAAAGAACCTAAAGCCCCCAAAGGATTTGCAGACAAAGGGTGTAAACCCTCAATAGCGGGGGGGAGGGAGAGGAGTTAGCATTGTGATCAATCAATTATTGTAAACAACTTATAACAAATATGAACAGGGGCTTGGGTTTGGTTTTCCAGACTCATGAACAGCAATGTATTTGAACAGCCTTGAGATAATCAGGTTAGAGTGAAATCCACTGTAGTAAATACCAAGATGAGACAAAAGTGCTTCTCTAAAGCCTGGTCTGCGCTAGGAAAACTACCAGTTCTTGATGATGGGGCCTACACGGGGGACATTTCCCCCAAACTCTAACTGGTTTAAAACTGGTTCAGCTCACCTGACTTTACACTGCACACCGCTGGAGGTGCTTGTAGGGTATGTCAAGCTACATGCCGCAGTGAAAAGCCTGCTGTGTCCACACTGTGGCGTGTAGCTACATGGGGCAGTGAAAGGCTCTGGCAGGGGAAGACAGCAAGGAAAAGCTTCAGCAGCTCCCCGCTGCCGGAGTCTTTTCCCGCTGCCGGAGTCTTTTCCCTGCGGCAGGGAAAAGACTCTGGCAATAGGGAGAGGGTGGGGTGGCACCACATCTTCACGGCTGTTGCTGGATTAAAGCTAACACAGGTATGCGTACCCAGCCCCCACACTACAATCACCACTTAACTTTGCAGTGAAGACATACCCATAGACAGCCCTTGGGTGTCCGGGCTGGATGAAATTGAAATGGGGATGGACACAGTCTTAGGGCAAGCAGTGGCGCTGGAAGACTTTTTACAGTGGGGGTGCTGAAAGCCAGGGGTCCCCAAACTTTTTACTTCACACCCCCCTTTACCCCTGTCCATGCTCCCTCTCCCCAGAGCTGGGGCCAGGACCGGGCCATGGCTTCGGGGGGGTGGGGAGGACGTGGACAGAGGTAAAGGGGCTGAGACTGGGACCACAGCTGGGGTGGGAGCAGAACCCAGGGCACGGGGCTGGCGGCAGCCGGGACCCTGGGCACGGGGACAGGAGCAGAGCCTCAGGCGCAGGGCCAGCAGTGCTGGGACCCTGGGCATGAGACCGGCGGCCAGTACCCTGCACAAAATCTGGGGGTGCTGCAGCACCCCACGCCCCTAGTTCCCACACCTAGGAGTGCAAGACTAGAGCAGGCTTTAACCATGGTTTCAGAAATCTGTCCTAGTCTACACTTGCAGTTCGACTGATTCACTAGGATTTGTACCTGTCACAATTTAAAACACTATCTGTCAGGTCCTGGTGTTTTTACACAGCCCTTTCTCAGGCAGAAGACGCGTTGGGCCATTGGCTTCATTTGGCCCAGCTCTGCTGTCTCACTGGGTAATGCCCATTGGGTAATGAAGCCAAATCTCCCAGGGAGTGGCACACACATGCAAGGTCCCTGAGTGCAGGATGTTGTAATTGGATCTCAAATTGGCTGAGAGGCTCGTTAAAACTCCTGCGGCCTGGCAAAGCCCTGGTGACTCAAAATCCACATTGTGTCCTCCACCCACACGCAGAAGCGGGTGGGAGTTTGGTGTCAGAATTCGAGGCCGGGCCTGGTCAAACACCATAGGCCCTGGAATACTCGTCCTTCCAGCAAGAGTGAGTGATAAATTACACCCACGAGACAGCCTGTTTCTGTTAACAGCCTACCAATAACATATGCAGGCTGGGCTGAAACCTCTTGCTTCACAGTCCATTTGGGGGATCCTCTCTCACAAAGGAGACAGCCATGCATAAATATTAGCAGCATTTCTTATCTACCAAGCACTCTTGGTGTTCTCACCGCTGCTCAGTGCAAAATGGCCCCTGCCCAAAGAGGCTCATTACCTGAATTACGCAGAGGGCCAGATGCCCTGAAGCTGGCTGGAGAAGGTGTAAATGGGTCCCTGTGTAACACCGACAGACCCCGGTCGTGAGTGGGTGGGATCGAACCTGAGATCTCTGAAGCTAAATGCATGGCCCTTAGCTAAGGCTGTAGAGCAGACTCATTAATCTCTCTAAGTGGTCTCGGTGCCACTAGATGGGACAGAACACAAACAAAGGCACCCGTGAGAGGAGAGGGTTCTCTGGCTATTGTTTTGTGCAGGTTTGTGTGTCTGAGAGGAACAGCAGAACAGTGAAGTAGCAAAATTTGCAGATGATACAAAATTATTCAAGATAGCTGAGTCCAAAACAGACCCAAGACTTACAAAGGGATCTCACTGAACTGGGTGCTTGGGCAACAAAATGGCAGATGAAATTCAATGTTGATAAATGTAAAGTAATGCACTTTAGAAAATATAGTCCCAACCATACGTACAAAATGGTGGGGTCTAAATTAGTTGTTACCACTCAAGAAAGAGATCTTGGAGTCATTGTGGATAGTTCTCTGAAAACATCCAATGTGCAGTGGCAGTCAAAAGAGCTAACAGAATGTTAGAAACCATTAGGATAGAGATAAGACAGAAAATATCATAATGGCTCTATATAAATCTATGGTACACCCACACCTTGAATACTGCATTCAGTTCTGATTGTCCCGTCTCAAAAAAGATATATTGGAATTGGAAAAGGTACAGTGGAGGGCAACAAAAATGATTAGGGTATGGAACAGCTTCCACATGAGAAGCATTTAAAAAGACGGACTTTTCAGCTTGAAAAAGAATAAACTAAAAGGGCTATAATAGAGGTCTAGAAAATCATGACTGGTGTGTGGAGAAAGTGAAAAATGAAGTGTTATTTATTCCTTCACACAACACAAGAATCAGGGTTCACCCAATGAAATTAATAGGCAGCAAGTTTAAAACAAATAAAAGGAAGTACTTCTTCACACAACGCACAGTCAACCTGTGGAACTCATTGCCAGGGGATGTTGTGAAGGCCAGAACTATAACTGGGTTCAAAAAAGAATTAGTAAGTTCATGGAGGATAGGTCCATCAATGGCTATTAGCCAAGATGATCAGGGATGCAACCCAATGCTCTAGGTGTCCAAAGCCTCTAACTGCCAGAAGCTGGGAGTGGATGACAGGGGATGGATCACTCGATAAGTGCCTTGTTCGCATTGGTCACTGTCAGAAGACAGGATACTGGGCTAGATGAACCATTGGTCTGACCCAGTATGATTGTTCTTATGTTCTAAACAATCAGTTTGTTCACACCGGGAGGATAGTAAGGTGATAAGTAATAGCCACACTGGATGTGTCAAGAACAAATCATGCCAAACCATTCTAATTTACTGTTTGACATGGTAATCAGCCTAATGGATAGGGGGGAAAGCAGTGGATATGATATACCTGGACTTTAGTAAGACTTTTGATACTGTCTCTAATGACATTCTCATAAACAAACTAGGGAAATATGGTCTAGATCAGGGATCGGCAACCTTTGGCACGCGGCTTGCCAGGGTAAGCACCCTGGCTCGCCGGGCCGGTTTGTTTACCTGCCGCGGTTTGCCGCTCCAGGCCAATGGGAGCGGTGGGAAGCAGCGGCCAGCACATCCCTCGGCCCGCGCCGCTTCCCGTGGGCCCCATTGGCCTGGAGCGGTGAACCGCGGCCAGTGAGAGCCACGATCGACCGAACCTGCGGACGCGGCAGGTAAACAAACCGGCCTGGCCCACCAAGGTGCTTACCCTGGCAAGCCGCGTGCGAAAGGTTGCCGATCCCTGGTCTAGATGAAATTTCTATAAGGTGGGTGCACAACTGATTGCAAAACTGTACTCAAAGAGTAGTTATCAATGGTTTGCTGTCACACCGGGTGGACTTGTTAGAGGGGTCCTACAGGGGTCAGTAGATGACACCAAGCTTGGGGAGGGGGACAGTTGCAAGCACTTTGGCAGACAGGATAACACTTCAAAATGACCTTGATAAATTGGAGAATTGGTCTGAAATCAGTACAATGAAATTCAACAACAACAAGTGTAAAATACTACACCTGGGAAGGAAAAACCAAATGCACAACTACAACATAGGGAATAAGCGGGGAGGCAGTAGTGCTGCTGAAAAGGATCTGGGGGTTATAGTGGATCACAAATTGACTATGAGCCAGCAATGTGATGCTGCAATGAAAAAGGCAAATGCCATTCTAGGGTCTATTAACGGGAGTGTTGTATGTAAGACAGGGGAGGCAATTGTCTTGCTCTGCTTGGCACTGGTGAGACGTCAGCTGGAGTATTTTGGCCAGTTTTGGATGCACACTGAGGGTGCATCTACACTGCAACTGGGAGCGAACTTCCTAGCTTGAGTAGACAGACATGAGCTATCTCTGCTAGAGCTAATGTGCTAAAAATAGCCGTGTAGCCGGGAGTAACCATGGCGGCAGGGGTCCAGGTGGGTTTGTCCTTGGGTGGACAACCTAAGCTGCCACCTCTGCCATCCCTGGCTACACTGCTAGTCTTAGCACACTAGCAGGCTCCCAGCTGCTGTGTAGGTACACATAGAAATATGTGAACATATTGGAGAGGGTCCACGGGAGAGCAACAAAAACGATAAAAGGTTTAGAGAAACCCTGACCCACGATGTGGCGGGGCAATGACTCACCAGCACAGCACCTCCTGCTGGTCAACTCGGGAATTAGCTCTTTCCAGCCTGGAGCAGCCTCTGCAGGCCAGTGTCCCGCCTGCTGCAGGCCCCATGTCTCTCCCAGACCCTGATGCCCTTTGCCCAGGGGTTCTGCCCACCACAGTACCCCCTCACTCTGGGTCTCCCCTCCCAGCAGAACCCCCAACCCCCTTTTCCCACCTTGCCTCAGTGGCTACTGCCAGTCTCCATTTACAGCAGTCTGTAAACCACTCATCATCAGCAAGGGGGGTTGGACCAGCTGCCTCTGCCTATTCCTGGGCTGCCCTTCTGCAGCCGTAGTATCCTTTTTGTGGGCCCTTAACTTGGCCTGCAGCCTGGGGCTTGGCTTGGCTTGAGCTCCCCAGCTCCTCCTCAGCTTCCCAGGCAGCCAGGTCCTGCTCTCTCAGTCACTGGCCCTCAGCCCTCTTATAGGACCAGCTGGGCCCTGGTTGCACTGGCTGCAGCTGTGGCTGCTTCCCCCATCAGCCCAGCTTTTCCCCTGCCACAGCCCTCTCCCAGGGCTGTTTTAAGCCCTTCAGGGCAGGAGTGGGGTAACTACCCTACTACACGTGAGGATAGGTTGAAAGAACTGGGCATGGTTAGTTTAGAGCAGAGGTGGGCAAACTACAGCCTGCGGGACCCTCCTGCCTGGTCCCTGAGCTCCTGGCCTGGGAGGCTAGTCCCCCAGCCCCTCCCCTGCTGTTCCCTGTCCCCCACAGCCTCAGCTCACTGCGCCGCCGGCACAATGCTCTGGGAGGCGGGACGGCGAGCTCTTGCCGGGCAGCGCAGCTGCAGAGCCCGGCCTGACCCGGTCTCTGTGCTGCGTGGTGGCGCGGTTGGCTCCAGCCGGGCGGCACGGCTGCCTGTCCTGGTGCTCTGGGCGGCACGGCTGTAGCGCCGCCCGCCACCGGTGCTCCAGGCAGCACGGTAAGGGGGCACGGAGCAAGGGGGGTTGGATAGAGGGCAGGGGAGTTTGGGGTGGTGGTCAGGGGGCGGGGGCATGGATAGGGGTGGTCAGAGGGCGGGTAACAGGGCGGTTGAATGGGGGCAGGGGTCCCGGGAGGGGCAGTCAGGAAGGAGAGGGGGTTGGATGGGGGGGGGTTGGATGTGGGGGCAGTCAGGAGACAGGGAGAAGGGGTGGTTGGATGGGGCAGGGGTCCCGGGGGGGCAGTCAGGAATGAGAGGAGGGGTTGGATAGGGTGGCGGGGGGCAGTCAGGGGCGGGGATCTGGGGGGCGGCCAGGGGACAGGGAGCGGGGGGGGGGGGGGGGGGGCGGGGGCGGGGCCGGGGGTGGGGGGGGGGGGGGGGGAGGTGTGGGTGGGGGCCAGAGGGGGGGCGGGGGCTGGGCCACGCCTGGCTGTTCGGGGAGGCACAGCCTCCCCTAACCGGCCCTCCATACAATTTTGGAAACCCAATGTGGTCCTCAGGCCAAAAAGTTTGCCCTCCCCTGGTTTAGAGTTTAGAGAAGGCAGACAGGGGACAGGCGGAGAACAGTCTTCAAATATGGAAAAGGATGTAAAGAGAGTGGTGATCAATTGTTCTGTATGTTCACTGAGCGTCTGACAAAACATTATCGGTTTAGTTTGCAGTGAGGGAGATGTAGGTTAGTGGGAAGGGTAGTTAAGCACTGGAACAGGTTAGTTAAGGAGGTTGTGGAATCCCAGTCACTGGAGGTTTTTAAGACCAGGTTAGCCAAACTCCTGTCAGGGATGGTCTAGATATACTTAATGCTGACTCAGCACAGGGGGATGAACAAGATGACTTCCCAAGGTCCCTTCCAGCCTTACATTTCTATGATTTCCCCCACTTTACAGATGGGAAAACTGAGGCAGAGAGTGGAAAAGTGACTTGCCCAAGATTATCCAGTAGGCCAGTGGCAAACCCAGTACAAAACTCCTAAGTCCCAGGCCAGTGCTCTGGCCACTAGATCATACTGCCTCTCCGTGTTTTAGAGGATGTCACCAGTGGATTTGTGAGACATGTAAAGGGCAGAGCCCCAAACCTGGTGAAATGCTCCTGACTTGGGGTTTCATTACCAGTTTGATACAGAAGCACAAAATGGCATAAGTCCAATATTTTTTTTTCTTTTTCTTTTTCTTTGCAGGTCTCCTTTAAGTTAACGCTGTCTCAGGGCCTATCTACACATGAAAGTTATTCCAGAAGAAGGTAGAGTATGAACTTAAAGTGGAATAGGTATTCCTGAATTACTCCATGTGTGAACAGTCTGATTCTGTAAGAAAAGGCTTCCACGCATGGTGTTATTCAGGAATAGACAAGCTCTTAATACAGGGTTTCTTGTATCAATATCTTGTTTGATTTCACCCTATGTTAATTACCGAATGTCTGTCCTTGATGTATATTCTCTAGATTAGATTACATCATTATCAGCTGCCTGATAAGTCCTTGCAAGCACAGCAGCTTGTTCAGAAGGCTGCAACATGATTTACTTCAGTGATTAATGCTTATAAGGGGTAAAATTCACCCCTGTGCAAAAGGCCAGCCCCAGGCCTACATACCGTGTAGGCCCCTATTTCGAAGGCTTAAAGGGGATTTATGCAGGGTGTAGCTGTTGTGCTGGCTCACGGTGAACAGGGCTGAATTTCACTCAGTGTGTCACACCAAATCTTAACTTATTGTCTTAGCTTCTGTTTACTTAGTGTTTATTCCTGAAAGCAGAACGTATAGAGTCAATGGCCTCAAACAGCAGGTTCTCCTCGAGAATCTCCTCTCCTCTTACAAGGGATGAATGTGACAAGGTGGGTGAGGTAATATCTGTCATTGGACCAAATGCTGTTGGTGAGAGAGACAAGCTTTCGAGCTTACACAGAGCTCTTCTACAGGTCTGGGAAACGTACTCCGAGTGTCACAGCTAAACACAAGGTGGAGCAGATTGTTCAGAGTAAATCGTTAACACATATTTCAAGGGACCGTTCAAGGTGAAGTGGCCCATTAACTGTGACATTAAGTACATTTCCCAGACCAGAAGAAGAGCTCTGTGTTAGCTCCGAAGCTCGCCTCTCTCACCAACAGAAGTTGGTCCAATAAAAGATATTCCTTCACCCGCCTTGTCCCTCTCATATCCTGGGACCGACATGGCTCATACAACAATGGATCAATGTGTGCATTCAAAGTTGTTGGGTATTCTCTTGTATCCTCCATTGCCTTGCTGGTTTTAGCATCTGCGGGGGTGAGATGCCACTGTCAGTTGGGGTGGAGATGCCCGGCGTCCTGAAATTCACAGAACCGTTCTGACTTCCCTGAGTCTGTCCCTTATTCTGCAGTTAGAGTCCTTCATTTATTTCAGGAGTGCTGGGGCTGTGGTGCAGTGACACGACGTGATGTCACCACGCAGGGAGGCGCTTTCCTAATGGCAGCAGGAGATCGTGACTTTGTGGTGGCACAGCTTCGCATGGCTGTTTTCTTCCGCCAATCAATGGGAAAGGCACTGAACCATTCTACGGTCTCATGTTTGAGTGAGATGGCCCCCCCCAAAACCTGCCCTGGTTGGGCCCGGCCTTAATCCTAATGCGGAATCTGATCATAGAGTGACATCTGGAGTTACACTCTACGTGGAATCAGCTTGGGCCCATTTTACAGGGCACAGTGGCATTTTCCTTGTGAGAAGTTCTTATCTCTGACAATTCCAGAGGGTCTTGGAGAAGCTGGAACGTATCAGTGTCAATGAATCACCATGATGCATGGCTAGTCAGTAAGAGCCAGACTGTCTCTTGTCCTTAATGGGGGTGCAAAAGGGTGTGTGGGGATAAGGAGACTTGCCACCCCTTGAATTCTATGAGCAAGGGTCAGGGAGAAGTGCAATCTCTGCCCTTTGGGGAGCACAGAAGCTGCTCACTCTGTGCATTTAAATGTATGATCTAGCTCTAATTTACCCTCTTCCCTGCTATCTAATTGGCATAACGGTGCTGTTACGGTCTCGTGCACTACCTGATATTCAGTGAAACGTGGTGACTCCAGGACTTCATGTGCTGGGAGCATCACTGCTGTCATCAGCAGGGATCTTCCCAAGCCCCACCATTTGCATCTGGGTTTGGAGCAGGGACTGTCTTTTTGTCTGTGTTTGTACAGAGCTAGCACCATGGGGTCCTGGTCCATATCTGGGGCTCCTGGGTGCTACCACAACACAATATAATAAATAATAATAGGTTTCGATTTATATCGGCCCCCTAATTCAGGAGGGTCAGCTCTGCGCCCAGCCCAAGTCATTAGCTTGATTGTAACCTCGCTTACACCAGTTAGACTGCAATGCAACTGCAGTAACTGCAGCAGAGTCACTCCTCATTTGCACTGGTGCAAGTCAGACCTGAATCAGGGCCTGTTTATGTAAAGTTTTCCTTTTAAGCCTTGCATAGGTATAGTCATGAACTATTATTAAGTGGTTACTGTTATTAATCACTATCATTAAATGCACGAGTGTTAGTAATCAAATTATTTTCCTTCTGGATGTCACTTGGGAAACAGCATGCTCTAAAAGGTGCTGTATGGATAAAGATGACTTGTACCATGTCCTCTCTTTGCATAGGAACACCCCATTTCCTACCCCAAACCATGCTCTGTGGTCTATCTATGGACTCCATCACTAGGATCCGAGCATCCCACACTATGTAACATATTTCTCCTCAAAACACCTCTCTGAGGTAGGAAAGTGCTACTGTCCCCATTTTGTAGGGAGGGAAATGACACATGCAGAGATGAAGTAACTTGCCCAAGGTCATAAAGGAAGTCTGTGGCAGAGCACGGAATTGCACTGGGGTCTCCCAAGTGTTAGACTATTGGGCTAGCCACTGGCCTCTCCTTTCTCTCTGGTTTGGGGCACAGGGCTCAAGAAGCATTCCCCATTCATTTTCATTCACATGCATATACAGCTCTTGAGATAAAATTTGGCCCTTGCATTTAATTTAATTGCCAGACTTTTAGGGCTGGGTTGTGCAACCCTTCCGTTGGTGAACCCTTACCCATTCAAAATGTCCCATAGACAGGAGTAAGAGTTGCATAATCTTGCCCTCAAGCTTCCTGTGACCTCTGTCTCCACATCTGTCTTGCACTTTGCTCTACTGAACAAAATCGGAGGCAGTGGTGCCTTAGAACCTATTGTGAAACTCATTTCTGCATTGAGAGTGTACAGTGAGAAGCTGAGATGAAAGGACTCAAATCCTCTTTCAAATTCTGCCAGCTTGTCTTTTTCCCCACAGTGATCTTTGGCCTGATTAACTATTGCCCTCCAAAATACAGAATAATTGGGGAGGAAGTGGGAAAAGATCACCCACATGGAAATGTTATCTCTGAGCCCATGTCAGATAATAGTAATTCTTTAACACACACTGTATCTGGAAGAGGGGATGTATATTTGTCATGCCAAAAGGGCAATTTTGTGCACTTTGGTTTGTTTGCAGATTTAATAATATATCCATATAAATATATCAATAAAAAGGCATTAAAAGAAGATTAAGGGTGCACGGTGACATGATCCAGAGGGTATATCTACACTGCAATCATCCTGCTTTAATCCAGCTAGCCCAAGTAATTACCTAATGTTCTGGGCAGGCATTGTACACACAATGTTTCCCTATAGCCTTAGATACAAATGCACAGAATCTTCCAGTGCTGTCTACTTCTCAGACAGAACCAGAGGAAATACCACTCTGGATTAGACCAGCGAATCCTCTATTTATTTATTTATTTATTTGCTATTTAGATTTGTTTGATTTTAGTTTGGCGGTTTAACATCTAACTAGCTAGCACTTAGCTGAGGGGAGGGCTGGGGTTTGTAGTCCCTGTGCTGAGGCATTCCTGTCAAATCTTTATGATGTGTGAACTGTAGAAGAACTTAAAATATGTTTCTGACATGAGGATTTATAATGACACTTGAGTTGAATATGTTATGTTGATGGATGACTGCACAGAAAATTAATATTTACCCTACAAGAACTTGTGTTTAAATCTTCTCCTGATGGATGAGTTATTAGTTGTTTTACTCTACAAAGGGGAAAACATTGCAAGCTTTTTGGGCCAGGGACCTTGTCTTCTTCTGTGTTAAGAATGGGCCCAATTTTCTAGTATCTGCAGTTTCCACTGGAATAGTGGCAGGTGTTAAACATCATTGAAAATCAGGTCCCTCTGATTGTACACGTCTACAAAAACTTTAACCAAAGGTTTTAAACAACACCAAGTTAGATCTCACAACAGGAAAGGGTATTGGATATGGTGGGATTGCTTTCTCCCACCCATGAAATGCAGCCACCTCTGGGGAGGGGAGGGAATAAAGCAGCTCTGCACTTCACAGCAACATTACACCACCAATTAGGACAGGAGGTGGAGAATATCTTTTTCCAGTCAAAACCGATGGGGGAGCTGAGGTAGGGAAAATTTAGTTACCTGAGTTTAGCCAGAATAACGGAGGTGACACCCCTTATTTTAGAAAAAGTGCCATGGGAACTTGAATACCACAGGTGGTCAGGACCTGGATTTATGTCTTAGCTACAAGAAAGAGGAACAGGAGAACAAAGGCTGGGTTAAAACAAAGATAGAAGTGTAAGTAAAGCTGCTGCTGAGTGGTCTCCTGCATTCTCAGTTCTTGTGATCGCCAGACTCTACTGGAGTGAGGAATCGAAGAGGGGGAAAAGTCAATGTCTGAGTTATCCCACCAAGGGGAGTTGGTAACGTTGGTTATGCCTAGATGGGCACAGCTGTTGGGATCCTGCTTGCCTTTCCATCAGCTCCTTCCAGCCCTGTCCATACTCAAAAATGGCTCTGATCCACGGCTAAATGTTACAAGTAAGGGTTTCTAGCTCCCATTCCTCTTGCATTACTAGCCTGGCTCTGTAAATCAGTTCAGTGTGTCCACACTGAGCACTCTGCAGCCTGGGCTTAGTGGTTCCTACCCCATAGTTGAGGGGGCCGACCTGTCCTAGTATCTGCAAATAGTACACAGCACTCCCATTCCACAGTTCCCAGCACTGCTCCCCAACAAGGGGTTGTGGGAGAACCTGCAAATCATTGTGGGACCAGAAGGGTATTCTGAGAAATAAGGTGAACATCCTACAACCTCCCTCCAGCCCCCACTGGATGCACTAGGGCAGCCGTATATGAGTGCAGGGCATTATGGACAGGTACAAGATATTTCATTTCCTGCACATGATGACCTGGGAAGGGGCCACAAAGTTCAGGAAGGTTCTTGCAGGGTGAGGCAAGAGTAGTGAGGGATTGTGCCAGAAAACTGCAGCAGTGCAGCTGTGACACCTTCCCAGCCTCCCTAACACGGGAATGGTTTGACCCGAACCGGTTTGGGCGGAGGCACTCATAAGACCAGCCTGGAGATGGTGCAGTCATTATCTGGCAACAGGTGCTTGTGTGGGCAAACGTCAGCCTGCCTGTGCCTATGTTAGCACACAGGATGTCCCTTTCTCTAGCAGGGGGTGCAGGAGCCTTCCATGTCATGCGTAGCAGTGAGATTAAAGCTAACTAGAACCGCATATTCCAACCCAGGCAGTGAACAAGGGGTTCTGGTTGCTCTGTTCAAACTAACTAGCTCCTGAGGAGGGAAATTGCCAGTCATACACCATGGGCCAGCTCTGCAGATGGCATAAACTGGTGTTGTTCCACTGACTTCAGTAGAGTCTTGTTGACGAGCTACACCAGCTGCGGATCTGGCCTATGGCATCCGAGCACAGAGTCAAAGCATGTTTGGAGAGTGTGGCAGCAGCCGGCGGTGACGGACTTCAGGCTCAGCAAAAGCAGGGATTCATTCCCGGCTTCGAGCCTGATCCTGAGGGGTGAGCGCACTCAGCTCCCACTGAAGGCAACTCATTGCCACCTCTAAAGTTCAGGCTGCTAGTGATGAAGCCCTCATAATCCATTCCCGTGCTCTCCTTCTCCACCCGCCTTCCTCTCAGGGAGCTCTGAAAGGCCTGGGAATTTGGAGGCCGGCCTGAGAAATCTCTGAGAAGCCCGAGTGTGTGGGTGAAAGCTGGTACAGCGTGGGCTAGTGGCTAGGAACCTAGACTAAGAGGAGAGCTTAGTTTTATTGCAGGTGCTGCTGTGTGACTGCCCTGTGCCTCAGTTTCCCCACCTGTAAAAATGAGGTTAATGATACTTACCTCCTTTCTAAAATGCTATGTAAGAGATCAGCAGGATCATTAAGGTGAAATGTGTATGCAGGCACCCATCTATGTTCTGTAAGTGCTGTATACCCTCAGTGCACTCTGTAAATGATACAAAACAAAGAACTATCATTGGTAGGGTCAGCACAATACAGACAACTTGAAGGTATAAGAGAATTAAAAGNCAAAAGAGAAAAATAACAATTTAAATACTGTTTCTGTAGTGCGGGCGATTCTGCCCGCCATTACACTCAATGTAATTTTGACTATACGCGGTTTTCGCTTTAGGCGCTGACCGTGGAACGTAACCCCAGCGTAAGATGAGACAGACCTGTAGTACATGTTGCTCTGGTAGAATAAAGAATACAGGTCTGTCTCATCTTACGCGCATTTAACATGCGCGATTTCGGCTTTGCACGGTCGGCAAAAACAAAACAAAAAAGAGAGAAAAAAAGCAATTTATGTACTGTTCCTGTAGTGCGGGCGATTCCGCCCGCCATTAAAGTCAATGGGATTTTGACTATACGCAGTTTTCGCTTTACGCGCTAACCACGGAACGTAACCCCAGCGTAAGATGAGACAGACCTGTATGGAGTCCTGCTGGGTTTGGTTCTTGTGGGTTACATTATTTGATCCCTGCAGCATCTGTTCTTTGGGGTTGACAGACTTTTGGTTTGCTTGGCATTTATGGTTCAACTCAACCTAAATCTCTACGGGGAAAGTCCCCATGCATTAGCCATCCCCAACCTTGCTCCTTCCTTCCTCCCACCAACTTTGCCTTTAGATGATTCTGGAGGATGGAGGGACCTAACCAATCAAATCCATCTTAATGAAAGCCAATGCAGTATTTAAAATGCTATGGATGCCTAACAATGACTAAATGCTACTGTAGCTAGTGCTCTGTACATACAGAAGATTGTAATTAGCAAGCACTGCGATCAATTTAACTCCTGCATACTTTTAATGGCAAGCACTGGCACGTGCACCAGTATAGAAATGCAAACTCAGTCTGAAATTAGGGTTGCCAGGTGTCCGGTTTTTGACTGGAACGCCCAGTCGAAAAGGGACCCTGGTGGCTCCAGTCAGCACTGCTGATCGGGCCGTTAAAAGTCCAGTCGGTGGCACTGCGGGTCTAAGGCAGGCTAGTCCCTACCTGTTCTGGTACGGCGCTGCACCCTGGAAGCAGACAGCAGGTCCGGCTCCTAGGTGGGGGAGGCACAGGGCTCTGCGCGCTGTCCCTGCCCCAAGCACCAGCTCCGCACTCCCATTGGCTGGGAACCGTGGCCAATGGGAGCTGGGGGAGAGGTGCCTGTGGGCGAGAGCAGCTCAAGGAGCCTCCTGGCACACCCGCCTAGGAGCCGGACCTCTGTCCGCTTCCGGGGTGCAGCACAGTGCCAGGACAGGCAGGGAGCCTGCCTTAGCCCTGCTGCGCCACTGACCGGGAGCCGCCCGAGGTAAGCCCATGCCCCAACCCCCTGCCCCAGCCCTGAACCCTCCCCCCAAACCCTTCATCCCCTGGCCCACCCCAGAGCCAGCATCCCCAGCCGGAGCCCTCACCCTCCTGCCCCAACCCCCAAGCCCAGAGCCCCCTCCTGCACCCCAAACCCCTCATCCCCAGCCCCATCCCAGAGCCCGCACCCCCAGCTGTAGCCCTCACCCCCTCCCACACCCCAGCTCCCTGCCCCAGCCTGGAGCCCCCTCCCACACCCTGAACCCCTCATTTATGGCCCCACCTTGGAGCCCGCATCCCCAGCTAGAGCCCTGACCCCCTCCCGCACCCCAACTCCCTACCCCAGCCCAGTGAAAGTAAGTGAGGGTGGGGGGAGAGTGAGCCACTGAGGGAGGGGGAATGTTATAAGCGGGGGGCGGGGCCTCGGGAAAGGAGCAGGGCTAGGGTGTTCGGTTTTGTGCGATTAGAAAGTTGGCAACCCTACCTGAAATAATGGGACACTAGCCAATATTATGGAATCTCCATCACTGGAGATTTTTAAGAGCAGGTTAGACAAACACCTGTCAGGAATGGACTAGATAATACTAGATGACCTATCGAGGTGCCTTCCAGTTCTATTATTCTAATATCTTGCTGTTAAGTGTTCAAGCTTGTAATTTACTAATGAGGTTGGTAGGGAGCCTGCTAATACCTCTAGAAAACTGAGCACTTCCTCCCCGACCCCAACCCATGTGCACACACTTATTTTTGTAATCAAGAAAAACTCCTAACAACCTAGGAAATTAAGTGCAAAAATACATTAATGCAACATGAAGGCTGTAGGGTTAAGCACTAAAAAGGCAGGAAAGGCAAAAGTTATGACTGGGTGCACAAACCACTTCCTTTTGTGCATAGGCTTTTTGATACAACCTTTAAATACATGAACACTGGTTATATGAATTACTTGGGGAGTATGTAAGGTTGTAGCAAGTGGTGTATTATTTACAGTTATCAGAGAAACAGTATGTAATCACATAGTCAGAGACTATCGTCATCATGTAAAGGCCCAAGGACAGAGGAGCTGCCAGAACAGCCCTTGCTTCTGCAGTTCCTTGCTTTTGCATGCTTAATTGTGCAAGTTTAGGCCTGGTCTGCACACAGTGTTTGTACCGATTTAGCTATTTCAGTTAGGGGGGGCTGCTTTTATATTGATATAGTGAAAACAGGACAACAACTGCTGTGAATGCAGGTAAAGGTGCTTAGACCAGGATAACTTTATTCCCCAAAATGTAGGGGAATAAGTTATACAGGTATAACTCCATCCACACTAGGCGGTTCTGCTTTAACTATAGTGGTTTCTATAGTTAAAGCAGTAACACAACTGTGTGTAGACCAGCCCTAATTACTGTTGCACTATCACAGTTTTTGCATTCAATAGCCCACGGTCTGTTGTCAGTAGGGTTGCAGGGGTATAAGCACCCGGCCCGTGTTGCTGCCAGCTCTCACTGGCAGAAGGCTTACAGAAGAGCAGAATTTGCTGATCACTAAGGCTTGCCTTCACTTCAGTGTTAGCTCCAGGTCTAGCTCAAGTGTTACCCCTAACCTGACTCCAGTGCGCACACAAAAGTTCGGTGGTGCTTTAAACTCAAGCCTGTGAGGGGGTATGAGTTGGAATTCAAGTGGAGTGGGGCTGTTCCAGCTAACAATGCAGTGGGGATGCAGCTCCTCTGTGCTGCCAAGGCAAACACTCTGCCTCTAATCCGATCAGTCAGTGCAGCTGGGAGTGTTGTTTTGCTGCGTAAGCACTTTCCCTGGAGCTGGCTAACTCAGGGGGAATTAACTCAAGTGGAGATAACTTGAGCTAACGCTGCAGTGAAGACAAGCCCTTAGTTGCGTTGGAGCACATTGATATCCAGCTGGATGAAAGGCCCCATACAAACGCAGTATCGATATCACTAGTCGGTGCGCTCTGGTTTTTGCCAGCCATTGCTGGGCAAGCCCATTCATCGCTTCTTGATGTTTGCTTGTTGTGTCTGCTAAAGGAGCTGCGTAGATTTGAAAATGCTCACATGCATATCTTAGCAGGACGGTTTAGCTGTTCTTTTAAACGATGGTCAAAAGCATCTAGAGTTTGGGAACTGTGCCTCATTTTTGGTGCGTTATAAATCTAAATAATACAAATTCAAAGCTGAACTTGACATCCATCTCCAAACAATGGTTCAGGAATAATGAAATGAGACACACATTTTTAACATCAAGGGCAATTAACCATTGGAACAGCGTACCAAGGGATGTAGTAAATTCTCTATATCTTGGGAGTCTTTCAATCAGGATTGGATGTCTTTCTAAAAGAGATGCTCTCATTCAACCACAAATCGTTGGGCACCATGCAGGAATTCCTGGGTGAAATTCTCTCTCTGTGTTATGCAGGACTAGATGATCAAAGTGGTCTCCTCTGGCCTTAAGATCTATGACAGATAGGAAACCATTTCTAACACAATGTACCAGGGAAGGACTAGAAAACCCATTACAGCAGAACTTTCTTGCAGTTCTAATTATTCTATGACATCACAGCACTAATGACCAAGGCAGCTAGATGAATCCTGTTGCTCTTTTAGGCTCTAATCCTGCAAACTTTTGTGCATGTGCTGAACTTTACTCATGTGCATAAATGAAGTACATGCATATGTGTTTGCAGGACTGAGGCTTTAGACTCAATTGCACTTATCAGCATTGCTCTGTACCTTTGGATCTGATTTTTCTGGGTCGAAGTCCCATTAGGTACCATAGCAGTGCTTGGGCTGATATATGGTGACACTGATCAGCCATGTGCTGCTCACAGCAATGTGGCATTATCCTGATTCTTGATCCTATAGAAAAGAGTGAGTATTTTTCTCAAAAACATACAATAATAGAAATTAGAGGTGGAAACTATCTGTTAAGACCAATCAGTAGGGTGACCAGACAACAAATGTGAAAAATCGGGATGGGGTGGGGGGTAATAGGAGCCTATATAAGAAAAAGACCCAAAAATCGGGACTGCCCCTATAAAATCGGGACATCTGGTCACCCTACCAATCAGGGAAGCATAGACAGAGGACATATAACATGCTAAACTGATTTAAATTTTTTTATTAAAGCTAATGCTAAAATTATATAATACACAGGTTAAGGAAAGCGTGTCTGTACATATGGGTATAATGCTTAAATTATCCAAAAGTACAAAGTTTGTCTTAAAAGTCATAGAATACATATAGTACATAATCTGCAATATCCCAAATGAAGGTTAATAAATTTAACAATGCAGTTTAGATATTAGCATCCAAATATCTGGGTACATCACTCATGAAAAGTTAAACAGAGAGTTGGTTGTAGAAAGCAAATATAGTAATGAGTGAAGATTGTCCCTCAGTAATTGAGAATTTAGGATAGGTTGTCCGTTAGAAAATACAATCCATCAGGGAAGTATTCCAGTTACTTTCCTGACTGCGCTTCTCATCGGCACCCCAGCTCATCGCTGCTGGTATTGCCGATGTTCGGTGATGTGTTCTAGGTAGATGTCCCTGGACTACCTGATGGCATCCAACACCATGAGTTGCCGCATCAGCTGAGTGTAGTGCTGACCAATTCTGCATTCCCGCAACACTCACTTATTGCTGGGGTCCTGTGTGTTCAGGGCTCTGGCAATCACAGAGCGTGAGTTTGAACCTGGTAACCCCTAGCTCTCAAGGTGTTGGACAGAGGGGCGTATTTTGCCACCTTTCAAGCTCGAGCTTCGCAGAAAGCCAGGGTCCTGTTCTCGAAGGGCACTGTGACGTCCACCGTGACGATCTTCTTTTGGTTCTCATTGGTGATGATAATGTCTGGTCACAGTTGGCTATTGGTTCATTGGATGTCCGAGTTCATGGCCACCTACACTGAATCTTAGCCTAAAAGGTCAACTATATGTAAAATGGTTTCTACAGTCAACTCTATGAACTCTTGCAAATAGACTGTATGAGATTCTCTTAGGTGAAATCTTGGTTGACCAAGAGCTGTGTTTGTATGTACGAAGGATGTCCCTGTCTCAGTTATTCCTGTATGACAGCTGAACATAAGATAAATAAATACTGTGTGTAGCACAACTCATTTCCTTATGCAGAGTTTATGATCTACCTGTTCAAGACATATGGATTCCCTTAGTAACAAATATGTCAGAGCACTTGACCAAACATAGACAAGATCCCTGCCCCTAAGTACTTATCATCTAGCGATGCCTGAGGTAACAGCTAAGGTATAAGGACTTCTGATAGTGGTGGCCAAGTAAGCCCCACACTATTTGCACCAGGCACATTCATAGCTTGCTGGGAGATGTGATTATACACATTTATTTATCTATGGAGATTTTTATGCCATGCACTTTGCTGTAGTATCTGAGCACTTTACATGGAGATTATCAGAACAATTTGCAAGTCAATAATTATCTCTCTGTGTCTCTCTCTGGTCCGTGTGCATACATACATACACACAGAGGAAAAGTCCTGTAAGACTTGGGAGTGCGTTTTTCCAAATATCCAGTGTGCAGCTCACTTTGTAGCACTGAAGCATCCATTCTGTACTCACCTCCTCCCCAAAATACAGCCGTGTAAAAACAAACCTATATAAACTGACGCAAGAAAAAGAAGCTAGAAAGAGAGGAAGGTTGTCTTGTGGTTAAGGCCGAGGAATGGGCCCTAGGAAAGCTGGGTTTTAGCCCTGACGCTGGCACTAGCTTGTTGTCTGACTTTGGGCAAGTCACATAACCACTCTGTGCCTCGGTTTCCCCATCTGTACAATGTGGATTTTAGTTGCTTACCTACCTCCCGGGGGGAATGTGTAGCTTTATTCATTATTGCCTGCAACGAATCCAGAGATCTATGGACGGATGGAAGTGCAAAGATTCTTTATGCAGATTTTTGACTTACAACTGGAGTCCTGTTTACAGAGGAACCTGCAGTCCCCATGTGAGTTGGAGCGGGGAGTGTGTTCAGGGAGCACAGACAGGCAAAGGCTGGCTTGCTGCCTGGACAGCGGGTTGTTATTGCCTGGTCAAGAAAGCAAAGCTCCCTTGGCTGGCTGGGGGCTCCTGGTTTTGCTCTATTCCGGAGTCTAGTCGGTTTGTGCATTGGGTGGCTGATAGTGTAAGTAAACCCCAGCCGCTTTGGGCAGGGCAAGGACGGCTCTATGGGGCTGGTTTGACCCTGCTCGGAGGAGAGGGGGCATTGCTTTCTGCTGCCTGGGGCTGGGCTCGCCTTCCCCGCTCACACTCCGCGGGGTGGGCCGGAGCAGCTGCCAGTTTCCAAAGCTCCAAGGGGCTGAAGCCGGTAACTGACCGGGGGGATTTGCCGGGGCTCCTGCACCCCACAGCCCGCCTCCTGCTGGGGCCAGCGGCTCTCAGTGCCTGAGTGTCTGCAGAGCGCCCCCGGGGCCTAGCTCTGATTTGCACAGCGGTGTGTTTTCCGCGGCTGGGGCCGGTGTAACGACAGAAGCTTTGCATTGTGCGGGGCCACGGGGCTGCTGCTTCTGGCTCGGACAGGTTGCAAAACGCTGCCCCAAAGCTGCAAACGAACATGGCAAGGGCGAGCGCTCCCCCTGCTGGCAGAACAGCGCTGGGCTGGGAACTGATTGTCGGTTCTCTGGCCAGGCTCAGTCTGGGGCCCTCCAGCAGGTTGTATTCTCCAGCTGGTTTTTCAAATCAAATTGAAGGAGATTTTGAAATAAAACGTAATTTTGAATAAAAAATTCGAATGCCAGAATTTTTTCCCCCGATGGAACCAATCTGGTGAATTTAACACCAATTTGGAAACGTTCTGGTCGCCCCGAATCTGTATTTTTGGCCAAAATAAAAAAAGTTTCACTGACAAATCTCCCCCCACTCTGTCTGAGAGCTTTCTGGGTGGTGCGGGGACACCTTCTTCTTCCAAGGCTGCATGCCTGAATCGGAAAGCCATCGGTTTCCTACGCTCTACGATGATTTATTATTTGTACTGCGGTGGTGTACCTAGGAGCCCCAATCATGGAACCATTGTGTTAGGTGCCGTACAGACGCGGAACAAAAAGATGGTCCCTGCACCCAATTGCTCACAGTCTAATACTGTGTACAATGTTGTCACCCCCAACATTGAAATAGCATGATCCAGGCCTCTTGAAAAATCATGAGATTTTTAAAAATCATGAGTTTAGGCCCTTTTTATGTGCTGTGTTTTTAAAGTCTTTAGTGTTCACATTTTCCAGCGTTAATCCACAAACATGATGGCTAAAAACTTTGATTTTGCAATGACAGCTGAGATTCTGAGGCATTCATACTATAAAATATCATTTAAAAGTTAACTGTTTAAATGATTAAAATTATATTGTTTAAATAGTTAACGGATTAAAGGGAGAGGGGCGGGGGCTGCTCTGGCCAGCCCGGGGTTGCTCCGGCCGGCGTGGCTGGGGCTGGAGTTGGGTTCGGCCAGCGAGGCTGGGGCCGCTCTGGCTGGTGCACCTGAGGCTGAGATTGGCCGGTCGTCATGGGGCTGCTGGGGTCGGCCGGCCTAATGCATACCGGTTAATATTTTACATCCCTAATACATTCCAAGGCCAGAAGGGTCCATCGTGATTATCTAGTCTGACCGCCTGCATAGCACAGGCCAGAGAACTTGCCCAAAATAATTCCTACAGCAGATCTTTTAGAAAAGCTATTGAATTCTCTTCCTATTGCATTCAGTGGGCATCTGGCCATTGACTTCAGACAGTGGGCTTAGGCCTTGTGCTAGCATCATTTTTGGAGGGAGCTGTGTTTCAGTGTCCGTCTCTTACCGTGCTAATGTGTTCCCCCGGTATGCTGTAAGCTGGTTTCCACTGACTTGTGAACTTTACTTACTGGGCAGTCCCCTCGCCCAGGTCTCTGGTGTGGTGTCATCTTCTGTTTTGGCTGTGCTAAAGTTATATAGGCCTAAATTCTCAGGATAAAGTTAGGGGCCTAATTCTCAAAATGCTGAGCCCCCACAGCTCCCTCTGGCTTCAGGAGGAGCTGCCGTGGTGCTCTGTGGGCAGGAGCAATACCAAGAGAAGAGTTTCCATAGAGAAATAAGTTCTCTCCTTCCCCAAATAAATCTCCCAGGCCCCATGGAACATGCAAGGTCCCTCTAATCTCCTCAGAGGGTCCTGACCTGAGAATACCCCATTGCACTTCCAGAGAACTAGTTGCCCTGATGAATCAGTCTTGTTCCCAGTTTCCATGACACCAATCAGTAAAGGGCACAGCAGCATCCACAAAACACCTGTCTGTCTGTCTCCCTGTCATGTGATACCCCAGACTTCTTCCCCAGGGCACCCTGGTGTAACTGTCATGTCTCTTGCAGTGATGCCGGAAACATGAGGTACATCAGCACTCGAGGAGAAGCCAGGAGCGTTGACTTTGAAGGAACCCTCTTTTCTGGCTATGCGCCGGATGGTGGCCTTTTCATGCCCCAGGAAATCCCTACCCTGGACTGTAACACCCTGCGAACATGGAGTGCCTTCTCCTATCCAGAGCTGGTGAAAGAGCTGAGTTCACTCTTCATCTCGTCTGAACTAATCCCACGGAAAGAGCTGAATGGTAAACGCAAACCAGACAGCAATCCAAGCAGCATGCTGTAGGGTTCGCTCTATTTGTATCAAAGCTTTTAGATGACTATTATTTTATCCTGTATTAACCCCTCAGCCTAATAACCCTGATCCTCACTGGACCTGTGAAGGCCCTTAGTGGCCAGAATCTCCATGGTTATTATAATGTTAGCCTGTCCTTTCCTCCAGTTGTTTCATCCACTTGGTGTGTCTTGTCGTTAAACTAGATTGTTGGAGATCTGCTCCTCTTCTGAAGACTAGCAGAAGATTCTCTTTAAACAAACACAGGGCCAAATTCTGTGTCTGTCTATAAATGTCATTCCCTTAGAGGGCTAATGCAGTTTCCCAGGTTGCTGTAGGAAGGCAGATCTCTGCTGCAAGTGGGTGCAAATACAGTATGTATAATGTTTCAAAATCGCTGGTATTGGGCACCTTTATGCTGGCTGCTGCAGCCCCTGCCCACATGGCTGTTCCATGTAGAACATGGGAGCGTATCAAACGAGACCTTTGGTGTATCAGAGGGTGTGCACGGGAAAGATAAGCAGGCTCTGTCACCTTTGTGCCTCCTATTATAGAAGACCTGTGGAGCCCTATCTGGCTTTAGACTGGTGTAGACAGGATTAAGGAGGAAATTTCCTCTCTTGCTGTGCGTGTGGTTTTTCTCTGCCTTTGGGTAGCACCGTTTTAAGTAACGTGTATTGGTAAACAGATGTAAAAGCAAATGTGGCAAATTGATTCCTCCTTCTGCCAGGTGTTCCTGGTTCTATATTTTCCCTTGGCAAAATGGATCACAAAACAAGCATGTAACATGAAGCCAGGTGTTGGTTTTGGTAAAGAAAACTTGTAACAAATCGGTGGCCTCATGGTGCTTCAGAGTTGTCACTGTGGTGCACTCCATGGATGCTCAAATTTCTCTCCAACAGTGGGAAAAGAGTTTGGATTCTCCTGCTGTAAAAGCAGCATCTCCTTAGTTGTCAGCTGTAAATGGCCTCTGACAGACAGTTGCACAGTTCTGTTTATACAGTTAGATTTTAATATAGCACCTAACCAAAGTCTCATTGCGTCCATTAGAGGGCAGTGGGGACCATCCACCCGAGCCGGTTCATTGCAACATTGGTTGATTCTTGTTTTAATTGTTAAAATAGTTCTGATTGGGTCAGACCCTCTGCTGGTATAAATCAGCATGGCTCTGTTAAGGCCAGTGGAGCTATCCAATTTACACTGAGGAGCAGACTCTTAATTTGTAAGAGAATAATGTATTGGGCTTCTGTCTATCACTTCCATAGCTCTGCGGTACTGGAGAGTCTTTGGTTTTTCAGTAAAGATTCTCATGAGCTTGGCAAACCATGATCATGCAGATGATGTGTTGGAGGTTTATTCCTGGTACCTATTCTAACAGTCCCCTTCAACTGCTTCCCTCCAGATCTGATTGACAGCGCCTTCCGGAGGTTCAGACACAAAAATGTTGTGCGTCTGGCCAGGCTGAAGAATGGGTTGAATGTTTTGGAGCTCTGGCATGGTGTAACTTATGCCTTTAAGGACTTGTCCTTGTCCTGCACAGGACAGTTTTTACAGTACTTCCTGAAGAAAAGGAAGAAGCACGTCACTATTCTAGTCGGTAGGTTCCAGCGAAACAGATGGATGCAAGCAATGTACTCGGAATTTACCTTGGTGCAGAGGCTACCAAAATGGTGCAAAAGTCATTGTGTGGGTCCACAGCACTGGGCTATATTTTATATATACCCTCCTATTAGTGCTTATGAGTGGAACTGGATTGATAACCCTGGCGGCTTACATCCTAGTTATCTGCAGAACAGGGCAGCCAGTATGCCTCACTTGACCTAGAGGGCATCTTTACTGGTTCAGCCTCCCATTCATTCCTTGGTGCCTCTGCTGAGACCACCAAAGGTGCCACTGGTGGTGATGGTTTGTGATGCCGACACTTGCTTGTTGGGAAGTGTTCATTTTCCAGTATTAAATGCCATACACCCGGCACTAACCAAAAATATCCCGGACTGACAACTGAAATGTGGCTGATCTTTCAGTCTTTAATTAACTCTTAATTAGTAGATATAATTGTTTTCTCCTTGATTATTTTCATGTGAAACAGGAACTTCGGGGGACACCGGTAGCTCGGCAATTGAAAGTGTGCGAGGGGAAAACAACATGGATATCTTTGTTCTATTACCCAAAGATCTCTGCAGCCAGATACAAGAACTGCAGATGACGACGGTGATCGAAGAGAACGTCCATGTGTTTACTGGTTTGCATTTTGTTGGATGATCTGCTTTATACTATTGCTGGGTTGATGTTAACGTTAATCCCAGGGTGAACTGGCCATTAATTGTAGAAAGCCTCGGGGGAATTGTGTTACACGCTGCTCCCACTGTGGGTGTACCACGTTGGGCCATCAATCAGCATGACTTGTATGCAGTATTGTTGTAGCCATGTGGGTCCCAGGATATTAGAGAGACAAGGTGGGTGAGGTAATGCCTTTTATTGGACTAACTTCAGTTGGTGCGAGAGAAAAGCTTTTGCGTTTACACAGAGCTTTTCTTCAGGTCTGAGTAGGTTTCCCACACCTGAAGAAGAGCTCTGTGTAAGCTCAAAAGCTTGTCTCTCTCACCAACAGAAGTTGGTCCAATAAAAGGCATTACCTCACCCACCACCCCTGTCTCTCTAATCAGCATGACTGTTACTTCAGAGTTTTGCTTTTCAGGACCCCAGGCCTCTGACTAATGGGAGGCTAGATGGAGTTGCTTTACTTTTTTTACTTGTTCACCAGCTGACTCAGAGCTGCCCAGGTTTCCTTCTCTTCTAGTCATAGGTTTAAAGCCATTCCCCTGCAGCTGAATGGGTATTTAGCTATGCTACACAGGCCGTTGGTTTGCACTAAAAGAATGAGAATTTATCCTCCTTTCTGCTCAGTCTTTCCCTCCCTTGTAAGTGGTTTGAGTTTTTCTAATGAGTTTTCTTCTTAGAAGGATCTCTCATGACTAGGGCCCTACCAAATTCACGGTTGTGAATAACATGTCATGGACTGTGAAATGAACCCTCCCCCTGAAATGTAGCTATTGGAGGGGAGGGGGAAGGGCGGGGCTGGGGGTTTTCCCCAGGCTCCAGCTGCTAGTCCTGGCCAGGCTGGGGAGGAACAGGACTTATTCTCCCCATGAACAGCTGCTCTCGGGGGGAGATCAGACTCATGTCCACCTCCAGGAACCTCCCGTGGCTGCAGGAAGCTCTGGGGCTGCTGCCTTCAGAGTCTAGCTCTGAAGGCAGCACAGAAGTGAGGGTGGCAATTCCATGACCCCCCCTACAACAGCTTTGCGACCCTCCCACAACCCCCTTTTGGGTCAGGCCCCCCAGGGTTACAATACTGTGAAATTACAGATATAAACATCTGAGAACATGAAATTGACCAATTTTCATATCCTATGGCCGTGAACTTGACCAGAATGGACCCTGAATTTTGTAGGGCCCTACCATGACTCACTTTGGCCCAGGCAGCGCTCTGAGTTACTGAACAAAATTGGGAGCCATAAGACATTGGTTCAAGTCCTGACTCTGCCGCTGGTTCATTTTATGACCTTGGAATAACCTAGACATGGGCCCAAACCAAAATCCCAGATCCAAACACCCTTAAAAGTTGGGAATTCTGAGTAATTCAGAATCGGAACCCACTTCTGGATCCCAATATTTCTCTTGGACCTCTATATGTGCGATGGCTGAACCAAAACCCCAGCTCCACAACTCCAGTTCGATGGCTAGAATAACCTATCGGTCTTGAATCCTATTTGGTAGGTGAAAACAACTATTTTATGCCTAATTCACTAATTACAGCAACACTTCAGTTAATACTCCTGATTGTTCCTTCCTCTTTTCCACAGCTCATGGAAATAACGATGAAATTGAGGAGTCGATCAAAGAATTGTACGTTGATGCAGATTTTGCCAGACAACACAATCTGATGAGCTTGAACTCAATCAACTGGTCTAGGATTATGGTGCAGATCGCCCACTACTTCTATGCTTACTTCCAATGCACTCCATCCATGGACATGACTCCACTGCCAGCTGTGGAAATTGTTGTGCCAACAGGGGCTGGAGGAAATATCACAGGTTAGGTGTGGGGGGGGGGGAAGACATTCTTTGGGTCTTAAAACCAAAAAGTGGCTTGCGATAAAGAGGGAGGTTGTATTTTTTTTCTGAACCACTTAAATCATGATCAGTAATATTTAAGTACCAACAGCATTGTTGGTGCCATACAAGACACAGAACAGTGCTATGGTGCCATATATAGATAATATGGGGATGAGCATGTTAGAAATACACATGAACAGAATGAGTTGGATACTGAATAGAGAAAATACTGAGCATCTGATTATTTAAATTAGACACGAATACATAGAATCATAGACTCATAGGACTGGAAGGGACCTCGAGAGGTCATCTAGTCCAGTCCCCTGCACTCATGTCAGGACTAAGTATTATCTATACCATCCCTGATAGGTGTTTGTCTAACCTGCTCTTAAAAATCTCCAATGATGGAGATTCCACAACCTCCCTAGGCAATTTATTCCAGTGCTTAACCACCCTGACAGGAAGTTTTTCCTAATGTCCAACCTAATCCTCCCTTGCTGCAATTTAAGTCCATTGCTTCTTGTCCTATCCTCAGAGGATAACAAGAACAATTTTTTCCCCTCCTCCTTGTAACAACGTTTTACGTACTTGAAAAGTGTTATCATGTTCCCTCTCAGTCTTCTCTTTTCCAGACTAAACAAACCCAATTTTTTCAATCTTCCCTCATAGGTCATGTTTTCTAGACCTTTAATCATTTTTGTTGCTCTTCTCTGGACTTTCTCCAATTTGTACACATCTTTCCTGAAATGTGGCACCCAGAACTCCAGTTGAGCCCTAATCAGCGCGGAGTAGAGCGGAAGAATTACTTCTCGTGTCTTCCTTACAACAATCCTGCTAATACAGCCCCGAATGATGTTTGCTTTTTTTGCAACAGTGTTACACTGTTGACTCATATTTAGCTTATGGTCCAGTGTGACCCCCAGATCCCTGTCCGCAGTACTCTTTCCTAGGCAGTCATTTCCCATTTTGTATGTGAGCAACTGATTGTTCCTTCCTAAGTGTAGTACTTTGCATTTATCCTTATTGAATTTCATCCTATTTACTTCAGACCATTTCTCTAGTTTGTCCAGTAGAAGTACAAGTAATCTGGCCTGTGTGTACCCGTGGCTCATTATACATCCATTTGCACATGAACTTTATCCTATTTTGCAGGGGGGGCAATCATGGTGACAGCTCTCTCCTAACTTTACAATTCTGACCTTTTTAACTTTAGGGGAATCATATCTACTGGAAAAGCAATACAAGGGGTGATGTAAAAAGTTGCATTCATGATATTTCAGGGGCATCTATCTGAAGCTGCATTAGCATGTTGCCAAGAGTTCAAAGGTCACATCTTATTGGAATGAAAAGCATCTTCCAGAGGCCCCTCTCTTCACTACATCTCTTAATATGATGGTGGGGTCCACACAGAGATTCCAGGACCAACCATGTGGTGGTCTCTCTTGCTGTGAGGCTGCTCAAATGGAGCATTGCATACTGGGAGCTGTAGTTTGTTTGGGCTATACCTGTATGTTAAAGATAGAGCTGCATTATAGAACATAATTTTTGGCCTCTCCTATAAATTTGCACAAATGGAGGAGCAATGATTTCATTGGTAAATCTGCTTTATGAGTGTTTCATCACGGGGCTGTAGCCCACATTTTTGAATCTTTCTTTCCTAGCTGGATATATCGCACAGAAAATGGGACTTCCAATCCAACTCGTCGCTATGGTAAATAATAATGACATTTTCCACAGGGCAATTCAGCATGGAGATTTCTCATTCTCGGGGAGCGTTAAGCCAACTTTAGCTTCCGCAATGGATATTCAGGTATGTGTCTGGTAAAGAAGGAGAGATCATATATACTATATTGACTGATACATCTACTAAAATTATTTTGCTATCCATATTCCGTTCTACAGGGGTTCTTACACCGCATTCATCACTGCAGAGTCTGAGTGCCTTCCAGTAGTGCATGAAGTGATGTGACTAACATGTCACGTGTGTAAAAAGCAACAGAGAGTCCTGTGGCACCTTAAAGACTAACAGATGTATCGGAGCATAAACTTTCGTGGGTGAATGTCTCCTGTATAGACGAGTGGTAGAAAGTTCCATTGTACCTGAGAAGTGGAGTTGTTAACCAAGTTCTTCATCCTGGAATGCAATTAAAAAATCCTGGGTCTCTGCCAAGATGTCAGTATTTCTGCTAATCTTCTTCCTGACCTCTAGCCAGGTCACTACATCATCCCCCTGTTCTGGGGTAACAACGTCTCACCAGACAAGCTGTTCATATGTCATCTCAGGCAGTCTTCTCTTTGCAGGTCCTGTGCCGCTTTGCCAGTGGCTGGTAGGGGAGCCCCGGCTCACCCACTCCTCAGTTCCAGCCCAGGGACCCTGTGACTAGCAACCTAGATCTGTTCAAGCTAGGACTCTGTTGCTGTTTCCCAGGGCTCCTACTTCACCTCCCTAGCTCCTTGCCTATCTCTGGTTTACCTCCGGAGGTTCCTGTGCTCTCTGTAGTTAATTTACCCTTCTGGGGCTCTTGCTGGAACCCCCAGTCTAGGGCAGGACCCCAGGCTTACTCTCCACCTGGATCTCGTCCTTTCTTTTTCCAGCCCTATTTATTTTGACACAAATATACAAGGACTGATCCTGCAAGGAGCTGAGCATCTCCAATTCCCATTGAGGTGCTGAGCCATTCGGTACAGTAGTATCTACCGCACTAAGTATCCAACTAGAGAGCACCGGTGCTCCAGATTCTGAATTTGATCCTCTCTGGATGGAGGCTCATGTGTGTAGTGTGTGTTTTTATAGGAACCTTACAATATGGAGAGAATCTTGTGGCTGCTTTCGGACTGTGATGGCAGCGTGATTAAAACTCTGATGGAACAGTTTTACATGTCAAAAAACCTTACACTCCCAGAAGAATTGCACAGAAAGGTCAGTCCCTTCATGTGTGTTTAGTAAATACTTTTCCATCACAATTTAAAAAAAAAAAAAATCAACCGTTTTCAGAATAAATATTAATATTGCAAGTGTATTGAAGGGAGCATGCTATTTCGTTTCAGACCTAAAATGTAGGTATCTGTAAGTAGGGTGGTGGAAGACAGGCGTTTACAAAACCTTTGTGCATAGGATTATTTGACAAGATACCTTTCTTTTAAAATTACAATTATTTTGTTGGTATTTAAACATTCCCCTGCAGTCCTAGAAACCCCAGTCCAGTAGCACGTGCATTATTTGTACATAGGAACAAAACGCTCCCCGACAATGTAATTTCACTGTCCAACATCCTGAGCCAGCAAAGCTTTTAATCAAGTGCGTAACTTTAAATTTGTGAGTGGTAGTATGGATTTCTGTGGGACTACATGCATACTTAACCTTTTAAGCAAGAGCTTTGGTGAATCAGGCACCCGGCTGGGAGAAATACAAAAAGGAGAAAAATCAAAGGTGAAAAGTAAACTAATGGTTTCATTGTTTATCTCCATGGGAAAGAAACACTAGCAAAGTCCTTGTTAAATCATAAAAGATATATATTATTGCACCCATCACATACATCAGGGTTTGGGATCGATATCCTCAAATACCGGCATCAGTTGCATTGTGTCCGCCAACAAAGTGCGTTTATTAACTGACGTAGCTGGGTGTGCAAAAACCCTGCATAGGCTGGACTGACTCTGGTGATGATATCAATGTGTCTGACAGAAGTACCTGTCCCTCTTGCATTCAAGATACTAACAAATAAGAAGGTCTTACATACAAGTGGTAACATCACAGAATGAACTTTTAATACATTTTTAAAAAATGATTTGACATTGATCTGTAAATTCTAGTGTGGCTTTTGTGTTTGTTTGTTTTGGTTTTGGTTCCATTTTTTTCCCCTCTCCTTGGTTCTTCAGCTTTCTGAAGCGCTGAGCTCATGTTCAGCATCTGATGAAGACATTGTTCAAGCAATGAGACGCTGTTGGGAAGATAATTGCTACCTGTTATGTCCCCACTCCGCTGTGGCTGTTCACTACCATTATAAACAGTTGGACTACCATCTCAGCAAGTAAGAAGCTACTAATGGAAGGCCAGATTCCTTTCAGGAAGTGGCTGACACCACGGGTGATCTTATGAGAGAGCTTCTTGGGTTGGGGGGCATCCTTAAAGGACCCTAATTTTTAGTAGGAGCTTTTGGCGTTCTGCTTTTGCTCAAGTCTTTCCAATTCTTTGAGGAGGCTGTTTGACACTGATGATGCACACGTAGTTGGCAGTAGGATAATTTTGGTTATAATTGTTCGGTGAGAGGCCATATTTAAAGAGAGGTGTAACACACGTGTTTGAGGCTGCAGCTTGGCTAGCTGACCTGGCTGGGATTATGGGCTAGAGTCAGCTGTTGCTTTCACTCAGGCTGGTATCCCACGCACTTTGTAGTGAGGATGCAGGCTAAACCACTCGAGTGCTGATAGTCCTCAGTGCCTCCCCACAGCCCCTCCCATCCCGCATGCCCAGAATAACAGACAAGTTCTCCCACTGTTCACTGAGAGAGAATCACAGAGCGGCTCGGTTTACTTCAGCACAAGGAACCATGGGAGCTTTAGCAACACACATGTAAGAAGGCAGCACCCATGAGGACAACTGCACTATAAAGCCTGGGCCGAGTTACTGTATCCTCACTGGTGCTGCTCACTCGTGTGTATGTTACTAAAACTCAGGCTAGGCTAACCTCACTGGCTGCATGACATCCAGCTGGTCTGCCTCTGAACCGCGTCCAGGAAACATCTGTACACGCTCGTGCTCCATACTGTTTATTTCCTCGCCCTTGTGTCCCGCCCTGACACCAAGTGGTAGGACTTATTGCCACCTGAAGAGGCAAGGAACTCCAGGACTTCCACTCTATTCCCACGGCCCTCCAGGGATATGAGCTGGTAGCTCCTTCACGGAGCCATGAGCATGGGCCTGTACCTGGTGAGGCACGAACTCCCCTGACCCTTGTTCCTTCTGTGGCAAGAGGGAGATCCTGGCTCACATCAGCATGGGTGCATCAGGTTGCAGCCTCTTCCAGCTCCTTCATAACCTCTTACTGAGGTTGTGCCTGCACTTTTTCCTGCACCTCCTGATCCAATCACACCCCATTTGTGCCCCACAGAGTTGCAGGACCTTCTTGTCAACCTCCTCCTGGCACTGGCCAGGTTGGCCATCCATCACACTGGGATGAGGAAGCTGGACAAGGGGGTGCTCTGGGACCATGGGGCCTATTTCCGTTCCCTTCTCAGATCAGACCTCCAGGCAGAGTTCCTCTGGGTGGTGTCCATTGACTCCTTAGACACCTTTGAGGAACCATGGGCACTGTTCGGAGTTCTCTGCTCAGTGTCCCCCTCTGGCTCCCTCGTTATTAACCTTTGACCCCGCTCCTGTTTTCTCTTTAATTGTCCCCAGAAATTGCTAGTAGCCTAGGCTTGGTGGTTCTGCCCCTTTAGCTCTGGGGGGGGCGGGCCTTTTATTTTGAGCGGGTCTACACCCAGCTGACCCCAGAACTACTAATAGTACATGACCTCCTATGTCTCTCTCTCTTTCGCAGCAGACCGAGGTGCTGCTTGGCATCCGCCTCAGCAGCAAAGTTCCCAGATGCCGTGCTCCGAGCAAAGCTTGTTCCTGAAGTTCCACCTGAGATACAAGCTTTAAAAGTGATGGAGACCAGGTCCACAACGCTGAGGAGAGAAGACAACTGGGCAAAAACCCTAAGAGACAGAATAGAAGCCATCGCCAAGTGCAGACACACAAAGGTGGAGTTCGTCTGATCCTCAATAGTGCAATACCTGGGCAGTTCCATATAAAAGACAAGGCTGACTTAATGATGCTTAAGCTTTCTGATAATTTCCCTTCCTAGGAAAGTCCTAATGAACTCAATAGGGGATTAGAATGTCTCCATATAAAGTAAGCGATAGAATTCTGTAATTCTCAATCAAATTCTATAGAATGGTTTAAAAAAATGATAGAAAGGCTCTGTCTGTCAATTCTATAGCGTTTTTAGAGTAACTTTGATAGAATCCTGTTTAAAGTCTCTGGACCCATATAGCTTTTATCCCTGTTAACCCTTATGGAAAAGTTCTTTCAAATTTATCTTCAAAGTGCCTTACAAACATGAATCATTATCTGACTAAGGCTTTACACAATTATTACAATCCCATATCTTTCCTTCCCTAATAAAAAAAAAATCTGTAGAGGAATATAATACAAATTGCTGTAATGATTTTTTTTTCCTGAACAGTTATGTTGTAATTTGAATAAGTAATAAAAATGAACTGCTGGCCAAAGTACATTAAATAAAATCAGTGCTGAATTCTGGCTACTGTATCCATTTTTTGATATCTTGATAATGCTGAATTTTATCATTTTCTTTAACTGTCCACCAGAGGGCACTGCAACCTAATTTTTTTCTGTATTTTAAAATAGATCATAAATTGAAAGAGTGCTCACCAGTTGTCACCTGTATACTGTTCAAGGAGCCATAGAGAGTCTTTGGAGACTTGGAGCTCCATTTAGGTGAACAAAAAATGCCAGACGATGCTTCAACAATACTTCCAGGGACTAATCTTCACAATTCAATATGTGCATTTTTCCACGGGCAACTCCATGCCTTATTTGCATGCACAGACATTCAATGCCTGCACATGGGGTACTTGCACAGTCGGTAATGTAGCTAACTGGCCATTTGCATGCACAAAGAGTGGAGCTGCACAGGCAGTTGGGGTAATAGGGCACACAGGCTAGGCAGGCGATTTGGCACTCGTGAATGTGGGCAACTAACTTTTAAATGCGGAATAAGTCACATCTCTGAAAATAACAGGGGGTAGCCAAACAATAAAACTCTCCGTGTGTGGGGGATGAAGCCATTCTGCGTCCAAAGAGGAGAAGTTGTTTCAGTTAAGGGAAGGTAGGTGCTGTGGTTGCTGGGGAGAGGGTTTTTGTCCTTAAAATGTGGATGCGTGTGTTACCAGAACAAAACAAAAACCGAACCCAACCTCCAACAGGTACATTTTCATTTATGGAGCACCCAAGGCTTGTAGTAACTTCATGAACTCAAGCATGGTTTGATGTCACCATAGCCTGTTGATGGGAATATAGTCTTGTGTGCGTCCACGTGTAAGACAAATGATAGTGCAATTGCAATGTACACTTGCAGAACTCAGATTTTCCCTGTGATGTTTACCATCTCTCCAGCTCATTTCTTTTACCTGTACAAATATAGCACAGCTTCTTCTATGATCTAAGATTGTTCATACAAGATTAGGGTTGGAAGAGACCTCAGGAAGTCATCTAGTCCAACCCCCTGCTCAAAGCAGGACTAACCCCAACTAAATCATCCCAGCCAGGGCTTTGTCAAGCCGGGCCTTAAAAACCTCTAAGGATGGAGATTCCACCACTTACCTAGGTAACCCATTCCAGTGCTTCACCACCCTCCTAGTAAACTAGTTTTTCCTAATATCCAACCTAGACCTCCCCCACTGCAACTTGAGACCATTCCTTCTGCCATCTGCCACCACTGAGAACAGCCTAGCTCCATCCTCTTTAGAACCCACCTTCAGATAGTTGAAAGCAGCTATCAAATCCCCCCTCCTCCTTCTCTTCTGCAGACTAAACAATCCCCATTCCCTCAGCCTCTCCTCATAAATCATGTGTTCCAGCCCCCTAATCATTTTTGTTGCCCTCTGCTGGACTATCTCCAATTTGTCCACATCCTTTCTGTAGTGGGGGCCCCAAAACTGGACGCAATACTCCAGATGTGGCCTCACCAGTGCTGAATAGAGGGGAATAATCACTTCCCTCGATCTGCTGGAAATATTCCTACTAATTCAGCCCAATATACCGTTAGCCTTCTTGGCAACAAGGGCACACTGTTGACTCATATCCAGCTTCTCATCCACTATAATCCCCAGGTCCTTTTCTGAAGAACTGTCGCTTAGCCAGTCAGTCCCAGCCTGTAGCGGTGCATTGGATTCTTCCGTCCTAAGTGCAGGACTCTGCATTTGTCCTTGTTGAACCTCATCAGATTTCTTTTGGCCCAATCCTCCAATTTGTCTAGGTCACTCTGGACCCTATCCCTACCTTCCAGCGTATCTACCTCTCCCCCCAGCTTAGTGTCATCCGCGAACTTGCTGAGGATGCAATTAATCCCATCATCCAGATCACTAATGAAAATGTTGAACAAAACCAGCCCCAGGCCCGACCCCTGGGGCACTCTGCTTGATACCGGCTGCCAACTAGACATTGAGCCGTTAATCACTACCCGCTGAGCCCAATGATCTAGCCAGCTTTCTATCCACCTTATAGTCCATTCATCCAATCCATACTTTTTTAACTAGCTGGCAAGAATACTGTGGGAGACCGTATCAAAAGCTTTCCTAAAGTCAAGGTATATCATGTCCACCGCTTTCCCCATATCCACAGAGCCAGTTATCTCATTATAGAAGGCAATCAGGTTGGTCAAGCATGATTTGCCTTTGGTGAATCCATGTTGACTGTTCCTGATCACCTTCCTCTCCCCCAGGTGCTTCAAAATGGATTCCTTGAGGACCTGCTCCATCATCTTTCCAGGGACTGAGGTAAGGCTGACCGGTCTGAAGTTCCCCAGATTCTCCTCCTTCCCTTTTTTAAAGATGGGCACTATATTTGCCTTTTTCCAATCGTCCAGGACCTCCCACAATCGCCGAGAGTTTTCAAACATAATGGCCAATGGCTCTGCAATCACATCAGCCGACTCCCTCACAGGAACTTATATAATGTGTAAGTGCATTGNCGCCATGAGTTTTCAAACATAATGGCCAATGGCTCTGCAATCACATCAGCCAACTCCCTCACAGGAACTTATATAATGTGTAAGTGCATTAAAGATTTCAGGTTGGAAGCTGGAAGCTTTGGCAGCTGGACAGATTTTTTTTTTGGTCAGCGTGGGAGTATGTGGAGTTGGTTTGGGATTAGAACTAGGGAGGTCCTGGTCTTGGCTCCAGATGAGATTTAGTTGAGTTTTGTAGCTAAAACAGGGATTCCACCTCTCTGTTAATATAGTGTATCCTCCCCCAACTTACTGCGCTTGGACCCCAATTCCAGAAAGCACTTAAAAGCCTATGCTTTGCTTTAAGCACATGTGAAGTGCTTTCTTGATTCAGAGTCTTACTCTACTTAATTGTATGGGAATTTACAAATAAATCCGTCAATTAGCTTGAGTTAAAATTAATTGAAAAATTAATCCTTTCAGTAATTTGAGTCTTTTGTTCTGAATTATAGTAATAAGAGAATAACGTCTACACTACAGCCTTTTGCCAATGCAAGTTGTATGGGCATAAAGCCCCCACAGTTAATATATCGCTTGTGCGTGTATGTACTTGGCTCCTTGCATGGCACAGTGCGTACTCACCAGAAGCGCTTGTATTGATTCACAGTGTGGTGCACCATGGGTAAGTATCCCAGGGTGCAACTCACCACCATTCAGTGCACTGACTTTTGGGAAGTTCCGGCAATGCACGGTGGGGCAGAAATGAGTCGCACGGGGTGACTGGGACTGCAGGGTCAAGTTCCCATCCTGCAACTTTCTGCACCCCATAATGCCACCTCTAGCCCATAATTTTCACTCCTATTTTGAAAATCCCATGAACCTGTGCAGGATTTGTCACTGGCCACTATCTCTGACAGAAGCATGGAGCCTGCACAGCTCTGCACTGTTGTCATGAGCATTGCAAGCACAGGACGCCTTATGCTATTTGCAGAGCTGCTGGAAGACCTGTGTGGAACATGACGAGTTCCTGGAGGGCAGTTTGCTGTGGGATATAGCAAGAACCAAGTCAAGGCTGGTGATGACATTCGCATAACAGCTGCAAACTGTGGAGCCTGAGAAACCAGCATTGAGTGGTGGGATTGTAACTCACACACGTCCTGAGTGTGGTGTTCTGTCCCCTCTAGCGGCACCGAAACCACGCAGGAGTGAAATCAGGAAGGCCAAATCACACTTGGAGTTGCAGCTAGCAAGAGATGTTAAGAGTAACAAGAAGGGTTTCTTCGGGTATGTTAGCAACAAGAAGAAGGTCAAGGAAAGTGTGGGCCCCTTCCTGAATGAGGGAGGCAACCTAGTGACAGAGGATGTGGAAAAAGCTAATGTACTCAATGCTTTTTTTGCCTCTGTCTTCACGAACAAGGTCAGCTCCCAGACTGCTGCACTGGGCAGCACAGCATGGGGAGGAGGTGACCAGCGCTCTGTGGAGGAAGAAGTGGTTCAGGACTATTTAGAAAAGTTGGACGAGCAGAAGTCCATGTGGCTAGATGCGCTGCATCCGAGGGTGCTAAAGGAGTCGGCGGATGTGATTGCAGAGCCATTGGCCATTATCTTTGAAAACTCATGGAGATTGGGGGAGGTCCTGGATGACTGGAAAAAGACTAATGTAGTGCCAATCTNGATGACACTAAACTGGGAGGAGTGGTAGTAGATATGCTGGAGAGTAGGGATAGGATACAGAGAGACCTATACAAATTGGAGAATTGGGCCAAAAGAAGTCTGATGGGGTTCAACAAGGACAAGTGCAGAGTCCTGCACTTATGACGGAAGAATTCCAGGCACTGCTACAGACTTGGGACCGAATGGCTAGGCAGCAGTTCTGCAGAAAAGGACCTATGGGTTACAGTGGACGAGAAGCTAGATATGAGTCAACAGTGTGTGCCCTTGTTGCCAAGAAGCCTAACGACATTTTGGACTGTATAAGTAGGGGTATTGCCAGCAGATCGAGGGACGTGATCATTCCCCTCTATTCGACATTGGTGAGGCCTCATCTGGAGTACTATATCCAGTTTTGGGCCCCACATTACAAGAAGGATGTGGAAAAATTGGCAAGAGTCCAGCGGAGAGCAACAAAAATGATTAGGGGGCTGGAACACATGACTTATGAGGAGAGGCTGAGGGAACGGGGATTGTTTAGTCTGCAGAAGAGAAGGAGGAGGGGAGATTTGATAGCTGCTTTCAACTACCTGAAAGGGGGTTCCAAAGAGGATGGATCTAGACTGTTCTCAGTGGTAGCAGATGACAGAACAAGGAGTAATGGTCTCAAGTTGCAGTGGGGGAGGTTTAGGTTGGATATTAGGAAAAACTATTTTACTAGGAGTGTGGTGAAGCACTGGAATGGGTTACCTAGGGAGGTGGTGGAATCTCCTTCCTTGGAGGTTTTTAAGGTCAAGCTTGACAAAGCCCTGGCTGGGATGATTTAGTTGGGGATTGGTCCTGCTTTGAGCAGGGGGTTGGACTAGATGACCTGAGGTCCCTTCCAACCCTGATATTCTATGATTCTATGATCCTGCCCGCCGACCGGGGTAATGACTGACGACCGCATCGTAATGCAGGCTTGGGATGACGAGCAGCGGCTGCAGAACTTTGGGATGTGCCAGGCTACATTCCTGGCTCTGTGTGCTGAGCTCTCCTCAGCCCTCCAGCGCAGGGACACCAGCATAAGAGCTGCCCTGACAGTGGAGAAGCATGTGCTGCACAGGTTCTGTCCGCTATAAAAGAGAGGATCCAGCTCAAACTTTTAAGCCAGATCCAATTATCTCCCAAGTTCTGGGATGTTAGATCAGAACCAAAACCACAGATCCAATCTCTCTTTACAACAAAGACTTCCTTTGTAAGCTGGGGTCTACTAGTGATGGCCATCAGTGGCTGCTGATCTACTGGCGGAATTAAAGTGATACAGTTAACAGCTGATTGTTTGCCAGAAGAAACCCCTTAGATCTGCACAGGCCTGGCCTTACCCTTTGTGGGCCCCATGCTACTTCAGTGGAATGGGATCAGGTGGGGATGCTCCTGCTCATCGAAAGGGAGAGCAGGCCAGCCTGTTCGTTGCAAGTGTGTGTCCCAAAAGCTTTGGGCCCAAGCAATCACTTGCATTGCTGGTGCTTATGGTCAGCACTGGCTCATCATGGTCCAGGCCTGTCATTTTGCGTGAAGAAATGAACATAGTTCAGTGGGAGGCGATGGCAGATTAATGTAGCCCAGCTGCTACTCAAGAATCATGTGATCTCCGCAAGTGTCAGAAATATTGTCACTGCTCTTAGCCTATGATANCTGGAGTACTGTGTCCAGTTTTGGGCCCCACACTACAAGAAGGATGTGGAAAAATTGGAAAGAGTCCAGCGGAGGGCAACAAAAATGATTAGGGGGCTGGAGCACATGACTTATGAGGAGAGGCTGAGGGAACTGGGATTGTTTAGTCTGCAGAAGAGAAGAATGAGGGGGGATTTGATAGCTGCTTTCAACTACCTGAAAGGGGGTTCCAAAGAGGATGGATCTAGACTGTTCTCAGTGGTAGCAGATGACAGAACAAGGAGTAATGGTCTCAAGTTGCAGTGGGGGAGGTTTAGGTTGGATATTAGGAAAAACTATTTTACTAGGAGTGTGGTGAAGCACTGGAATGGGTTACCTAGGGAGGTGGTGGAATCTCCTTCCTTGGAGGTTTTTAAGGTCAAGCTTGACAAAGCCCTGGCTGGGATGATTTAGTTGGGGATTGGTCCTGCTTTGAGCAGGGGGTTGGACTAGATGACCTGAGGTCCCTTCCAACCCTGATATTCTATGATTCTATGATCCTGCCCGCCGACCGGGGTAATGACTGACGACCGCATCGTAATGCAGGCTTGGGATGACGAGCAGCGGCTGCAGAACTTTGGGATGTGCCAGGCTACATTCCTGGCTCTGTGTGCTGAGCTCTCCTCAGCCCTCCAGCGCAGGGACACCAGCATAAGAGCTGCCCTGACAGTGGAGAAGCATGTGCTGCACAGGTTCTGTCCGCTATAAAAGAGAGGATCCAGCTCAAACTTTTAAGCCAGATCCAATTATCTCCCAAGTTCTGGGATGTTAGATCAGAACCAAAACCACAGATCCAATCTCTCTTTACAACAAAGACTTCCTTTGTAAGCTGGGGTCTACTAGTGATGGCCATCAGTGGATGCTGATCTACTGGCGGAATTAAAGTGATACATTTAACAGCTGATTGTTTGCCAGAAGAAACCCCTTAGATCTGCACAGGCCTGGCCTTACCCTTTGTGGGCCCCATGCTACTTCAGTGGAATGGGATCAGGTGGGGATGCTCCTGCTCATCGAAAGGGAGAGCAGGCCAGCCTGTTCGTTGCAAGTGTGTGTCCCAAAAGCTTTGGGCCCAAGCAATCACTTGCATTGCTGGTGCTTATGGTCAGCACTGGCTCATCATGGTCCAGGCCTGTCATTTTGCGTGAAGAAATGAACATAGTTCAGTGGGAGGCGATGGCAGATTAATGTAGCCCAGCTGCTACTCAAGAATCATGTGATCTCCGCAAGTGTCAGAAATATTGTCACTGCTCTTAGCCTATGATAAATGACTTAAAAGCAAGTGCCGTGCACATTTCAGGGGCAGACCAGTCAAAAGAAGCTCTCCGATGTCTCTACCATTCCTATCCTGCCCAGCTTTAGGAAATGTCATCCTAGCAGTCCACCTAATGGAGATGGATTATGGCAAAACACTAGCAGGAGCCTTTTGTTTGGGCCCATCTGCCATATCCGAGTGTAAACAAACGAGTGCAGCACTGGGGGTCTTGTGACTGCCGTGGGCACGTTGGGGGGGGGAGGGGGGAGCTTTGCATTCCTGTCTCACTGATAGATGGCTTGTGCATCGCCTAAAGGCACTATACATCCTGACTGAGATATTCTTGTTGGGATAATGACTGGGTGGGAGGGGTGCCCCCTCTGGCACATTTGCTAATTCTCAAGGTTTAAGCAGTTTCTTGGTAGGAAGAGATCTCATAAATATAATCTTGGGTGACCTTTAGCGCTAGTGAGAAAATGGATCTTTTGGCTTTTGACCTGGTTTATAGAGGTTTCGCGGTTCCCCTCAATCCAAACTGGAAGCGAGAGAACGCTCTTATTAGTTAATGCATCTTATTTTTAAGAAATCTAATAACCCATGGCAGTTAATGTACAAAGTTCCCACGGTCCTCAGCTACCTGAATATGTACATCATGGGGAATAATACAGCAGAGGATCATCAGCTTCCAAAACACAGTTCTCTAGCCCTAACGCAGCGCTATCAGCCCAGTCCTATGTCCCTGAGCCGGACTGACATCTCCCATTGAGAAAACCACATACAAACAAACCAGTTTGTTTCAACAGTCGAGGTATTTCACATAAGGGTTCCGTATACAGTAGTAGTGGCAATAGTAGTCACCAGCACACAGTCTTCTCCGAGACCTTCTGAGTTACAGGCATTGTTGGCTCTAAACATAATTTGTGTCTATGCACACCACGGTCAATGCTCTAGTAACACCCTTATCTCCCCAGGCCTACACTGACACAAGGTTCCTTATAAATTTGCAGGGATCCCTAACACTGTCCATTTGTCTGGTCTCTCTTCCTCCTAGCTCTCTGACTCCAATTCAGGAAAGCAAGGGCTGTGCTTAACTCCCATTGACTTCAGTGGGGCTTAAGCGTGCGCTGGATGCTTTCCTGCAGATGGGGAGGCCTTCCTGAATTGAGCCTTCGGTGTTGTAGAACATCCCAAATGCATTGCCCCTAAGGCCACTCTGCATGCACAGCCTCAGGGCCCGCCATCCCCTCAAAAGCGCTGGTGAAGTAGCCCGAGCCATGCCTCTTGGTATGCTGAAGTTTCTCAGGCCTGGTAAAGAAGGACGGACGAGTGGCATGTGACTGCATTCCTCAGCTCAATTACGAGGCAGTAGCATGAGGTTCTGCTCTGTCTCCTGGTGAAGACAGCAAGGGAGTGTTCGGAAGAGGTGTTTCAGTGCTTTATTCTTTAAAAAACAACAACACATGTCAAAGCCTGAAATAGATAGACCAGCATGAAGGAAATGTAAGGATGAGGTCCCAAGATATGAGAGACACGGTGGGTGAGATAATATCTGTTCCTGGACCAACTTCTATTGGTGAACGAGACAAGCTCTTGAAACCTTGTCTGGTTCATCAACAGATGTTGGTCCAAGTCCAATAGAAGATATGACCTCAGTCACCTTGTGTCTCCCATTATTTGTAAAAGTGCTGATGAAAACGTGGGGAGGGGGGGAGGTAAAGAGGGCAGTGTGTATTTAAACAATCCACTGCAGAGTTTGCAGCCTAGTGATTGCAGCTTTGTGCTAGTGCATGAGAACCAGAAGGTGAAATAACTAGAAATGTGTGAAACGGACTAATCTGTTTTCCTTGCCCAAGCTGAGTGAAAGGCATGGAATTTCTGATCAGTGCCAGAGGTTAGGTCTACATGACAGACATTACAGGGGCACAGGTTTTGTGCTGCAGCTGTGCTGCTGGAGTGCCATAGTGCGGACACTCGCTGCAGTGATGAAAGAGGCTTTTACGTTGCTGTGGTTAATCCACACCTCCGAGAGGTTGAGTTCTTCCATTGACTTAGTGGGGTCTTGGTTAGGGCTCAGGTCAACTTAACTACAGCTCTCAGGAGTGTGAATTTTTCAACCCTCTGAGTGACATAGCAAAGGCGACCTAAGTTTTAGGTGTACACCTGGCCTACCTGAAGTGCAGTTAGTTGAATAATGCATGCAACTAATAATGACAAAGCTTGGGAACTTCATTATTAGGCAAATAATATTCGACCAGCATTAGCCTGATTTTAGATCGGGCACGTAGTACAATGCCTAGTGACAGCGATCTTACTTAGCTTCCAATCTTGCATTGTCAGCTGCACTGCAACCTTTGACCAAATCCCCAAGCAGGCTCTTTTGCCGGGAAACTCCCACTGAAATGAATGGGAAATGGGAATTTTCCCCTGCCTAGGGATTGCAGTTTCAGCTCTTTCAATAGCACTTTATATATGTATATATTGGTACAATAACACAATGTGTAAATGAGCTGGGGAGCTGCCTCTACAAGTCATAGATTTTGGGGAATATCATAACTAAAAACAAAAAAAATGGGAATAATTACACTGGGGGAAAAAATCCCCTTTCAATGTCAAAATAAGTTCCATCGTAGGAGGATTAGTTTTAAGATTTGGTGGCATTTGGCAGGTTAAAAGTAAGTGTTGTGAAGTGAATAAGCATGGGATTTTTTAGGCTGTAAGAGAAGATGAGAACTTTGCTTGGACTGAAATCCCTGCTTCTAGCTCTTTGGCTGCCTCTTACTGACTTCCTCTGCCTGGCTAATAAATGCAGAGAACTTTCCCCTTTCCCCTTCTCTCTTCCCCGAGTTATGTCTACACTACAGATGTGACAATGGCCCAGCTATGGCACTGCAGCTGTGCACCCACGGCACCAGAGTATACACACTTGCTACAGCAACACAAGGGATTCTTCCATCGCTGGAGTTAATCCACATCCTTGAGAGATGGTAGTTAGGTTAATGGAAAAATTCTTCTGTCAACCTAGTGCTGTCTACACTGGGCTTACGTTGGCTTAACTATGTCTTGCAGGGTGTAAATCAGTGGTGGGCAACCTGTGGCCCGTCAGGGTAATCCGTTGGTGGGCCACCAGACAGTTTGTTTACATTTGCACGGCCGCCTGCAGCTCCCCGTGGCCGCGGTTTGCTGTTCCCGGGCAATGGGAGCTGCGGGAAGCCATGCGGGCCACAGCGACGTGCTGGCCACTGCTTCCCGCAGCTCCCATTGGCCAGGAATGGCGAACTAAGGCCACTGGGAGCTGCGGGTGGCCATGCAAATGTAAACAAACTGTTTGGCGGCCTGCCAGGGGATTATCCTGACAGGCCGCAGGTTGCCCACCACTGTTGTAAATTGTTCATACCCCTGAGCAACATATGTAGGTTGACCAAAGGTTAGGTGTAGACCAGGCTCAAGACTCTGACCAGGTCTACACTAAACTATTAGGTAAACCCAGCTCTGACGAAGTGGGTATTCACCCACAAAAGCTGATGCTCCAATACATTTGTTAGTCTATAAGGTGCCACGGGACTCTTTGTTGCTTTTTCCAGCTCTGTCAGTCAGGGATGTGAAAAATCCATACGTAGTGAAGTAGACCTAAATCCTGGCGTAGGCTGCAATAGGTCAGTGGGAGAATTCTGAACTAGCTACTGCCTCTCTGGACGGTGGATTAACTACGGCCATGGGCGAGGTTTTCCCGTTGCTGTAGTGAAGGTCTACACTGAAGCGCTACAGCTGCACTGCTGTAGCGTTTTAAGTGTTGACTTACCCTCTGATATTGAGAGGTGCTGGGAGCTGCAATTCCAGCTGAGTTCAGGGACAGTTGAGTCTGCCTGATCCCTTTCACAACCACGCGCGGGCGCTCTGGCCCGTTCCTTTGAAAATCACATAAAAGCCCAGCTCCTTGCCAAACAGGCTTTGAACACATTTGACGTCAAACACAGCGGGGCCAATTCACCCAGAATAACTCCATAAAACTGGAGTGGTGCCGTGAAGAAGCAGGCCCCAGATCCTTTGAAATAAAAATTTAGAGCTATTTGCCCAGCTGGCATAAATCAGCGTATCAGAAGAAGTCAATGATTTAGATCTGTCCCTCAGTGCTGAATTAAATTAACTAATGAACGATTGTTTTGTTCTTTAAATAATCAAAATATCCACTTAACACCCTTCCCCGTTATTGATAATTTGTTCATCTCTAAGTTGTTATTTTCCACTAAAAGTGTTATCTGGTAACTCACTATTTATACTACCACTATTCATGATTAAACAGCCTGGTAACTCCATTTTGCGCTGTAGCCAGATTCCTCTCTCATTTATGCCCATCTAAACACCAGTTTTACTCCACTGAATTTAATGTAGCACCTCGTGATTTTCTCCCCATTATTGTCCTGCGTGGGCATGTAGTTCAAGTAATCAATTAGCCCTTAAGCTTTGTTCATTTCATGATGGGTTTTATACCCATTTCATGATGGGTATAAAATCCCTATTTAATCAAATCTATCCCAAGTTTGCATCCAAATGCAAAGTTTGCAAATCTGGTCCATCTCTGTGAGAAAAAAAAAATGCAGTGAAGATAGCTAATTATCCAGGTAGGTCAGTAGCAGAGGTGAACAAATAGAGCTGTGAGAATAACAGTGGCAAGAAAAATGAGATGTATAAGCAAACTGTTCTTCAGTTCTGCCGGTGGATTTGTTGTTATTAATAATCATCATTACTATTACTGAAAGGGAACAATGGTCCAATGTCTAGGATGCTAACTTGGGTGATTTGGATTCAATTCTCTGTCTTGTCTTAGACTTCCTGTATGATCCTGGAAAAGTCATGTAGGTGCAGATCCTCAAGGGCATTTGGGATGCTCACTTCTCCTGAAAAAAAATCAATGGATGTTAGGAGCCTAAATAACTTTGAGGATCTGGGCTGGAGACATTAAACAATTTGTCCTCGATCACACAGGAAATCAGGGAAACAGCCAGGAACAGGATCCAGATTTCACTACTTCTTTCCTGTTGTTTTGCCATCTCTGTGCCTCAGTTCTCCATCTGTGAAATGGGGATAATAACACTGCCCTAGCTCAGAGGGGTGTTGTGAGGGGCCCTATAAATATATAAGATACATAGAAGTATTCACTTAATAGTTTGGATGAAATATTTTCAGACTGTGGAAACTTTTTAACTGGAAAAAATGATGATAAATATTGAATAATGATTTATTATCATGAATAAGGCCCTCAGTAAACTTCCAGGGCAAATATTTTCATGAATACCAGTGGTCATCCAATATACTGACTAGCACAAACACACAAATAGCAATGAATCATTCAAGTCACTTATTCACAAATATATTTGCAACATCTATTTTTCGCCCCATTATTCAACCAGTTCTAGAAACAAGTAGCATTGTCACAGTTTCCCTTCCAGATGTCGGATACTGAAGAAACAACCATTTTGTGGCAGGAATGGGTAGAGAAAATCATTTTGATTTAAGATATTTAAAGGCTGAAAATGAAAAAGCCTCAAAGCTCATACTGCATGACTGCAGAGATATTTCCTTCCAGTAGAGGGCAGACTTCTGTAATGTTTGTTTGGCTCTAGCCACCAAATGAATATTAGAGATTTTGGTGGTGGTAACCTTGGCGTATTAGCATCTTTAAGTATTTTTGAGTGTTGTTAGCAGATGCGATGGGCCTGAATATTATTCTTAGTTTATTTGATTTTAAGGCCAGAAGGGACCATTGTGATCATCTAGTCTGACCTCCTGCACAGCCCAGCCGGAGAATTCCACACAGTGACTTCTGCATCTAGCCCAAAAACTTGTGGCCGAAATGACATCTTGTTTCCAGTTTGAACTATGCTGGCTTCAACTTCCAGCCACTGGCTCTTAGACTTCAATGCTGCAGGGAGGGATTTGGTAACAACTGTAATAACTCACATGGGTCACAAGAACCTCAATATTAATTTGACCGAAAATATGGTTGAAAAAAACTCCAAGGAGAAAAACCTCTTTGCAGCTAGAGCCCTGTCCCCCAAAATACTGATCACTTCCCGCAAGGGGTGCTGAGTGCCTTTACACTACCTTTGACTTGAATGGGAGATGAGGTCTCAGAGCAACGTGCTGGAGGGACCCCTATCAAGAATAGTGGCAAATGAAAGCATTAGGGGCAACATGGATCGATTAGAGTGGAACAAGTGTATGTGTACAATACTGAGATGCAACTTGTAAAGAGTAGTAATAGGATACAGAGCTTTGCAGCTGTACTATGAATCCATTGCAGGTCAATCGTGACTAAAAGTCATTGCCACCTGGCAGCTGTTCATTGGTGTATCGTAGGGCTGTCAAGCGATTAAAAAAATTAATCGCGATTAATCGCGTTATTAATCACACTGTTAAACAATAATAGAAAACCATTTATTTAAATATTTTTGGATGTTTTCTACATTTTCAAATATATTGATTTCAATTACAACACAGAACACAAAGTGTGCAGTGCTCACTTCGTATTTATTTTTTATTACAAGTATTTGTGCTATAAAAAACAAAAGAAACAGTATTTTTTGAATTCACCTCATAAAAGTACTGTAATACAATTTCTTTATCATGAAAGTTGAACTTACAAATGTAGAATTATGTATAAAAAAAACTGCATTCAAAAATAAAACAATGTAAAACTTTAGAACCTACAAGTCCACTCAGTCCTACTTCTTGTTCAGCCAATTGCTCAGACAAACAAGTCTGCTTTCATTTGCAGGAGATAATGCTGCCCGCTTCTTGTTTACAATGTCACCTGAACGTGAGAATAGGTGTTCACATGGTACTTTTGTAGGGTGACAAGATGTCCCGATTTTATAGGGACAGTCCCGATTTTTGGGTCTTTTTCTTATATAGGCTGCTATTACCCCCCACCCCCGTCCCGATTTTTCACATTTGCTGTCTGGTCACCCTACACTGTTGTAGCTGGCATCATAAGATATTTATGTACCAGATGCACTAAAGATTCATATGTCCCTTCATGCTTCAACCACCATTCCAGAGGACATGCGTCCATGCTAATGAGGGTTTCTGCTCGATAACAATCCAAAGCAGTGCAGACCGACGCATGTTCACTTTCATCATCTGAGTCAGATGCCACCAGCAGAAGTTTGATTTGCTTTTTTGGTGGTTTGGGTTTTGTAGTTTCTGCATCATAGAATCATAGAATCTTAGAAATCAGTGTTGGAAGGGACCTCAGGAGGTCATCTAGTCCAACCCCCTGCTCAAAGCAGAACTAATCCCCAACTAAATCATCCCAGCCAGGGCTTTGTCAAGCCTGACCTTAAAAACCTCTATGGAAGGAGATTCCACCACCTCCCTAGGTAACCTATTCCAGTACTTCACCACCCTCCTAGTGAAAAAGTTTTCCCTAATATCCAACCTAGACCTCCCCCACTGCAACTTGAGACCTTGTTCTGTTCAGAGTGTTTATAATTGAGATATACCTATCTCATAGAGCTGGAAGGGACCCCAAAGGGTCATTGAGTCCTTCACTAGCAGGACCAATTTTGCCCCAGATCCCTAAGTGGCCCCCTCAAGGATTGAACTCACAACCCTGGGTTTAGCAGGCCAATGTTCAACCACTGAGCTATCCCTCCCCCCCAAAAGTGTTGTGCTTTTAAGACTTCTGAAAGCATGCTCCACACCTCGTCCCTCTCAGATTTTGGAAGGCACTTTAGATTCTTAAACCTTGGGTCGAGTGCTGTAGCTATCTTTAGAAATCTCACATTGGTACCTTCTTTGAGTTTTGTCAAATCTGCAGTGAAAGTATTCCTAATATGAACAACATGTGTGCTGGGTCATCATCTGAGACTGCTATACATGAAATATATGGCAGAATGCAGGTAAAACAGAGCAGGAGACATACTATTATCCCCCAAGGAGTTCAGTCACAAATTTAATTAACGCATTATTTTTTAACGAGCGTCATCAGCATGGAAGCATGTCCTCTGGAATGATGGCCGAAGCATGAAGGGGCATACAAATGTTTAGCATATAAATACCTTACAATGCCAGCTACAAAAGTGCCATGCGAACGCCTGTTCTCACCTTCACATGACATTGTAAATAAGAAGCGGGCAGCATTATCTCTCATAAATGTAAACAAACTTGTTTGTCTTAGTGATTGGCTGAACAAGAAGTAGGACTGAGTGGATTTGTAGGCTCTAAGTTTTACATTGTTTTGTTTTTGAGTGCATGTTTTGAGTTAGGTAACAAAGAAAGTCTACATTTGTAAGTTGCACTTTCATGATAAAGAGATTGCATTACGGTATTAGATGAGGTAAATTGAAAAATACTATTTCGTTTATCATTTTTACAGTGCAAATATTTGTAATAAAAATAATATAAAGTGAGCACTGTACACTTTGTGTTCTGTGTTGCAATTGAAATCAATATATTTGAAAACATAGAAAAAACAAAAATATTTAATAAATTTCAATTGGTATTCTATTGTTCAACAGTGTGATTAAAACTGTGATTAATTGCAATTAATTTTTTTAATCGCGATTAATTTTTTTTAGTTAATTGCGTGAGTTAACTGTGATTAATTGACAGCCCTAGTTTATAGTAAATGAGTTGGTGGTCTCAGTCCAGTTCCATGATCGAGGGTACATCTACACTGCAAAGAAAAACCCACGGCACTGAGTCTTAAGGGTATGTCTTCACTACCCACCGGATCGACGGGCAGCGATTGATCCAGCGGGGATTGATTTATTNACATCTACACTGCAAAGAAAAACCCACGGCACTGAGTCTTAAGGGTATGTCTTCACTACCCGCCGGATCGACGGGCAGCGATTGATCCAGCGAGGATTGATTTATAACGTCTAGTCTAGACGCGATAAATTGACCCCCGAGCGCTCTCCCGTCGACTCCTGTACTCCAGCTCGGCGAGAGGCGCAGGCGGAGTTGACAGGCAGGGCCGGCGCTTCCATTAGGCGACCTAGGCGGTCGCCTAGGGCGCTGCTATTTTGGGGGCGCCTGCGCCCCCGCCGCCCATAAAAATTTGGGGGCGGGACCTTCCGCCGCCGCTGTTGGGGGCGGGATTTCGGGGACGGGACCTTCCGCCGCCTAGGGCGCCAGCAAAGCTGGCGCCGCTACTGTTGACAGGGGAGCGGCAGCAGTCGACTCACCGCAGTGAAGACAGCACGGTAAGTCGATCTAAGTACATCAACTTCAGCTACGTTATTCACGTAGCTGAAGTTGCGTAACTTAGATCGATTCCCCCCCCAGTGTAGAACAGGGCCTAGGGTATGACTACAGTGCAATTAAAAACCCACAGCTGACCGGTGCCAGCTGCCTCAGGCTAAGGGGCTCAGGCTAAGGGGCTGTTTAACTGCCATGTAGATGTTCCAGCTCTGCCTGCAGCCCGAGCTCTGGGACTCTCCCACCTGGCAGGGTCCTAGAGCCCAAGCCCGAATGTCTACACTGCAATCAAACAGCCCCTTAGCCTGAGCCCCGTGAGTCAGCTGGCCTGTTCCACTTTGGGGGTACCTAGACCACTGCCTATTCCACTTTGGGGGTACCTAGACCCGTCTTTAGAGACACAACATATGGTTTTTCAAAACATTTCCTAGGCTGACTGTGGAGCAATGTTCTTCTGACCCTAATCCTAATTAGGTAACATTGTCCTTATGGGCTGGAGAGAAGGAGGCAATATGGCGGTGGATTATAGGCCAATTCTTTAAAACTGTGTACTGAAGGTTTAGGAATTGAATTATTATTTATAGTGCCCACAGGGTACTAGGTAATTTACGGACAAGTAGGTGCTCAGATGGTATGGTGTTGATGAACACAATATAACTGCCTAGGTAGAAAGATAAATAGACAGATGAAGACCGGGCTCTTATTCTCAAGAGTTGATAATCTAGAGGCTCTATCCCACAGATACTTACTACCCTCACACAGCACTTACTGGAGTGGTCCCACTGCATCAAAGGTTCACAAATCTGGTGCAAATGGGTTACTTACTCATTTTTTAAATTCATTTATCCCAAGTGAATAAAAGAAGATGGAGTTGCTTTGTTGTTGCAATTTGCTGCTAGGCATTCCTACATGTGCTAATGATAAGTATTAATTAAATACCTCACTGTTGTCTTTTAAATGCAGTTCTTTCAGGGTGTAATTAAGCACAGACACCCAGCCCTTTCTGTCTGCATAGAGAGAGGCAGGCAGGCAGGCCTTTTTGGAGCTGTATGTTTCCCTTTGTGCAGCAGGAGAGAAGCAGAACATGAGACAAAGCCAGTTTCACCAGTATACATATCCTTTGTGGGGAAAGGGACCAGGTAAAGAAAATTAAAGGGATACTCTAGTGTTAAGATACAAGCTCCACATATTGTGCTAAGTTTGTGCCACCTTAAGATTTTACTCTTTCATAGATTTTTAAGGTGAGAAGGGATCTTTAGATCACCTAGTTTGACCTCCTGTGTATCACAGGACATAGAATTTCACTCAGTCACCCCTGAATACAGCCCAGTAACTTGTGTTTGGCTAAAGCATATCTTCCAGAAAGGCATCCAGTCTTGATCTAAAGACTTCAAGAGATGATGAATCCACCACTTTCCTTGGTAGTTTTCTCCACAACGGTTACTCCCCCTCACTGTTAAAAATATGTGCTTAAATTAAATCCTCCCCTGCTCACGGTACACATATGCACTTCGTTCTCATCACATGCAAAGAAATGCAGATTTGATCACAACATAGGCACCTTTCATCAGCAATCTCAAAATATACACACAGCATCAAAGCCTTCTGGAAATTAATATAAAAAATAACATAGGTGTACGTTAGTGACATGTAATGATCAAGCACAACTCCATATATGGACGTAATTCTCTCTTAAATCCATAGTGCTTTCCAGTGTGAAACTACACATACAACATTATTCCAAACAAACAGCCATCACGGGTTATTTATTTCTTTAAAAAATTCTACCAATCCATAAATATATGGATCAATATTTGCCACTGATAACGGGTAAATACATTGAGACAGAACCCCAGACAATCCAGGAGTCAGAGATCTGCTTGTTGTGATGAAATATGCATTTCTTTGTACTGTGTTCTCAGCCAGCATTCACCAGGTGCAGCTGCATAGGGACTGGCTATAGTTCCCTGGTTGGTTCTACAAGCCTGCTCTAAAGTACGCTGCTCAGTTATGAGCCCAGACCTGTAATACACTAGCTCAGTATAGCCATGGAGCTGTAGGGCTGCGGTTATTCCCTCGTCATGTCCTCCACATGAGGGAGCCTGGGTGCTGGCTGGCTCTACCCTAGCTGGAAACTCCCTTTTGCTCCCCCAGCCTGGAGGATCCACCAGCTTTACAGCCCCTCTGTGCCACTGAGGCAGTGAAAAGGGGATGGATCAGAGCAGAGAAGCTGGCGCTCTGTGACAGCAGATTCACTAATGCCCAGTGTTTGACAAATCACGAGATTGGCTTAAAATGCATGAGATTTGAAAAATAAGGAATTCTGGGTTTTTTTTTATCTGCTTTCTAGTCTTTGATCCTTTTGGGTTCACATTTTCCAGCTTTTCTCAGCAACCAGAAACTCTCTTTTTAACAAACAAATAAAAGCTGGGATTCTCACATGACTCCAGCATCTGGGGCTTTGAGAAAAACACTCAATATTGCAAGAGTTGGCAACACCAGTTTATTATGTGGCCAGTGGGAGATTTATGATGTCCTTAGCTATTCATTTCCTTACTGTTAGTTGTAAAGTTCTTTGGGAAGGGACCATGTCTTCATATATGTTTGTACGGCACTATTCACAATGGGGCCCTGGCTCCTGGCTGGCTCTCTGGCTAGTACTGCAATATAAATAGGAAATAATAAACAGGCACTGGGCTGGCACAGCGATGGTATAAGAACCTAAACAGAATAGAAATGATTATTATTGTGCTAGCCCCTAGTAGCCCCAGTCATGGATGCAGGACTCCATGGTGCTAGGCGCTGTACAAATGCAGAACAAGAAGATGATCCCTGTCCCACAGAGCTTACAATCAAAGGCTAAGATAGGAGAGGAAGGACTGTCCATAGGAGACCTGCGTTCAGTTCTGTGCTCTGCCACAGACTTTCTGTATGACCTTGGGTGAGTCACTTAGCCTCTCTATGCCTCAGTCCTCTTTCTGTAAAATAGGGGCAATAGCACTGCCCTGTCTATAAGGCTGTGGGGAGGATCAAAGCACTAAAGAATGTGAGGCGCTAAGTGTGGGATCCATGAAGGTACTGAGGTGCCTATGGTCAGTTTTGCCTCCACTGCGATCCACAAATCTCCCACCACACTCTGTATGCCCCTAAACTCACTCAGCACCTACATTTTCAAACTAAAAGTTCCCTAGGCGCCTACATTGCTGTCTCTGAACCTGTGCCCTGTCATCTCACTCTGTGCATTCCGACACCTATCTCCCTCCTCAAGCCCTGGCAGGATTCACAAACCTGAGAGACGTTTGGCTGCCTAAGTCATGTGTGGGCCTGATCCAGTGGTTGGAGCACTTACCTGCCTATTTCCGAGAGGGGCGTGGCTTGCACACACCCTTGTTGTCGGTATCTCCCATTGGCTAGCTTAGGTGGCTCCTCCCTAGCATGCTGGCTTTTGTGGATCACATCCTTGGCATCTATCTCTCCCCACTCATTGTACAGGGAGCCTGGGCACCTAACTGGCTCTGTGGATCGCAATGCTGTTAGGTGCTAAGGATTAGGTGCCATGACATTCAGCATTGCAATGCCTACGTCCCTTTATGAATCCCACCCTAAGATCCTACAGTGACTGGGGCCAGGGAAGTATGCAAGGCAGACACCCATGCTAATTTTTCACCCCTACTGTTACTCACACCTTCTTGTCAACTGTTGGAAATGGGCCATCCTGATTATCACTACAAAAGTTTTTTTTCTCCTGCTGATAATAGCCCACCTTAACTGATTACTCTCGTTAGAGTTGGTATGGCAACACCCATTTTTTCATGTTCTCTGTATACATATATATATCTTCCTATTGTATTTTCCACTGCATGCATCCGATGAAGTGGGTTTTAGCCCACAAAAGCTTATGCTCAAATACCGGTAAATGTGTTAGTCTCAGGTGCCACAAGGGTTCCTCGTTCTTTTTGCTGATACAGACTAACACGGCTACCACTCTGAAATCTATTGGACCAGCTTCTGTTGGTGAGAGACAGAAGCTTTCGAGGTTACACAGAGCTCTTCTTCAGATCCTCGAAAGTTCGTCTCTCTCACCAACAGAAGCTGGTCTAATAAACGATCTTATATGATATAAACCCACCTTGCCTCTAGAATATGACAGTTGCCAGCCATTTAGTAGCCTCAACAGGGTTTTAAACCAAGGTTTTGCGAGGGCGGGGAGGGTTAGAACAGAATTAAAAACGGTGCTTGATCAATTTACCAAATTCCTATAAGTAGTTAGCAGAGAGGACAAGGGCTGAACAGGTTTGGAGACTGAGTTACCCCTGCTCCTGCTGCGGAAATATAGCCCTCCAGGGCACAGTGATAGGGGCAACACGGGGAAGCTTTAGCCAGCTCCCGCTGTACCTGTTTTGTGCAGAGATGCGTCCGTCATTACATCCCTCTCTCTGGCACCGTTCTGGAGCGCTGCAGGTACCTGAAACTAGTAACAACTGCCAGCCAGAAAGCTGCCCTCAGCTCTGACTGAGCTTCCAGGCTTCATGCTCCTGCTGGCTCTGCATGTTCATGGGGATTGCCTAGTCTATGCGCCGTGAACCCGTCACACGTATCTCAATAGTTTAATTGTTACCATTAAGATAATTACAGGCTGCAGACTGCAATGGGAATGGCACTGTGGATTCGCACAGGCGCTGGAGTACCGAGCTGCGTACAGTACATGAGATGGGACATTTCTCACGGTTTTCGTAAAGGGATGTGCAGGCAGCTGGGTATTTGTAGCTATTTCTAGACCCATACTATTGATAGGGTCGTGTTCCCTCCTAACCACACTGTGTCCTGAGCAACCAGAATGCGGGAATCTGCCAGAGAAGCACAGCAGAGGCCCATGCTTTTAGAGCCCATGGTTCTGGGTTCATTCCCCACAGAGGACCCCTCAAGGGATCTGAACTGCTGTGGAGCTCTGATGCTCAGGAAGAGCTTTCCCATGCTGGGGTGGGCAGGGAAGTGTAATGCACATTCATGCAGCATGGGTGTCTGTCCCCCTCCAGTGGTTGGTTCACATCAGATGTTTATGAGTCTGGTACTGCTTCTAGCTAATGGATTTAGGCCCAGAGCTGCAAAGGTATTTAGGCACCTGGTTTGCATTGATTTCAATGGATGTTACGAGCCTATATAGCTTTGGGATCTGGGCCGGGCTCCGTTGGCTCATGTTTCTCCACTGAGTCATCCCAGGGGTACTTGTGAAAGATTATCCCCTTTTGTGAATATTCATGAGCAACAGCCATACCAAATGCTCTAGAAACAGAAGTCTCTGGTTTATTTGCAGGACAGGTACACGGGGATTCCATGGGCTGGACCCTGGCTATGGAAATGGCCATGAGCTAGTACATTCCTCGGGCACACTGGAGTTTTTTACTGAAATGTCAATCAAGGTTTCCAAGTGGTTGCACCTGAGACAGAAGTGAGACCAATGCAAGTCACACAACCTGTGTATGGCTTTGGGTGCTCTCCGAGCTGCATTAGAACCAGGACAAACTCTGTACCCCAAGGCCTGAAGCAGATTGCATAGGAACTTGGGCCTAACAGTAGTGGCCTTCAGGCAAATGGCTTTCCAGAGAGACCTGAATCAGCCCTGATAATTCCTCTGCATTGTGCTTTTTTCTCCGTTTTTCACAAGGTGCTTCCTTTGAAACTTCCCAGCCCCTCTGGTATATGTCCTACTGCCAGAGAACTGCTGAGATTAGCAGCAATTGCTTTATTACTTTCCACCCTTACGTCTCTTCCGGGGCATCCCAATTTCTACAAATTCTTTAAATATCTGCTAATAAAAGCTGGTCCAGTAACTACATGATCTCTCCTGAAGACAGAATTGCTGGAACTTGGTGTTATCTAAAATAAATTCATTTTGGCACAAGGTGCTCTGCATATGAACCACTTCTGCCCATTCAGCTTATCAGCCATCTCTGCATCCAGCACAAGCCCTCCTCTCTCATTCCTAGTTAATTGGTGTGAAATTGGAGCAAGTTCTCAGGTGATAATGTGTTTGCATTTACTGCTTCACTGAACCACCCTAGCTACTCAATCCCAGCTTCATTAAATCCTCAATTTTAGCTTTTGCTCCTAGCTGTGAGCTTCAAACCCTATTTCCTGTGTCCTAGACATACAGCGTAACACATGTCAGGAAGACAGCTTGATTGTAGCTGCTGGTAACAAGGGGGCGACTGCCCAATCAATGTTAAAGAAAATTCATTTAACATTAGAAAGATACTTAAAATCCCTGCATTGGGCAGAGTACATTTCAGAACACTTCAAAGGAAGTTGATTAGTTCCCATACTTGAAAAGACATATTTAATAGCCTTTAATTATCTTCCATTCATTAATTAATGTTTTCACAGCACTTTGAATATAGAAAGAGTTAAATACATTCTTCTATTATTAGTATTTAAAGTCGCAGCCACAATCAAAAATTAAATATTTGTACACACAGAGGAATGTCAATTTTCAAGCATTGTAGAAACTATTCTCAGATCCTGATGTGATGGTTATTATTAGTAATTGCCATCAGTTTTTTTGGGTTTTTTTTTGTCTAGAACATGCCACTGACTGGGGAAATGGGGGAGAAAGAAGACAAATTAAAGTAGAAAACTTGTGAAAATGTTCATGAAAAATAATGGCTTTTCATGAAAAAAGTCATCACCATTTCCAATTTTTGAAAAAATGGATCTGATCAAAAGGCAAAAAAATCAGACAAATTAGTAAAACTGTGTAATACATTTAGATCTAGGGCTATCGGTGAGATATTCTTTGGGAACTCCCAAACCCCATGATACACTTGTGATGGCCTGGGGGAAGGAAGAATTGGTTCTTAAGAATGAGCTGAGACCTGGTCAATACACTTTTTGTACTGGTATAACTATGTCAGTTAGGGGGTGTGGGGATTTTTACTGTATAAACTACACTGCTATAAGCACATTTATACTGGTGTAACAGCCACCACAACCTTGTATTGCTTTAACTGGACCGGTACAGTTAAAATGGTACAACTTGTGTTTGTAGATAAGCCTTGCTCTCTTGAGGGAATGAATAGCTCAGTGGTTTGAGCATTGGCCTGCTAAATCCAGGGTTGTGAGTTCAGCCCTTAAGGGGGCCATTTGGGGATTTAGTTGGAGATTGGTCTTGGTCTTGCTTTGAACATGGAGTTGGACTAGATGACCTCCTGAGGTCCCTTCCAACCCTGTTATTCTATGATTCTATTCCCTACTGAACTGCAGCTGAGGAAAGAAGGGAAAATGTAACTGTTTATACTGAGGTGACGTCTACACTACAGACTTCTGATGTCACTGGTGCAGGCAGGGGCTTGAAGAGGTGTGATCCCTGACTGACATAGCAGTGCCAGTAAACGCCTCCTGTTCTGATGCAGTTATACCAGCAAAACGACTCTGCATTTGTGGGTGTACCAAGACCAGTGTGGGTCTACACTACCAGTGGCACTGCTGCAGCTACATTGCTGTAGCCTGTAGTGTAGACACTCGCTACAGTGACGGAAGGGATTTTTCCATTGTTGTAGTAAATCCACCCCCTCGAGAGGCAGTAGCTAGGCTGACGGACAAATTCTTCCACAGACTTCTACAGTGGGGGTTAGGTCCACCTAACTACGTGTAACTGTAGTGCCCTTGTGGCCTTTCCATCATCATCCATGGATCAGTTCACTGGGTGTGCTCCACATCTTGATCTGTCAGTCTGGGAAACTGAGAGTCCTGAACTCTAGTAAAACTTGAATAGACTGTGGTATGGCTTCCGATGGTGCCCCAGTGATACTGAATTAGATGTATCCACGGGGCCAATTTGAGAATTTTATAACAAGAGGCGGGCCATTTGCACAGAAGGCTGATTCCTCCCCCTTCCCCTCAGTTGCCAATAAATAAAGATCTTGATTGCACCATAAGTATTAGTGTTTCTATCTTTTAACAAGGTTTATAAATCAACATTATCACCTGTGTTTGTGACTAATGGGAGAGGAGATATCGACGATTTCTGGCAAGCTTGTGAAGAGGGGTTTGTAGGAGGTCAGGGCAAGGTGCATGCATTGGTAAAGATGTTCATATGTCAGGTGATTGCAGTGTTGTTGTTTTTTTATAATGTTCATGGTAGGAAACCCAGATTCGCAGAAGTATGTTGATCTGAATATCATTAAAAGATAGATGGCTAGATTCTGGCTATTCTGAAACTGGTCAGCATATTGAGTCTAAGAAATCACAAAGTCCCACTTCTCAGACATCTGAGCTCTGGAGCCTTACAATTTCTAATTGAAAGGCACCTTCACCAATTAAATCAAGAATGTTCTTTGCTTCAGAAGGGAAAGGTCCACTGGCACAGCCAGCAAATGGATCATTAACAAATAAAAGCAACTCCTTTGGAATTTTAAAATTCTCAAATCGCATTTTAAAATTTTCAATCAGATTGTTTAGGAATTCTTGCATCATTTTCATGGATGTTTCACCTGAAGCAACAACATTCAATGTGGGAAAGTGCAAGATCTTTCCTCTGAAGTCTGTCTGAAAGATTTAAAGATTCCTCTGAAAGGTACACACTTTTGCAAACAGATCCCCAACACTGCTTGCACGGCCTTGGAGCTGCAAGTTGAGGGAATTCAAATGAGCAGTCATATTGCACAAAAAAGCTACCTCTGACATAGAGGGGACATCATTCATAAATTTCAGGAATGTGCAAGCCTTGTTGGTCTTGTGATTTGAAAGAAATTCTATTATTTCTTTTTGAAGCGCATGAAAACTCACTGACACGGCCCCCTACTTAACCAGTGAACATCGTTGTGCTGCAACAAGTCACTGTATTGTAAAAGAGCTTTAAAAAGATGATATTGCAAGCTAGAAGTTGAGCATATGTAGTTCACTGATCACATCAGAATACCCATTGGTTTTTTTCAAGTCCCCAGACAACTAACCGCACAGGACAAATGGATGAATGATGCAGTGAAGTGATGAAGTCTGCCAAACGTGAAGCAAAGCCCTTCTCTTTCCCTGTCACGGGGGGGAGCAAGCAAGTTTACTTTCTGCAAATCTAAACCATTTTTTTCAAAAAAGCCTTTTACATTTTCAAAAATGATCTCTCCCGTGCTGTAGGTTTCTAGTGGTATTAAGCACGAAAATTCTTCCTTGAAAATTTCACCACCATAAAATCCAACAAAGGGCCATAGCTGGGCAGTGTCACTTAAATCGCTTGATTCATCCACTGCAAGAGACATGTATTTGGCATTTTTTAAATCGGAAAGCAGTGCTGACAAACAATCCTCAAAAATTACCTCCAATCTTCGCACTGCCGTGGAATCAGACAGGGGAACTTGCTTCACACGGTTCCCAACAGGGGCGCTGGAACATAGGCGCTGACTTCCTCTTAATTCAGGGGTCCCCGCATTCATCCGATCAATGGGCGATAAATCCTTACTGTGAGGCCTATGAGACAAGGGATCTGCATCCATGTTTGTTCGCCTGGGCCGGTACGGCAGAGTGAAATCATAGGCACTTACCAACGGTCCCCCACTATGGATAATTTCGCTATTGTCTTGATGTATGGCAAAGGGTTATTATCAATCTTTATGACGAACCTGTCCCCATAGATAGTCATGGAACCTCTCTGCCACAGCCCACTTTAATGCCAGGAACTCCGCTTGATGAGCAGGGCAGTTTCTCTCAGGGGGCGTGAGGCCTTGACTCTCAAAAGCTACTGGCCGGAGTTCGCCCTTGCCCTCTTGAGAAAGGATGGCTCCTAACCCGGTGTAGCTTGCATCGACCTAGCGCTCATACAGCTGGGTGGGATTGGCACACACCTCCACCTTGGGTGACCATATTTCCCTATGCTGAGTATGGGACACATGGTAAAATTGCTCAAATTCAAGCAAGTTCAATGGCAATCAATCAGAACTATGCAGTAGCCCCCCCACCCCAACATGCTATAAAAACTCCAGGGCCCAGTGGGGGAAGGGGGGCTTCGGGGGTCCGGGCCGGGGGTGGGGTGGGGGCTCAGGCATAGGCGTAGTAAGACTTCTATTTTGGGCAGAGCCGGCTCTACCATTTTTGCCACCCCAAGCAAAGAAAAAAAAGGCGACCAGACTGTGCCACCCCAATAATGGACGGAACGCCGCCCCTTAGCATGTGCCACCCCAGGCACGTGCTTCCTCTGCTGGTGCCTGGAGCCGGCCCTGATTTTGGTGGCAGGGGCCAGCGGGGCTCAAGCCAGCTCCATATGGCGGGTCGAGGGAGGGAGCGCCACCCCACCCCTGATTCACCTCAGCAGGCCACTCAGCCTGTCTTGGTTGTGGTGGGGGGAGGGGCAACCAAAAATTATAACTCAAAGGTGGGGGGTTCAGCTCAAAACGTTTGAAAACAGCTCAGGGTGCAGGGAGGGGGTAGCTCGGGGTGCAGGCAGGGGGTAGCTAGGGGCTGTGTGCAGGCAGGGGGGTAGCTCAGGGTGCAGGGAAGGGGGTAGCTGGGGTCTGTGTGCAGGCAGGGGGCAGCTCAGGGTGCAGGGAGGGGGTAGCTCGGGGTGCAGGCAGGGGGTAGCTAGGGGCTGTGTGCAGGCAGGGGGGTAGCTCAGGGTGCAGGGAAGGGGGTAGCTGGGGTCTGTGTGCAGGCAGGGGACAGCTCAGGGTGCAGGGAGGGGGTAGCTCGGGGTGCAGGCAGGGGGTAGCTAGGGGCTGTGTGCAGGCAGGGGGGTAGCTCAGGGTGCAGGGAAGGGGGTAGCTGGGGTCTGTGTGCAGGCAGGGGGCAGCTCAGGGTGCAGGGAGGGGGTAGCTCGGGGTGCAGGCAGGGGGTAGCTAGGGGCTGTGTGCAGGCAGGGGGGTAGCTCAGGGTGCAGGGAAGGGGGTAGCTGGGGTCTGTGTGCAGGCAGGGGACAGCTCAGGGTGCAGGGAGGGGGTAGCTCGGGGTGCAGGCAGGGGGTAGCTAGGGGCTGTGTGCAGGCAGGGGGGTAGCTCAGGGTGCAGGGAAGGGGGTAGCTGGGGTCTGTGTGCAGGCAGGGGGCAGCTCAGGGTGCAGGGAGGGGGTAGCTCGGGGTGCAGGCAGGGGGTAGCTAGGGGCTGTGTGCAGGCAGGGGGGTAGCTCAGGGTGCAGGGAAGGGGGTAGCTGGGGTCTGTGTGCAGGCATGGGGTAGCTCAGAGTGCAGAGAGGGGGTAGCTAGAGGCTGTGTGCCAGGAGGGCTCCCCTACGGTCCCTGTTCCCTGAGGGCTCTGCCAGCCATGGAGCCAGTCCTTCACCCCTGTGGCTCTTACTGACTTTGTGAGAAAAGGGGGCTGGGAGCTGAGGAGTAGCTTCAACCCCCTGCCCCAGCAGGAGAGGAGGGAACACCACAGCTGCCTGCTCTATGGCACCAGCTCCGCACTGTCCAGCTCCAGCTTCCCGCCTCCGAACTGGCCAGGGGGCGGGGAGAGAAGGAGGTGTGTGTGGGGGGTGTGTGTGTGGAGGTGCCCCTTGGACTGCCCTGCACTTCCACTGCAGTTTAGGGGGTTTGCTGTTATAGCCATATTGGTACCGTTATGCCAGCAAACTCTTTCTAGTATAGACAAGGCCTCACATATATATAGGGTAGATTTTTAAAGTGCTCAGTTTTGGCTTTATTCTGCTCCCATGGAAGTCAATGGTAAATTCTTATTGACATTAGTGGAAGGAGTATAGGCGCCAACTTCCTCTCTACCCAGGGGGTGCTCTACACCCCCCCCCCCGCCCCAGGCCCGCCCCCACTCCACGTCTTCCTCCAAGTCCCCACCCCTACCCTCCCTCTTCCTGCCCCCACATCACCCCTTCCCCCAACACCCCAGCCCAGCCCCGCCCCCACTCCACTCCTTTCCCCAAGGTCCACCCCTTCCCCACCTCTTCCTGCCCCCTCCCCTTCCCTGAGCGTGCCCCGTCCTCGCTCCTCTCCTTCCCTCCCAGCGCCTCCTGCATGCCGCTGAACAGCTGTTCTGCAGCGTGCAGGAGGCACTGGGAGGGAGAGGGAGGAGTTCATCAGCGGGGCCACCAGCGGGCAGGAGGTGCTGGGGGGAGAGCGGGAGCCCTGGAGCACCCACGGAGTCAGCGCCTATGGGGCGGAAAGTCATGTCTACCCAGAAAATCTTTTCAAAATGCCTTGCAAATCACACCCACGATAGACCAAATAGCACCCACCTTTAGCTCGAGGCACTGCACCAACATTAAAAATACAATCAAATGAAGAGTAAAACCAGCAGCTGCTCTGCACCTATGTGCCAAGAACAAGCAATTACAACAGATCCAGCACACTCCCCTTCTGAGAATAAGCTACATTGGCAAGACGACTTTTCCGCCGGTAAACGTGTCTCTATGGTAAGGCTTTGCCGGCATAGCTGTGTTGGTTCGGAGGGCGATTTTTTCACACTCCTAGCTGCCGTAGCTATGCCAGCAAAATTTTACATATAGACCAAGCCTAAGGGCTTGACTACATTTGAAGCCACTGTAGCTCATCAGTGTAGATCAGGGGTCAGCAACCTTTCAGAAGTGGTGTGCCGAGTCTTCATTTATTCACTCTAATTTAAGGTTTTGCGTGCCAGTCATACATTTTAACCTTTTTAGAAGGTCTCTTTCTATAAGTCTAATATATAACTAAACTACTGTTGTATGTAAAGTAAATAAGGTTTCAAAATGTTTAAGAAGCTTCATTTAAAATTAAGTTAAAATGAAGAGCCCCCCGGATCAGTGGCCAGGACCCGGGCAGTGTGAGTGCCACTGAAAATCAGCTCACGTGCCGCCTTCGGCACGAGTGCCATAGGTTGCCTACCCCGGTGTAGATGCTACCTCTGCCGATGGGAGGGGTTCTCCCATCACTGTAGTTAATCCACCTCCCCGAGAGGTGGTAGCTAGGTTGACGGAAGAATTCTTCCATTGACTTAGCGCAGTCTACACCGGGGGTTAGGTTGGTTTAACTATGGCATTATGGGGTGTGGATTTTTTCGAGTGACATAACTGGGTCGACCTAACTTTTTAGTGTAGACCAGGCCTAGGGCTTGGTGTACACTCAGATTTTTGTACTGGTGTAACTGGTTTGTTAGGAGCATGATTTTTTGACTGAAATACCCAGTACAACCCCTAGTAGGGATGCAATTATATCAGTATAAAGGTGCTTATGTCAGCACGGCTATTCCTGTATGGGAAAGGGAATAAGCTATGCCAGCATAAGGCTTGGTCTATGCATAAGGGTATGTCTACATTTGCAGAGTTTCTGCGCTGTAAGTTTCCCCGGTGATAGGGAACCGGTGAAAGAAAAGCGCTGGTTTGTGTCCTCACTCAATTCCTCAGGCGTCAGAGAGTGTTTACACTGGCAGCACTTCCATCGCGGATGAGAGCAGCGCTGTAGGGCAGCTATCCCACAGTGCAGCTCTCTCAATAGGTCTTGTGGGAAAGGGGCGGGATAAGCGGAAGGCATTCTGGTCCCTGCTCAGTGCCCCGTGATGCACTGCTTCATGTCCCAGCAGCCCCATTACTTCCTTGTTTCTTTCACGGCATTTTTTAAAACCCCCTGCTGTCTGGCTGCTTTCCCCGCCACGTCTACAAGCAAAGGGAAAGGGAGTTTCAAACTTCCTGGGGCTTACAGGGGGCAGGGCGGACATCCGTTTACCTGGTGTCAGAGCAGCGGAGATGCTGGCCAGAGTGGTCACTTTTGGAACTATAGGATATCCTTCGGAGGCCAAAAGGTGTTTACACAGGTAGAACGTGGCTTCACTTTCACAACAGCGCAAAGAAGAACAGCGGAAAGAACTTTACACCTCTCGTGAAGGTGGTTTTCTGTTTGCAGTGAAACTTCTGAGTTTCACCCCAAAAAGTCACTAACAAGTGTAGATCCTCCCACGGTTTTAGCTCAAAAAAGTGACATTTGGCGCTTTACATAGCAAGTTTAGACATAGCCTAAAAGTTAGGTCAGCATAGCCATGGCACTGCAGTCAGGGCATGAAACAACCACCCCCGGACCACCGTATGCCGACAAAACCCCCGAGGGTAGAGTGCTTCTGTCCATGTAGCTCACGTTGTTCGGGGAGAAGGTGTTCCTACACTGACAGAAAAACTTCTTCGGTCAGCATACGTTGTGTCTACATTGGGGGCTATATCAGCATAGCTATGCCAGTGTAGGTTCTGTAGTGTAGACATACTCTTAAGTTACAGCTTATTCCCCTTCCCATACGGAAATAGCTATGCTGATACAGAGCCTGGTCTATACTTAACACTTAGGTTGACAGAGCTATAGCGTTCCAGGGTGTGAAAAATCCATCACTGAGCCCAAGAGGTTCCTCTACACCTCACCAGATCAAACCCATTATTAGTCCAGACAGGAATAATAGAAACGACTGTATAATGCACATGTACAGCTAGCACAATACTGCACCAAGTGCCTTTGCTTTCATGGTAGTTGTCAACTATTTTAGTGATGTGATGACTAAAAGTGACTTTGGGGGAAAACCTTGGGACTGTGCCCTTTTTTGCTTCTTTATGATGGATAAAGAAAGTCTGAAAAGTTTGCTGATTTTTTTAAAACGTTTTTCGGTTTGTTTTTTTGCATTAGCCATTTGGGTCTCATATAACTTCAGAGACTCTCGGAGGCTAGTGAAATGATGACATCATAAAAGCCCCGGGAGTGAAAGTTGAGGCAATGGGAGAGGGTGAGGGTTTATAAGACTGCTTATAAGCCCCGTTGTTTTTTTTTTTTTTTGGTTAGCACTTATTTAGCTTTAATGACTAATTAACTTTGTGGAGAAAAGAAGCCTTTGATAAAGATTCAGCAACCCTTCTTCTTCAATTTAGGTGTGAGAGCTAGCAATGTCCATCCTCCACCTAATCAAGCACTCCTGCAAAATCAGGAGAGACCAAACTTCATTTTCCTGGCATTTTTAAAGCCAAAAAAACAAGCAAAAAAAATAATAATAAAAAAAAACCCCAAACTTTTTTTCTGGGGACAAACTCAACAAAAAATATCCTTCCGGCACTTTGTTATGCATCAGAAATAAGACAAAGAGGACACAATCCCAATTTCAAATCCCTTTATGGGTGACCGCTCATATGCTAGCAACTGGGTAATTCCCTGGAGCCCTAGCTCTTCTGTTACTTTCGTAAGCCAGTTCTGTTCCCTAAAGGAATAGCTCAAAAGTCTTCATCCTCTGCCACACCCTGTGGAGATGAGCACCTCACCGCTGGAGCCTCTAAGCTCTCCAGCAGAGCCAGGACCTGTCATTTGTTTAGCACTAACGCAGTCAGCACATTGCCCTGTGCCACATACACTAGTGATGCTATGGATGTGCGTGCAGGGCATGAATCAGATTGCTCATATGGAGGTGTGGAGGGTATTACTGATCCACTAACTCAGCCCTGTTCCCATCCTTTACTAGACTCTGAGTGCTAGACTCCGGTCTCATTTACACTGGTGAGGATCTTCACTGACATGAATGGAATGACTCTGGATTGGCTTTGGTGCAAAGGAGATCAGACTCTGACCCCAGCTTTCTGGCAATGCTGGGATGTAGCCAGTAGATGGCACTGTTTCTTTCTGTGTTAAATAAAGCCGTTCCCTACGGTTTCTATAATGAAGTGGGTCTGCAAGACGTGTCAAGTTAGGGCCGCCTATACTGCTGGTTGGGTGCAGGCTCCTAGCAGTTGATCGGTTGCCTGTCCGGGTTCTTATACTGAGCCGATTACCATAGTAGAGAGGAGAAGATGAGAGAGAAAATGAACCACACGTCACAGATGTTAGGCATGTCGCTTAACGCCCTACTGGAAGATGCTCAGGGCTAGATCCACAATGGGATTTAGGCACCTAAATGCTACTTTAGGCACCACAGACCAACACTTAGACCCCACTGAGATCCTCAAAACCCCTGCTCAGCTGCTGGCTAACCCTGTAGGCACCTAAATTCCCTCGGTATCTAAGTTTCTGCATGCACAAAACCGCCTAAATCCCAACACTGCCACGCTGCTCGGTGTCCTAGCTCACACCTAAGCTCTGGCAGGAGTCACAAACTGAGCATCCCCCTGCCTATCTCACCCCAGTCTGGTCCTACCCTGCCCAAACTATAGCTGGGAGCTCTCTGGAGGCTGGGTGGTGTCCCAATAGCTCAGCAGCTAGGCCATTCACTCAGGGTGTATGGGACCCACGTCTCGAGCCCTGCTCTGCCTGATTTAGAGCAGGGACTAGAGACTACAACCCTGACCACCCGGTTGCAGGGTGTTCTAGGATGAGTCTCTCTCAGTCTCGCCTGTAGACACTGTTCCACTTTGATTTATATTTAATTTAATACTTAATGTTTGTTGGGCTGGAGAGAGAATGACTCTATAGCCCAGGAGTTAGGGGACTCTCCCAGGAGATGTGGTTTGAAATCTCTGCTATGACTCAGGTGGAACAGAGATTTGAAGGCAGGTCTCCCACCTCCCCCGGGGAATGCCCTGACCAATTGGCTAAAAGTAGATTTCTTCCCTCCCCTTTGTTTTTATTTCCAAGAAAGGGCTGACGTGGCTTAGGCACTGAACTCCAGGAGAGGATTCCCAGCTGTGAAGCCAGAGTGGAGATCGGCACCTAACTCCTTAGGAAGGGCAGGGCTCAGGCTTTTCCTCATCGGCATTTCCTACTCACTTGCTTAGGTGGCTCCTGACTAAGCATGCTGGCTTCTGTGAATTCCTTTTTTAGGTGCCTAAGTCTCCCCATATCAATGGCCGCCTAATTTGGGGCTGTGAATTCCACTGGCCGGAAGGGCACCTAAAACTTGGGTGTTGCAACCCCTGAGTCCTTCTCCGGATCTAGCCCTCGCATACTACTGATGAGGGCATTATAAGAACAGATTGAACACGTCTCCAGAGTCTACCTGACTCCCAGACTAAAGAGCTGTTCCTTTGGATTCGTCACTTTGTTTCCAATTATTCACCCAAACAGCCAGGGCTAGAAAGGCGATTTGACAATTAAAATAAACCTAAGGCAAAACTGCTAAACCACCACATGGATCTTATTTTTGTTCTTTTTTTAAAATTCAAAATCTTTTGCCTTCTGCTAACCCCAGTGGCAGATTAGCCCCTGGGCCAACGGGGCCCATGCCCAGGGGCCCCAGCCACTTGGGGGCCCCGCAGAAAAATGGGTGCCCTCACACTCCATCCCGCTCTGCCCACCTGCCGCTCCTGCTGGGGAATGCTGGGGGGAGGGGCGGGGGAACTGCAGGTGGAGGGGGTGGGGAGGGCCCCCACTTGCTCTGGCCCAGGGCCCCACAAACCCCTAATCCGCCTCTGGCTAACCCCAGCAAAGCAAAGCCCCAATGTGAAATGCCCCAAACCTGTACTGCCCCATGGGTCAGAATCCTGGCCCCTCTTCCAGGCAGACTTGGAGTGGCTAGAGGCTTTCCACCCGTGCTGTCAGTGCCAAATCCTGAGCGTAAAGTGATTTGACTTTGCGCGAAAGGTCACAAAGATCTGGCCTCCCGTCCGCCGCTCATTATACTCAAAAGCAGCACAGCAGGCTCTTTGGCCATGTCGCTCGGATGGACAAAACCACTCCAGCACACCCTGCTCTCAAACTCTCCGCTCTGACCCCACCTGGCACTGCCCTTGGGGCTGCTCCAGAGAGGTGTGGAGTTGCAGGATTGAGCCAGATCTGGGAACTGCACTACACAATGCCTGGTGCGATGCCACCAACCAGGGTCACCCTGGCTGGCACAATGGTCCGTCGTAGACGACGCATGTTTGATTGAACGTGGGGGAGGTGAGCGGTCACTTGTGTAGCAGGGGGTCTTTTTCTCCCAACTGCACACTCCACTGTGACAACACTGCAAATTAAGTTAGCAATACTATGGGCCAGATTCACTGCTACAGTCCTTAGTTTGAGCCAGTGGCAACTCCACTGTAAATCTCCTTGGGAGCTTGGCCTCAATAAGGGACAAATGAGGCCTTGGTTGTCTGTGAAGTCGCTTCATTTTCTAGGATCTGTATGAAAAAATGGCAGAACCTTTCCTCCAGGGAGATGTTCTAGTTCAGTGGTCCCCAACCTTTTCCTTCTGGCGGGCGCCCCCCCAAAAAACCAAAAAACCTCGCTCCGCCTCTCCTCCAAAGCTGGTGCGGACTCGACTTGGGCCAGCGACCCAGAGCTTGGGGTGGCCAGCAGCCCGGGGTGGCTCGGGCAGGCCTATGGCTCAGGGCCCGGGGACGGGGGCTTGGGCCGCTGTGGGGGTCTTGGGGCTACTCTGGCTCCAGCAGGCGAGGGGTGGGGCCTCGGACAGAGGGGTGGGGTAGGGGGCTAGCCTCCCCGAATTGGGTGTTCACCTGCCACCCATGAGGCCCCGGTTTGGGTATCTGGGCCCAAATGGCACCAAAAAAATAAAAAAAAAAGCCCTGTGGGGAGCATTATTTTTATGATTTAGTATTTGTAGTGCAGTGGCATATAGGAGCCTCAGTCACAGACCACAACCCCATTGCGCTAGGTGCTGTATGAACATGAGTGAAGGGAAAGCTGCTGTTTTTGAAGCCACTTACGTGTCTGCGCCCTTCCTTCTGACCTGGTCTTGTCTAAACCTTCAGGCTTATATTTAACTGATATAGCAAACTGCTGATGTACCGTAATTGTTGACCCTTTGGGAACAATCTAAGGCCCTGTCTACACTACAGGGATTATAGAGCCATAGCTATTGCACAGTAGCTGTGGCAGCGTAACCCTGTCGCGTAGACATAACCTACACCAACAGAACAGGTTTTTCCATCAGTCTAGGAACTCCATCTTCCCAAGCGAAGCAGTCCACTAGTCAGGACAGTAGCCTGGGACTTGGATTGAAGTCCTTGTTTGCCTACAGCCTTTTTGTGTTACCTTGATAAGTCGCTTGGTCTCCCTGTGCCTCAGTTCCTATCTGTAACATGGGGATAATACCTCAGGGGCAGTGCGAAGAAGGTAAATACATTTTGTGAGGTGCTCAAATCTATGCTTATGGGGACCATATAAGTATCTGAGGCCTGGAGTACACCTAAAACTTAGGTCGACCTAGCTACATCACTCAGGGGTATGGAAAATTCACATCCCTGAGAGATGTAGTTAAGCTGACCTAAACCCTGATATAAACACCACTAGGTCAACAGAAGAATTCTTCAAGCATCCACCTAGCTTCCGCCACTCGAGGGGGTGGATTTACTCCACTGATAGAAAACCTCCCTGCCGTTGCTGTAGCAAGTGTCTACACTATGCTGTGTCATTGTAATGCTTCAGTGTAGATACCACCTATACAGATGGGTGGGGTTCTCCTTTCAGCGTAGGTAACCACGTCCCCGAGAAGTAGTAGCTAGATTGACGGAAGAATTCTTTTGTTGACCTACCGCTGTTTACACTGGGGGCGAGGCCGGCTTAATTATACCACTCAGGGGTGTGAAAAATCCATACCCCTGAGCAGCATAGCTAGGTCGACCTAGCTTTTTAGTGTAGATCAGGCCTGAGATAGATAAGCAGCTATCTATCTTCAAGCAGGTGTAAATCACAGTTTGTAGTAGCTTTGCCTGCTTACATTAGACATTTGCACTGATGTAGTCAGCTATACCAAAGTCTGGTCCCCCATCACTGTAACCCAGACACATCTCCAGTACAGACTGGGCCTACATTAGGGCTTGGATTAGTACAGTGCCTTCTTTCCTGAGGCCTTCTGTTCTCCAGAATTGAGGCCAGGTCTACACCAGAAGTTTTTGCCGGTACACTGATGTCAACTAGGGGTGTGATTGTTTTGATAGAGAGACAAGGTGGGTGAGCTAATGTCTTTTGTTGGACCAACTTCTGTTAGTGAAAGAGACAAGCTTTTGAACTACACCGAGCTCTTCTTCGGGTCTGGGAAAGGCACTCAGAGCGCCAAGCAGCAAAAGCCCTAGTGTAGATGCAGCTATCCCAAGTGGGAACGTCTACACTGCTATATTGAGCCCCATAGCGTGAGCCCCATGAGCCTGAGTCAAGTGACCTGGATCTAGGATTCACTGCTGCGGGGTTTGTTTGGGTTTTTTTGCAGTGTAAATGTACCCAGTGGGGAGCCAAGCCCAGAGATTTTGTGTACTTGTATTTTGAACCTCTGCACATTCTGCTGTCAGTGGCATCTAATGTGGGTAGAGCTTATTTTGTGGCAGAGTTTGTAAAAGTAACACTGTCTTTTTTTCCTCCCCGACCTGACCCCCCGCCTCTACTCGGATGCAGTTTTGATTGGTGGAATTGTAGCCCAGACTTTGTTAGAGCAGCTTCATTCAGTGTTCCTGTCCCCAGGCCATGCAAGAGCACAAAGACACACAGGAGCATATGGTTGTAACACCACCAAAAAGACTGTACATTTCAAACAGACCTTCAGAGGATGGAAATCTTGTCAATTTTGCTTTGCTGCTCGGCTGCCCCATGGAATAGAATGAGGGCTAGGGAAGGGGAGCAGGACAGAGAACTGTTCCTTGTAGCAGCGCACTTTAAGCACTGAATAATCCTGTTATGCAGAAGCCACTACAGGTGCATCTACACCGCACACTAAGCCTGGCTCCATGCGACCCAGGCTGGTGGACTCGGTATTTCCAAGCCCATGCTTGAGCATCCACAATGCATTGCAAACCTGGGTTTACCATTCCTGGACCCGATCTCATGGTCATGTTAACACATCCACACTGCACTGCGCAGACCTTCTGACTCAGGTCTCCAGCTTGGCCTGCGTGCACACTGCACAATGACAGGGCTTGGACCCAAGGCACAGCAGGACTCGGGCTCTAACCCATCCCCCTAAGCAGAGTCCTAGGACGCCAGTCCTGAGTGCTTGCGGACCCAAGTCAGACTGATTTGCATGTGAACGGAAGCTGGGCTTGGGCTCAAAGCTGAGTCAGAGCCAGGTTTAGTGTGCAGTGTAGACATACCGTATAGACTATATCCTAGTCTGCTGAGGTTGCATAAAAACACTACCCAGGTATACGGGTGCTGTTCTGTGTGATCCCCTCTCGCTCCCACTCTCACTGGGACTCCTTCCACCCTGGAACCACTTCCCTGACCTGGCCACTGAGACCACGCCTAGGCCTTTAAGCTCCTCCTTATAAAGCATCTTTTCTAAAACTCCTATAAAGCCAGTGCCCCTAGAAAGGAAGGCTGTCCCTGTGGTTTAGGCACAGACTGCCCATGTGACCTTGGGCAAATCACTTCATCTCTCTGCGCCGCTGTTCCCAATCTGTAAAATGGGGCTAATGCGTCCTTCCTGCTATGTCCGCTTAGATTGGCTCTTACTTTGTGTTTGTGCAGCACCTAGCACAAAGGGGCCCTGAGCTCAGCCGCCCCTCCAGGTGCTATGACAATACAATGAATAACACCGCCGTGTTAACTAGCAGGCGAGGGGAAATTATCGTCAGGAAACTCAGGGTAAAACATTCCAAACCAAACGTTGGCAGTAATTAGGCCTTGTCTACACTGGGTTGTTCTGCACCAACGCAACCCCATAGTATAGATGCACCACCCCAGTGTTGAAAGTAACTGGACTGGTGCAGCGTGCCTGGCTTGTTAGGCTGTTGTCGTGTCTCTATTTAACCCACTGGTGAGTGTGTGTTACAGGTCCCCCCTCCATTACAACCCCCTAGATACTCGCACCAGTGGAGCTACACCAGTGCACCCCCCTCCCATAGAGACAAGTCGTGAATTGAGATTTATCACCACCCATGACTATGCTTTGCGTCACTGTCCAACCCCCTTCCTTTTGTCGGTATCCCATGAGCTCCACCGGGCAGGCAACCTGGGCCTGATTCCCTTCTAAATGTCTCCTCTGGGGTCCTGATCCTGCAAGGCGTTGAGGTCATCTGAGAGTCGCTGACTGCCTTCAGCTCACGTTGATGTCCATGGGAATGGAGGGTGCCCAGCATCCCTCAGAAGTGCTCAGCACCTTGCCCGACTGAGTCATAAAACAGGAGTAACTCAACGGAAGTCAATAGAGTTACATAGGGATAAATCCAGTGTAAGTGAGATCAGGATCAGGCCCCTTCATGCCAGTAAAGCACCACACACCCTACAAATAATAATAATAATTAATAATTAACTATGGAGAGGCCTGTTCACGAAAGATCTGATCTTAAATCCCTTGATGCCAATGCTCATCGTCTTCCCATTGACTTCAGTGGGTTTTGGACCAATCCCTAATAATAAGATCAGAATCTCACAAATTAGAATCACACCCTTTAAAAAAAGAATGTGAAGAGGTGTATGGGGGTGGGAAATTGCCAATGAAATCACATATGGTCTTGTTTTCAGTGGTATGGCTCTCCTAGAGATACAAATGCAGTGTGTGAGTCAAACCACTCTCTTACAATTCCATTATCTGCGGATCACTTTGTGTTAACGAGACACATGTACACCGCAGGTATGTGCGTGTGAGAGAATCAGCACTGACTTCAAGCCAAGAGAGAAAAATCATTAGTTACAGTCTCTGCAGGACTGAACTCGATGGAGACGTGAGGGCAGTGCAGGAGCTGACACATGATCCTGTTGGTGGGTGTGTTGGTTTGCAGATCTAATCGCTCTTACAACACACACACAGAAAATTCGTTGTAATAAGCGCCTCGTTGATGGAGAAAGTTAGAGCTAAAGAAGGAAGGTTGGTCGTGTGGTTAATGCCATGGCTCGCGACTCAGAAAAACTGGGTTCCAATTCCCAGCTCTGATCTTACGTAAGTCATTCAAGCCCTGATTCAGCAAAGCATTTAAAGAAGTGCCTGCCACCCATTGAAGTTAGCGGTACTTAAGCATGTGCTAAACAGAGGGAGATGTAAGTATGTGCTTTGCTGCACATGCACCGGCTTCTAATTTTCCCCTGGGTGCTCGACCTCTGCTCCACCCCGGCAGCTTCCATTGGCTGGGAACGGCGAACCGCAGCCACTGGGAGCTGCGGGCGGCCGGTCAATGTAAACAAACTGTCTCGCCACCTGCCATTGGATTACCCTGATGGGCCCCTGGTTGCCCACCCCTGCCCTACAGGCTGAGCTAAAGAGCCAGGCTCTGTATCTGGGGGCTGTGATGGCTTAAGGCTTTGGGACCTGAGCTTGGAGAGTTTCTCCCTGCTGCAGTGTAGACAGACCCTAATCGCCTCCTGTCCTCTGTTGATGTGTCACGGAGAGGGATAAGTAACAACACATCGACCAGTGGGTTACACAAGCTCATCGGGTCTCCTGCTAGGGGCTGTGCAGGGTCTAACCCATTAGGGTTCTCAGTTCAGCTGTGATCTTTGTCATAACAACTTTTGGTAGTAATACAAACTGTATATTGTGTTTATTTTGTTTCCTTTGATTTGAGAAATAAACTGCACCCAGGCATAGCTCCGGCTGATTTCACTACACTTCATCCAATTCTGAATCTAGTCCTTCGTCAAAAGAACACAGTACAACACAATATAATGGAAAAGAAAAATAACAACAGAAAACACAGACTTTTCAGGCTATCTCTATATATCATAAAAAGGCAACAAAAAAGGGGTGGGGGCACGCCCAATGGTGTGGTCTCCTTTAAGGCACATTATCAGAACAGTGGGGTAAACAAAGTGTGGGCTGCTGCTGTTTGGACTCTACAGAGGACTTCAGTCTTCAGGGCTAGCAGCCTGGGCCCAGAGATCCTCAAAGGTATTTAAGTGCCTAACTTCCATGGGAACTGGGCCTTTCCCATGACAATCTGAGCCCTGGTCCATTTTACAATCCCTAAATTCACTTTTCTTTTTAAAAGAGTGTTCCTGGATTCTGCCAATGGCAGGCTACCAATGGCTCCTCGGTGTATAAGCATTTGAGTTTAGTGGCATTTTCCACAGCAGTTTTTTACCTTTGGGTCAGATATTAGCTTTGCAGGAGTTCCCAGGGTGCTGCCTTCCAGGACAATCTCTTGTAACTCAACTAAACTTGGTGAAAGGGGCTTGTTTGACACTGTGCTTTCTGATATGTGACAGCTCATGCTTGGACCAACTTTCTATTAGCCCCAAATTCAGAACGAGCCGTCCTTCGTCACAACCGCTATCCTGCTTCCTCCCCACCCACCTGCATCTGGCAAATGCTGGGCAGATCACACAGTCGCAGGGAGAAGACATTGGCAGACCACAGGTCTTAGTATTGTCTACTTCTGTGTTAAGCCTTTTTAGACTCTTGCGTAGTCTGTTACTGATTTGGGATCAAGTTCCAGGATACACACCTCTGCTTCCTTCCATGCTGCACGAGGCTGGGAGACTTGGAGCCTGGCTATCAGATATTACACTTGATATGCCCTCTGTCTATCTGCTACTTCTTTCAGGAAAATGGACGTCATGATCCACGAGGTCTTTCCCATCTTCAGCTGCTAAGGGCCTATAAAGGCTTCTGAACACAACCCTGGGGGCCTGAACAGCCGACTAAAGACCATGAAAACGAAATGCCCTTGTTCTTCTACATACATTTTGCTAGGGCAACATCCCATCAGGCTTAGTGGGCTTGATCTGATCCTGGCCTCATTCTCCACAGCTTTACACCATGTGCAGCCCTTTATACTTCGACAAAGTGAATGAATCATTATGACCTAGATGTAACCCACTGGGGTATTACAGGAGAACCCCCTTTATGTGATGGCTAGCTTAGCAGACACCCTAGGGCCTGCACTGGGGACTTTCAGAGCTAAAAGCATGAGCTGCCGCTAATGTAGCTCCAATTAAAGTTCTCTGGGGGTTTGTTTACACTTAAAACGCTACAGTGGCACGTTGGCCCTGCTGCAGATGCGCTGCTGTAGCACTTCAGTGTAGACACTACCTTCGCCGACAGGAGGGGTTCTCCCGTCAGTGCAGATGCTCCACCTCCATGAGAAGTGGTAGCTAGAACGCTGTCTATATGGGGATTTAGGTCAGTTTAACAACACTGCTCGGGGGGTGGGTTTTTCAAACCCCAGACTGACGTCGTTAAACCAACCTAATTTTCTTGTGTAGACCAGGTGTTATATCCTCTGCAGACGGGCACAGAGAGGGACCTGTAACACACGCACCAGCGGATAACAATTGCAATTTGTACCATCTTTGTCCAGGTGTCAATGACTTCACCCAGCACGAGGCAGTGGAGAATCAGCACCTGTGTTTTACCTTTTATTGACACAGTCGATTCCCGTAGAGTTACTTGTAATTTTCCCCAGTGCCCTTTAGAACAGAATCAGACCCAGTGAGGGAAATTCATATTTTAATCAATCCCCTGGAGCGAAGAGCTGTGTGGTGCCCCACCTTTTTCTGAAGCTGGCTGCAGTTTGAGTCAGCTGATAACTGGAGGTGTGGCGCCTGCATTAAGTGCACCGGGCTGTATTGAATTACCTGACCAGCACTCTCTCCTTTTGATCCTGGACCTTTGAATGTCTCTTTTAGCCAGTGCTGTCTCCACGTTAGGATGCGCTGAATGGCTCTTCTTTAAACGGGATTTAAGTGGGCATTAGGGACTGATTAGGCCTAATCAACATTAATGGCTGCTTTAGCCTGAGTTCCTCCAGTTGACATCAAAGGGGTGATGGGATATGCTGGGGGGAAGAGCAGGCGTTATCAGGAGCAGGAAGGATTTAAACAGTGCACGGTCTCACCCATTCTTTAATGGCAGGGTGCATTGTATCTCTAATCCTTGTTGGTCCAGCTGGCTGTTAGACTAAATGGTACTTTCCCACTGGAGATAAACTGATGGGATAACCCTGGCAGTTAAGTACCGGCAGCAGCAGAATTTTCTAATATGTGTCAAACAGGTGCACAGTGCTCTTGTTTTCCAACACCTTAAATATTCAGCAGCTTGGAGAGGGCGGCCAACATCTGCTGATCGGCAAGCAGAACGGTGGGTTCGTGTGGCAGCAGGACTGGCTGGAAAGGGTGCCCCTGGCATTGCAGATAGTGCCAGGAGTCAGCAGGGCAGGGTGGGAGTATGTCTGGTATTAATGAAAGTGACAAGATCGGTAATATCTTTTATTGTATCAACTGCTGTTGGTGGAACGTGCAAGCTTCGAGGCTTAACAGAGCTCTTCTTCCGGTCCAGGGAAGGAAATCCGAGTGTCTGAGATAAATACAAGTTGGGACAGGCTGTTAAACACATGTTGTGGGAGACCACTTAAAATGAAGTGGATATTTAAGGATTAGCAGGCAGCGGTGGGGGTGGGGGTGTTGCAAATTGTTGTAATGAGCCATAAAACCAGTCTCCCTGTTGAGTCCATATTTTTTAGTGTCTAGCTGAGTCATGAATTTAGGTTCCCAAACTGGCCTTTTGAAGGTGTTGTGCAGGTTTCCTTTGAGGAGGAGGACTGAGAGGTCAGATATGGAATGATCACTTTGTGAAAAGTATTCACCCATTGGTAAAAGGCTGTTCTTGTCTTTTATCATTTTCCTGTGTGAAATGAAATGAAACTGGCAGCTTTGTCTTGGGCTTAGCTACTTCCTATGACTTAACAGCAAAAACAGTTTGCCTATAGCCTCTTACACCATTTGGCCCTATTTCTTCTGTTATAAATAGGTGTAGCTCCACCGGTTTACACCAGATAAGGATCTGGCCCATGGCATTTATGTAGCACCAAAGGATCCCAAAGCACTTTAGAAGCTAAGGTTCAAATCTTGAGGTCCTTAGTTCAATGGGAGTTTACCAGACTGAATAAAAATGGAACAAGGGCCTGGAGACTGATTTGTCCGTCTGTAGCGATCACCACCAAAGGGAAATGCACCATTTAAAAAACATGGCAGTGCAGTCTGGGACAGGAAGTAAAGAAGAATAGACCAGGCATCAATGGCCAGTGCTTAAAGTTGGTGGGGTCACAGACCTGGCCAATAAATAAACAAATTAAATAAACAAGCCAGGTTGCTGAGGAGCGCACTTTAAGCACTGTCTTACCAAAGCTGCTGCTCCCAGCCTGTGATAGACCCCCCCCCACACACACACTTTTTTCAGACCGCTTTAAGCACTGCCAATAGAGTTACGCCAGCGGAATGGAGAGCATATATTGGCACAAAGAATACGTATAGCATATTACTGCATAGTATACATGAGTCCAGGTACCCGTGCATGCAAGCTAATGTTCTCCAAACTCGCCTGTGAACATCCACGCTGCATTGGTAAGCACGGCTCATACATGTCCCATGCCTGGGTAAGTGAGTCCATGTCGTAAGGATAGAGCTTGTTGAGGAGGATTCATTGTAAGTGGACTAATCTTCTCCCTGGGCAACCCATTTTGGTGATTCGCCAAACTCTTTGTTGGTGCTGGATTTGTAGCAACATACAAAAACGAGCACTTGCTTGAAGTTTACCTGTTGCTGTGTATGTGGGATTAAACTCTTAAGAATATAAGAATGGCCATACTGGGTCAGACCAATGGTCCACCCAGCCCAGTATCCTGTCTCTGGCAGTGGCCAATGCCAGAGCTTCAGGAGGCGTGTCCATAACAGGGCAAGTTGGAGAGATCCATCCCTGTCTTCCCCTCCTATCTCCTGGCAGTCAGAGGTTTAGGGTGGCCCTGAGCATGGGGTTATGTCCCTGACCATCTTGGCCAATAGCCATTGATGGACCTATCCTCCATGAACTTATCTAGTTCTTTTTTTGAAACCATGTATACTTTTGGCCTTCACAACATCCCGTGACAATGAGTTCCACAGGTTGATTGTATGTTGTGTGAAAAAGTATTTCCTTTTGTTTGCATTAAAACCTGCTGCCTATTAATTTCATCGGGTGACCCCTGGTTTTTGTATTTTGGGAAAAAGTAACTAACTCTTCTCTCTTCACTTTTTCCACACTATTCATGATTTTATAGACCTCTATCATATCCCCACCCATAGTCATCTCTTTTCTACGCTGAAGAGTCCTAATCTTTTTTAGTCTCTCCTCATGTAGAAGCCATTCCATACCCTTGATCATCTTTATTGCCCTTCTCTGAACCTTTTCCAGTTCCACGTTATCTTTTTTGAGAGGGGGTGACCAGAAATGGACACAGTATTCAAGATGTGGGCATACTATGGATTTATGCAGTGGCATTCTGATATTTTCTGTCTTATTTTCTATCCCTTTCCTAATAGTTCCTGACATTCTGTAGGCCTTTTTGACTGCTGCTCCTCATTGAGCTGAAGTTTTCAGAGAACTATTCACGATCTCCAAGATCTTTTTCTTGCGTGATAACAGCTAATTTAGACCCCCATCATTATATCTATGTGTTTATATGTTGTAGTTCTTCCCTCGTGCTCCAAAGCCACTGTAAGATGCACAGTGTGTGGCTCCTTTCTGATCAGTGCAGTTACTCTGGATTTACATTGGTGTAAGTGAAACAATTATTGTGCCCTAGTCACTGTTGCCAGGCACCAGACATTTCATGTCAATGCCCAGACCAGAACACTAGTTTGACACCCTTTTGTGCTGGTGTAAATGAGGACACATGGGCAACAGGGAATGGGGCTCCTTATGCTCAGAAAACACACCCTGACGAGAGCTTATCTAGATTACATCTCTAGCTGCTCCCTATTCTCAGTTTATGCGGCTGACAGAATTTTCCAGTTGCTCGTACAGGATGACTAGTTTGAAATATCATCAGTTGTTCCTATTCACTTTCTATTGGGGTTGCAAAAAAATATTAAATTATCATAAAAATTATCAACATTCCCGCTTACTGCTCAAAGGTCTAATCAAATGCACATGGCCATCAGTAGCATGGTCTCAGGTAATTTCTCCCTGGTTTGAAGTCCAAGTACAAGAAGAGACAAATGGGGAATGTTTTTTTGATGTGCTATACTCTAAGGGGCTAATTCAGCAATCCATCCCTGCTTTGCCTAATCCCATGGGTCTTTGACATCAACATGTGCCTCTTGTTAACCATGTGCCTACCATTAACCAAGTGTAGAAGTGCTTTGCTGAACAGAGATGGACCTAAGCATGTGCTTAAATGTTTAGCTCAGCGTTTCTCAAACTGGGGTCTGTGGACCCCTGGGGGTCTCCGAGGGTACCCCAGGGGGTCCACGGGCCCTGCTGATCAACTCCTCACCCTCCCTCCCTCAACTCCTCTGGCTCCCTTCCAGCGCCTCCTGCATGGCAAAAGTCCAGCAGTGCAGCGGGGCTACTGCAGTCTTCCTACCTGCCCTGGCTCTGCACCACTCCGCACCATGTCCTTGCGGCCCCTGGGGGCGGGCAGGGGGTCTCCCGACTCCGCAGCTCCCATTGGCTGGGAACCGTGGCTAATGGGAGCTGCAGAGGCAGTGCCTGTGGGCAGGGGCAGTGTGCAGAGTTCCCCTGGACCCCCTGCCTAGGAGCCGCTGCCAGAGGGATGTGCAGGTCGCTTTCAGGAGCTGCCCAAGGTAAACACCGCCCAGCCAGAGCCTGCACCCTGAACCCCCTTCTACACCCCAACCCCCTGCCCCAGCCCAGAGCCCGCACCCAAATTCCTTCCCAGAGCCCGCACCCCACACCTCCGCCTGCACCCCAACCCCAACCCCCTACCCCAGCCTGGTGAAAATGAGTGAGGGTGGGGGAGAGTGAGCGACGGGGGGGCGGTATGGGGTGAGCGGGGGCAGGGCCTCAGAGAAGGGGCAGGGCAGGGGCATGGCCTCAGGGCAGGGGGCAGGGCAAGGGCTGAGCTCGGGGGGTTGGGGGCCCCTGAAAAATTTTAAATTAAAATGGGGGTCCTTGGGTTGCTAAAGTTTGAGAACCGCTGAGATGAGGGCATATATATAGGGTGAGATGTTTAAGGGGTTCCTGAGTTTCTTGGTTTGTCTGTTCTCTGTGAAGCTGATGAATAGCAAGGGCATCTGGAGCATGGATAAAAGGTAGCTGGCTAAAGCTCAGTGACAGTGATTCAGAGATGATGCTGGTACGAAGATGAAAGAGGCAACTAATGGCAGAGCTTAGGTACGTGGAGTGTTTGGAGAGCGGGGGGGGGGGCAGCCTTTTCAATTGGTATGAGAAGCAGGAGAGATCTAGGAAGGCAAGAGGAGGGGGTCTTGTTTAGAACATGTGAAGAAGATGTGTCGGGGGGTGGGGAGGGAGGCTGAAGACAGAGATAAGACTGGCAGCAGGGGGAGAGATGGGAGACGGGAGAGAGAAGTGAAGTCAAAGTGGAGTAAACTAGTTCCCCTTATGCTTTGACTCCCACAGACCTTAGCTAGAAGCAGGTGTAAGTTAGAATAAGCCCCATGGCATTTTACCACACAGGGCCGGCTTTACGAAGTGCGGGGCCCGATTCGTGGGGGCGGGGCTTGAACTCACCGGGCGGGCGGCGCTCCAGCGGCGCTCCGGCCTGGAGAGTGGGGGGGCCGCGGGGCTTGCCGCTGCTCCGGCCTGGAGAGTGGGGGGGGCGTGGGGCTTGCCACTGCTCCGGCCGGGGGAGCGGGGGGCCGCGGGGCTTGCCGCGCTCCAGCTGGAGCGCGGGGCCCTCTTAGGCACAGGGCCCGATTCTGGGGAATCGGGTGAATTGGCCTAAAGCCGGCCCTGTTACCACACATCTGACTATGCTTCCTTCCAGCTCCTTGGCATGTGATCAGCTTAGATGCCCTTGCACATAGATGGATCACGTAGTCTGACTTCCTGCATAACATCGGCCAGAGAACGTCTCCAACATAATTCCTAGAGCAGATTGTTTAGAAAAACATCCACTCTTGATTTAAAAATGGCCATGGATGGAGAAGCCACCATGACCCCTGGTAAGTTGTCCCAATGGTTAATTAGTCTCACTGTTAAAAATGTGCACATAAAGGAGTCCGAGTGCAAGGGGGTCTGATTTATGCTGCCTGCCACACACAGCACCTCTGACCAGAACGTTAACAATGAGAGGTGAACACAGTTAGCTATGTTTGCATGTGGTAAATTTCAGGTCAATGCCCCGGAGGGCAATTGTGGCAGTTAAAGTAATTGGTTCCTTTAGAATTTGTTTGCAGTAGATCATAACTGCTTTACAAAAGTGGAAACTGGGGACAATTCCTGTTGTTCCTCACTTTATCCAGAATGCTAAGGGTTCTCATAGGGTTGTAATGTTACAGCTCTGATTCAGTCTGACAGAGGGTAGTACACAGTATTTTCACATGCCTTGCGTTCTTAACATTATTCTAATAGGTTATCTGTATCAGAGTGGAGCAGCTGCTAAGGACCCAGGAGACTTGTGTTCAGTTCCAAATTCCATCCCTGAATCACTCTCTGTGTGGCTTCAGGCAAGTCACGTCACCACCTTGTACCTCAGTTTCCTCTTCTGTAAAATGGGAATAACACCATCCATCCTTGTAAAGAGCTTTGGGGTACTCAGATGAAAAGAACAATGGACGTGCAAAAATGATTGATCCAATCCAGTGGTTCTCAAACTGGGGCTTCAGCGCTGGGTGACGGGGCTCAGGTTACAGGCCCCTCTGCCCGGGGCGGTGGGCGTGGGCGGGCTCAGGTTTCGATCCTCCCTCTTGGGGTCACGTAATAATTTTTGTTGTCTGAAGGGGGTCACGGTGCAATGAAGTTTGAGAACCCCTGACCTAATCTGTCTATCCAAAGTGTCAATCAACATCGTATCCAGGCAACACCTCATCTTGTGATGAGGACACCAGTAGAATATGGATAATAAGTAACCATAACAGGTATCTCAATGGATTACAGGTCTTACCTCTTGACACAACAGCAGCAGTTTTCATGCTTTGCAGAGGATGCACATTGAGGATGATTAACTACAACAACAAACTCGTGATCCTCTCTGTGATTTGGTTTATTCTGAAGTATTGAACAATGGTTTAGTCAGTGGTGACATTATGGAAATAAAATCCTTTTTAATGAGAAATCAGACAAATACAGGAAAGGATTGGTTTCAGAAACTGTATGGAAAAATTAAGTCTATTTAAAGCATTATAGACATAGATGTCCCAGAATGACACAATCCATTTTAAGAAGTTCAGCTGCTAATTAAGTGTAACCACAGCATTTAAAGATAACGTGTTTATTTTAAGGAAGAAATGTAATTAACAATGCGCATACTTAGCAGATAATGAACAAAGGTACCTACATTATATGAAAGGCTGGGTGGAACTAATGCTGAAGCCAATATATGGTGAAAGTCTTGTAGGCAAAGTCAACCAATGGACTTGCCTAGATTAGAAGAGATTTTTTTTTTTAAAGTTTTAGCTAATATATCATTTAAAACTTGAATAGAGACAGGGCAAGTTGTATTGTAAGAGGTATTAGCTGGGAAGTGCTCTCTGCAGGGAGCAGCATGATCATTCTAGAGGATACGGCATGCATCTGGGGTCAGAACAACCGGGTTCCATTCCTGGCTCTGTCACTGAGCTGCAGTGTGACTTTGTCATTTCACCTCTGTTTCCTGTTTATCCCCTCCCATCCCTGGTCTGTCCTGTCCGTTGAGTCTGTAAGCTCTTTGAGGAAGGGACTGTCTTTCACTATGTGTTTGTGCAGTGCCTACTGCAATAGGGCCCTGATTTTGGTTGGGGCATCTAAATAATTCATAGATACATAGAGATTAAGGTCAGAAGAGACCATGAGACCATGCCAACGGACCTCCTGTATATCACAGGCCATTACATTTCACCCAGCTATGCCAGTATTTGTGTCTGGCTATAGCACATCTTCCAGACAGGCATCCAGTCTTGATCTGAAGACTCCAAGAGACGGAGAATCTACCACCCTTGTAGTTTGCTCCAATGGTTCATCCCCCTCCCTGTTAAAATGTTTTGCCTTATTTCTAACTGGAATTTTCTCTCTTTTATACACCGTAATCAAGTTACCTTTCAATCTCCTATTTGATAAGCTAAACAGCTGGAGCTCTCTAAGACATTATCTCCAGCCTTAGAATCATTTTTGTGGTTCTTTTCTGCATCCTCTCTAATTTTTCAATATCCTTTTAAAATTGTGGACATGGGAACTGGATGCAGTATTCCAGTATGGGTCTCACCAATGCTGTATACAGAGGTAAAATCCCCTCCCTACACCTCCTCACTACTCCCCTATTTATACACCTCTACCTCGATATAATGCTGTCCTCGGGAGCCAAAAAATCTTACCGCGTTATAGGTGAAACCGCATTATATCGAACTTGCTTTGATCACCGGAGTGCGCAGCTCTCCCCCCCCGGAGCACTGCTTTACCACGTTATATCTGAATTCGTGTTAGATCGGGTCGCGTTATATCGGGGTAGAGGTGTACATCCGAGGATCGCATTAGCCCTTTTGCCCACAGCATCATACTCGGAGCTCAGGTTGAGTTGCTTGTCCACTGTGACCCCTGAATTCTTTTCAGAGTCACTACTTTCCAGGACACAGTCCCCCATTTTATAGGTAGGGCCTACATCCTTGTTCCTAGATGTATAACTTTGCACTTGGTTGTCTTAAAACATATTTTGTTTGATTGAATGGGCCCAGTTTATCAAGAGATCCTGATAACTCTGTGTGACCACTCTGCCAATCCTGTTTTATCAGCAATGGTTTTATATCTATTTCCAGATCATCAATTCAACTGTTAAAGAGCATTCAGTCTAGTACCGATCCCTGAAGAACCCCACTGGAAACAACCCCATCTGATGATGAGTCCCCATTGACAACTACTTTTTGAGATCTGTCAGTTAGCCAGTTCTTAGTCCAGATATTGACATTAGGCAGTGGCAGCTTTTTAATCAGAATGTCATGAGATATGAAATCTAATGAATTAGAAAAAAAATCTAAGTATAATATATCTGCACACAAACTTGTAATCTCAAAAAATGAAATCAGGGTTATTTGGCAAGTTCTATTTTCTATAAAACCACGTTGACGGACATTAATTATATTCTTATCCTTTTTTAAAAAATTAGTTGAATCCTGTATCAGCTTTTCCATTATTCAGCCTGCAGCTGATCTCAGGCTAACCAGCCTACGTTGCCCATGTCATCCCACTTGCTCTTTTTGAATATTAGCCTAACATTAGCACTCTGCCAATGTTCTGCCTTTTCCCTGGTATTCTAAGATTTATTAAAAATTAACATCAGTGGGCCAGGAATCGCCTCGGTCAACTCTTCTACGATTCTTGGTTATTTGGCCCCGTTGATTTTTAAATATTTATCCCTAGTAGATAACAATAACAGGAGTAACTCCATTGAGGTCAACAGAGTTAACAGTGGTGTAAAACAAATGTAAGCAGGAGGAAAATTGGGCCTTTTGAATCTTCCTGTCCTCCGTGGCTCCACAAATAGGTATGGCCAGGGTTAAGGTTAAATCAGCTTCTTGCAGCAGTCTGTGCAGCTCTAGTAAGTGGAATGCCATATTTTAGCCTGTCTTTTATTAAGGAGTCACATGGTTCCCCAGTTTCATATGTCTGCACTTAAAGCCCATCTCAGATGCACTCACTGATGCCGGGCCTACAAATGTCTGTCATTGCTGACATTTTTGCTGGGGTTCTAGTACCTCTCAGGTGAATCCCAAATCTGTGCTAAATCTTCTTCACCATCCTTTCCCCCTTTATGTAAGAACATCAGCTACCAGCCATCCTGCTGAGTTTTTTACACCTGGTAAATTGTGCTCGTCAGGTGATTGCCTGAAATGTGAGAAAAATGTCGAACTGTTGCTTTAACTGATTTCATTTTCCGGTAAGATTTATTCAAAATACAGTAGACTTGGAGGAGGCAAGTTCTCTGCCTTTGGTTCTATCCAGGGCTGCCTTCACCAACTGGTGCCCTCTCAGAGCACTGCAGGGTGTTGCAGTGGAGCTGACTCAGTTTCCCCGATCCTACCAATAATTATTTAGCTCTGTGTCAGGTGGTTTGCTGTACTGACTCCAGCCCGGTCATTAGTTGTCTCTCCCCTACCAGGACAGTCAAGAGTCTATTAGACAAGGAGTCCAGTGACCCTAGCCAAGGGTCACTAGTTCCAGCATCCAATAGGCTACTGACCCCTTTGCTCCAAACCCTTACTATCCTCTCTGCTGGGGATTGTAGGGGAGCCTGGGCCCACCCACTCCTCTGGGTTCCAGCCCAGGGACCCTGCGTGAAGCAGCTGGAACTGCTTCCTCCCAGTTCCTTACTGCTTCCTACCTCTCCTCTCCTGCAGACTTTTCCCAGGATCACATTCTGATTCTCCCATTCTGGAAGTCTGACTTCTGAGGGCTTGTCCACACTTAAACACTGCAGCTGCACCACTGTAGCACTTCAGTGCAGACACTACCTGAGGTTCTCCCATCAACATAGGAACTCCACCTCCCCGTGTAGCTAGGTTGATGGGAGAATTCTCCCATCAACCTAGTGCTGTCTACACTGCGGGGTCAGGTTGGTTTAACTGCATCGCTCGGGTGTGGATTTTTCACACCCCTGAGAGACGTAGTTATAGAGAGACGTAGTTATATCGGCCTAATTTGCTAGTGTAGTCCAGGCTTTAGTAGTCCTTCAGTCTCCTTGGCAGCCACTCCTGTCCTTCCATCTGAGCCTTTGGATCCTCCCAGCTGTACAAGTCCAGCAATTAGCCTCAACTGGGAGCTAGCTAGTCTCCCTGTTAATCCCTTAGTGGCTGGAGTAGCATGGGTGTCTATACACCTCATGACAAGTTTGCTACACATCTCACACCATCGTATGTTTCACAAAGACTCGAGAGAATCAGATTTGGCCGTAGAGAAAGCAGAGCACTTTAACTGCACAAGCATTCAGCTCACACTGAATTTGCTCAGGCTGCTGGAAACATCTAGTCACCATTCTTGAAAGGTGTGGCCATATATATATTATTTGTTTAAAAAAATACGTGGCTTCCTATTTTAATATGTAGGCAGGAGTCACAAAATGATCCCAGCATGCATTCATAGGGTATGTCTTCACTGCAGCGTTAACCCAGGTGATCCGTATCCGGGTCAGAGTGCCCAGGTTAGCCTCGCTCAGGTGTGAACAGCCACACTGCAAAGCCAGACTCAAGTTACTGTGTCCTCACTGGAGCAGCACTCATGTTACCTGGGTGTGTCACTAGGACTTCAGGGGTCATAGCCCCTGGGTCTTTGTGCTGCAGTAAGCTGAACTGCTCAATGCATTTTTCCCAGTGAATTGTGGGAGAACTTGTCAGGTCCATCTTGGCACATGGGGGGCAGGGTGAATTTTAGGAAGGTATTCCAAGGACTAGCAGCACTACAGGAAGAAGAGCTGAAGTAGAGTTCTAGCTCTGTGTAAGCTTGAAAGCTTGTCTCTCTCACCAACAGAGGTTGGCCGTATCAAAGACATTACGTTACCCACCTTGTCTCTGTAATATCCTGGGACCAATGTGCCTACAACAACACTGCATCTGCCAGTACTCAAGTCATTTAGCCTGTGTCCTCATTGCAAAATCCAGATGTAAAGTCCTACCAAACTCAGGTAAGATGGTTTTGTGTGTGGATGGGAGAGAAGTTAGGACCAACACTCAAGTAAGAGCCCAAGTTAATTCTGCAGTAAGGACATATCCTATACTATAGAATAACTGTAGATTGCAAACTCTCTGGAGTAGGCAAATGTCTTCTGTGACGTGTCCAATGCATTTTAAATAATTAATAAATAATAATAATAATAATAATAATAATAAAAAATAAATATCTACGCTAAGAAGCCCAGACATGACACAAACACTGTATAAATTCAACCAAAACAAATACAGTTTCCTGTTGATTTCCTGTGCCTAAGTCACTATGTTTTTAAAGAATTATTACAAAAATATTATTTCACCTAATGCAATTTCCTCTTTCAATATCCCATGCTCATAAGTCTGCACAGCAGATATGACCTGCTGCATTATGCTCTGCTCCATGTACGTTGGGAGTGTGGCATATTGGATGGGAGTTCAGAGTTCCATGCTTAGCGGGAGAACAGTGTCAGTCTAGAGCAGCCGGGTGGATCTGAGGGCAGAATTTTGTCCTAAGTATTTGGCATTAAAATCCATTCTTGTCTGTTAGGGCTTTTCTATGAAGCAGTCTCAAAGGGGGTGAGTCATCATTTCATTTCCCTGGCTTATCTAGTACTGGTGGTTGAGCACTGCATGGGAAGATAAATCCTGCAAGGAAAGCATTGATCCCATTGAATTTTCCCATGGAAGTGCTTCAGTGTGGTCTTAAGGGAGGGCGTGTCTCCTGATTAGATCAGAGCCCTAGTAATCAGGAGCTTGGGTTCTGGGCCTAAGGGTGGCACTGCTTTGCTGTGTGACCTCGAGTAATCACAGAGTCTCATTTTCCCCCTTTGTAAAAGAGGGATAATACTCACCTACCTCTGAGAGTTAAAGTGCTTCCAGCTTCTCCAGGGGAAGGTGCTAGAGCAAGGTAACGTTACGATCTCTGTTTATCACTGCCCTAAACACAGATGAGGATACTCTGGAGATTAATGGTGACCTGCATAGAACAAAACTGGGTGTTTTGCCCTTGTTTCCTTGTGCATGAAGAAGAGTGTAAGAAAATCTGGTATGTCAAGTCCGACGTTCCCTAGTTTTGCTGGAGACCATGTTGAAGGTCTCAAATAAAAACCTGTGGCTGGCCCATGCCAGCTGGCTCTGCCTCCCAGGGCTCAGACTGTTAATTGCAGTGCAGATTTCTAGGCTTGGGCTGCAGCCCGAGCTCTGGGACCCTTTTACTTCACAGAGTCCCAGAGCCCAGGCAATGACACTGCAATTAAACAGCCTCTTAGCCAGAGCCCTGCAAGCTCCAGTCAGCTGGCCTGGGCCAGCCGCAGGTGTTTAATTGCCATGTAGACATACCCTGTGTGTTCTCAGCTCTTCACTGAAGAGGCAAAGTGTTGCCTCTTTAACGAAGATATCTTTTCCTCCAAGTGTTTTTCAAGCATTTGTGTTAAATAGATTGAGACAAAACACACACAAAAAAGAGCATCCGTAATATTTGTAAAGACCTATTTGTCATGGACGTAATATCTGTAAAGAGAATTGAGATCCTAGAGGGAAGGTGCTGTAGAAGTGCTTAGTTATTGGTAACACGTTAAACATTCATCATTGGAGCCATTCATCCGCTGCTGGTGAAAGGGTGCACTGCAGTCTAGTAGACAGGACATTGGGCTGGGTGGCTGGAGACCGGGGTTTTATTCCTGGCTCTGCTGGGGGGCACGTTGTTTCACCTCTATTTTCCCTCGTACACTTTGGCCTGTCTGTTTACACTGTATTCTGCTCAGGACTCGCTCTTATGATGTGTCTGTACTGTGCCTAGCACAATGAAGCCTGAGCTCAGTTGGGTCCTAGGTGCTACTCTAATACAGACAGTAACAGCAGGAATTGAATGAGAGTTTTGCCATTGAGTTCAGTGGGAGCAGGTCCTGAAATTCCATAAACACCAAGCACTGGCTATTTGAAGGGTAACAAACAAAAGCCAGCACATGACATTACATTTCCCAAAGCAGCAGCTTTGCCTAAGAAGCATTTTCTTGTGCTGGAAACTCCGTGAATAAGAATGTTAGGAATTGGCTCAAGTCACCAGTGACATAATTAGAAGGCTTTTGATATGCCAATTTGGCTGATCTCAGTTACTTCCCCCTGGTGCTGGGGAGTGTCAGCAAAGGGATTAGCCTGCAGTCACTTCCTGACACTGTGTTAAATCTTCTCCCTCTTTGTTCTCCATCCAAGAGAGAAAAAAAGTTAAAATGGGAAGGCGTCTGAGAAGATATTGAAGCAAGGCTGCATCCACCACGTCTCTGACCTGCTTTCAGTTTACAATGCAGGCTCCTCTTACTGTTGTAATGCAATTACTACCATAACCATGTACTATACATTTTAATCCCATTAGAAACAGCTCTTTAATAGCTCACAACCTGCTGCAATGTGTAATCCCATTAGAAACACCCCCTTTATAGCACAGGCACATTATAGCATCCCAGCAGAAAAGAAAAGGGGGTTGTCGTAAGAGCAACTCACTTTTTCTTGTGTTACAAAGCTTTTTGCCTATTGGTGCCCATGGAAGGGAGGGCTCGGAGTGCCCGGCAATACAGCCAGGAAGATATTGTGCAAGCAGTCTAGACACTGCCACACCCCATCATTCCCGTCCTCGGTCTTCGTGTATATCTCTGCCAAAGCGCCTCAGTCCACGCCTGCAGTTCTGGGCACCCATGCACAGCTCTGCCGTTGCACTTCAAAGGAAACCTGCAACCCTCTCTGCTATACTAGTGCGACACAGCTTTGCCAGTGTAGCACCCTGACTTACAGTACCTTTGGCTATTCTAATGATGGACGGCTACACTGGTCTGCCAATTCACGTATATTCTGACCTACACCACCCCCTAGTAACTCAGTCCTGGGCTTTCATGAACAGTTTTGTCAACGGAGACCTGCAAAACCCTAGGCTGGGCTCATTCTCTGGATAGGAAAGTTCAGTTTCTGGTTTCAGAGTAGCAGCCGTGTTAGTCTGTATCCGCAAAAAGAACTTGTGGCACCTGAGAGACTAACAAATGTATTTGAGCATAAGCTTTCGTGGGCTACAGCCCACTTCATCAGATGCATAAAATGGAACATATGGTAAGAAGATATATATACATACAGAGAACATGAAAAGGTGGAAGGAGCCATACCAACTGTAAGAGGCTAATTAATTAAGATGAGCTATTGTCAGCAGGAGAAAAAAAAACTTTTGTAGCGATAATCAAGATGGTGTTATCCATCTAGCACGTCTCACAAACTCTAAGATCACTATTAAAAACAACGATGTTCCTTTCCTCTGCCCAGGGCTGGTTACTTTGCAGTCCAGCAGTGCTGGGGTGATCCTGCATCGCAGAATGTGCGGAGTCCTGTGAATATTGTTGTTGCTCACAGCTGGCATCTTTGTTTCACTTCTGACATGGAGCAAGGTCTCCCTGCCACTTTCAAGTGTGGAAAGTCGTCCTTGCGAGTGGACTGGTTTGACTGCATGCAAACTAGAACCAAAGAACCTGCATCCATTGTCATTTCCACCTTTAGTTTTTTCCGTGCAAGTGTGTCTATGGACACTCTCATTGCTGATGAAACGTGTCCTATTTTGAACTGAATCAGGAAATCAGTTTAAATTGCATTGAAATAGGACACTCTTAATCCAAATAGGGGGGCTCAAAGGAGGTGACAGAGTGCTAAGGGGAAATGCACACAGCGTGCCACCAGTAGCATGTGGGAAAATGTACTCTGCTGCACAGGGACCTGGGAGGAAAAAGGACCAGCCAAACCAGTCACACCAGGACAGCACGGAAGTCCCAACCCCACCACAAAAAACAGAGAGCTGAGCTATGAAAACAACCATGTACCAGCCTAAGTCTCTGTCAGGGCAAAATACAGTTAGTTTCCATAACCGAGCCTTAACCTTGTAGTGGGTAGACACAACCCACGTTGAGAGCCAACCATGCTGCTAGCTGGCTACAAACTCAATCAAGAGACGGAATTCTGGGGTCACTGTTCTGCCGGGGATACTTGTCTTTCAAATGGAACGTAACAAATTAGATCCTGATCACTTGTGGTCTTTACTGGCCCAGTGGCATTTTTTACAACAGGAGGGAGGTTAATCCCAGAAGATTTAGAGGCGAGATAAAGCCCTTTGTTGAATGTTCCACAGTAATTGCAACTTCTGAGAGCCTGATAAAATAAAATTTAGTTCTCAAAAGCATCCACCCCAGTCGTTGTGAGGTTGAAATCAGGGTTTGTATTGAAATGCTCCTAATGAGCACCTACAGCAAATGGAAAAGACATGCAAATCAGATGTCTAACTGGACAGGTCTTTGAAGGGAGATCCCAGGCCACTGTGTAATTGATGGGTAATCTTCCCAGTGTCTTCCCTTGATTGCATCTTCCACATTTATTCTTTCCTGGGAGTCCGGTTTTACAGGAAAACATGTGCACTGGGATTAAGAGGATCTTCTTCACAGGCTCAATGAGTCCATTCGCTGCCCTGCAGTAAGGCCCTTTTGCGAGGCAGTCATTATTAAAATCTTTCTAGACAGATGTTTCTTCTAGGCAGGGAAGTATCTTTCTGTTTCATTTGTTGAGCACATGGTACCTTAATGTTTCGTTTACTGACTGAAATGCCTTATAACCTGTTTTGCAAAGTTAAATCATGACAGATTAGCTAGTTTTTGTATCAAGTTTCTTAAAGATCCAGGGCCAGATCCTCAGCAGGTGCAAATCAGTGTTGCTTCATTGACGTCAATGAAGCGAGTTTCAGCAGTAGAGAATCTGGCCCATACTATGTACTTATGGTTGCCTTGCCAGCCCTGTGGGGACTTCTTAAATGCACTGGATAGTTTATATGATGTTCTGCCTAAGTCAAATTGTTTTATATACTACCACCTAGAGAGCCAGTGAGTAGCACCATTCATTTATTGTCATCACAGGGAACATCCTCTGTTCAAGAATGGATGAGAACATTTGCCATTTGATAAGGGCCAGGAAACCAAGAAGATTCACCATTCAATGCCAATAGCTATTCACAATCTGCATTTATTAAAGGTGGAGCAGAGGTGCAAAATGTGGTTCAGAATCCAGACCTGGATTTGTAAAGTTTGGGGATGTTTGTGTAATATACTGACTTAGTGCATGTGAGCCAACCTCTAGCGCAGTGGTCCCCAAACTTTTCAGGGTCGCACCCCCCATACCCTGTCCGCACCCCTCCCCCAGCTGGGGTTGGGAGCGGGTTCACAGCTCGGGGGGTGAGGGGTACGTAGACAAAGGTAAGGGGGCCGAGGCTGGGGCTGGGCCAGGAATGAAGCCCCGGCCAGGGGCCGAGGCTGGGGCAGAGGCTGGGGGTGGAGCCATGGCCAGGCCGTGGTCAGGGACTGCAGCTGGGGGCAAGGCTGGAGCAGAGCTGGGAGTGGAGCAGGGCTGGGTGGCACTCCCTCCCTGCCCGCTGTCAGGTTGTGCCCCCCTCCTGCAAAGTCTCCTCTGTGCCCCCCTAAGGGGGCGCATCCCACAGTTTGGGGACCCCTACTCTAGCTAGTGGCTGACCTCGAGTGACTCTGACGACCTGCTTCTTACCGATGGTTAAAGGAGCTCTCTTTTAGCACAGATAGTAGTGGTCTTTGGTTTTGGTGCTGAAACTCTGTGGTTCAATGCCTGAGGAGGGCAGTGGTATCTGTATGTTTTTGGCCATCTGCCATTACATGTGCTTCCAGATTTTTGATTCAGCGCAGTGTCTGTGAAATTCAGATCTGGATCTGGATCTGGATTCAGACCCACCCACGCTTGGGGATGGGAATGTTTTGGTTGGGGGAATCTGTTTCAGGTCGCTCTCTTATTGTTATATTAGTAGAATACCAGTGCTGTAGCAATTTAAGGGCCTAATCGCTCAGATTTGAAGTAGTCAGTGCTGGATAATTCAGAAATTAACAGAGTTCTAAAAAAACTACTTTTGGGAAAGCAAAGTTTGCAGATCTAGGTGCTGTTGGACCATGGTGAGGGACACAATATAAGAACCTAAACAGCTTAGACTAAAAAAAAAAAAAAAAAGGTGTGATTGAACCTTGAACATATTTGACCACATACATCTGCAAGCTCTCTCCCACCCCATGCAACTTACAATGGATCTGGGAAGAAGTAAGGAATAAATCTGGCACCTGCCAGAGTGAGATTCTAGGGATATGGAACTCCCTGTTGATCTGATTCAGTCCCTTAAAGCAGATGAACTGGGTTCAACAAGCTGGTTTCTTCAATGAATGCCACTGTTTCTGCTATTAATCACTGGCTGGCAGACAATGTGGGTGCTGCTTTGCTACTTGTTTAGCTCTGAGGATGACTGGAATACTCTGGGGACAGATTCCGTTGCAGACAGCACACTAAGGCTATGTCTACACTACAGCGTATGACTGCAAAACGTATGTCACTCAGGGGTGTGAATATTCCACCCCCGTAGCGACATAAGTTACACCGACATAAGCGCTCGTGTGGACAGCGCTATGTCGGCAGGAGAACTGCGCCTGTTGACAGAGCTTCTGCTGCTCACTGAGGTGTTTTTTTATGCTGACGGGAGAGCTCTCGGTACAGCTGTGCCACTGCAGCGCCGTATGTATGGACAGACCCTAAGACTGGAACTCAAGACAAGTCTCTGTTCTGGGAGGGCAGCGAGGAGGCTCTCAAANGGTGTTTTTTTATGCTGACGGGAGAGCTCTCGGTACAGCTGTGCCACTGCAGCGCCGTATGTATAGACAGACCCTAAGACTGGAACTCAAGGCTGTCTCAAGACAAGTCTCTGTTCTGGGAGGGCAGCGAGGAGGCTCTCAAAACCATCAGAGAGAGAGAGAGAAAATTCAATTTGTTCCTTCATTGGCAAGATTCAACGTCCTGGCTTAATCCGTCTTCTGTGAGACGGGGCCAGATACTGCAGTGCCAGCCATGTCTATTGTAGGCGCAACAGAACCAGGGAGGAGGGCTTCTCCCAAGACTTTGACTGTCTTGGGCTCATCCTCATGATCCCCAGACTCCATCAAACTTACTTTAAACATTTGTTTTTCAAAAAGCTAAATGAAGGAACCTGATTTTCAGACTCTTAAGCCAGCAGGAGGCTGGTGCTGCTCACCCCATCCCTCACTGGGAATGCCCTGCCCTGTCTATCTGCTTCTTTGTTAAGATCCCTCGTCTGACGCCACAGAATCTAGTTATATCTCTGTCTACTCTGAGTACTTCCATGGCCACCAGCAGTGTATTATCTGAACATTGAGCTCTTTCCGTTCACTCCAATGGGAGCTGAATTAGTGCAAGACAAGCTATACTGAGGCAGTTCCCAGCCCCAATGGGGCATCACAGCCAGGCAGGTGCCAGGTGCAGCTGTGGTGTCCGCATGCCCTTACATCTACTCTTGCACCTTGGTTTTTCCATGTGCAAAGCGCTTGCAGCTCCTTGCTTGAGCAGCTCTATAGCAGTAAAGTGTCACTATTCCACCCTACCACCTCCTTTGCTGCTCACCCTCCACATTTAATCTCTTTTCAGTTACAGTCAGAAGCTGAAACAGGCGGCTTTGTAGGATGCCAGGCAAGACCCCTGCAAACTTGCCCTCTTCCTGTTTTACTATTTCCTATTCCTCCTCTTGGCTAATGCACTCAGCACTGTGGGGTAGACTCAGTCGTCAGTTCCCTGCTCTGGGATGTGAGAGAGCTTCTTTCTTGCTGTTTCCCGTTGTCAGCTCGTGATGCATGGCAACTAGCCTGGATTGTGACATAAGGCCTGACCTTGTGACATGTGGAAGGTCCCTATTTGGCCAAATACATGGCTCTTTACTCATTTCATCTTCAGCCCTTACTCCGACACAACTCCCCAGGAAGTAAAACTGAGTAAGGAACTCAGGATGTGGCCCATGGCTTTCAAAGGGAGTTGAGTGCACTCCCCATCTCCAAGGATCAGCCCCGGTTTGACTTTGTATTCCTTACTCTGATGCGCAGTCACCAAGACTCTGCTTTCCTCTGCAGCTAGCTGCCTTCGTCGTTTGTGAGAGAGACACGGTAGAGCAGGTAATATCTTTTATTGGGCCAACTTCTGTTAGTGGAAGAGACAAACTCTTGTTTGTGTCAATTCTAAATCAGTCAGTTCCTGGCTACATTCTTGCCCATTATTTACCGTTCCTTTCTAATGCATGTCTAAATGCCACGCTTTGCTCTTTCCCTTTAATTTTCCAGGCCAAAACAACATATTAATACTGTTCATAATCTTCTAGATTTCCATGATCCCAAACTTGCATTAGCAATTCCATCCTTTTGTGCTGTTTCCCACCAGCTCTTGTCAAAGACTTTTTTTTTTAATTACTTGACTCATTTCCCATCTGCTTCAGCGGGCTGCCGCCCATTTCCCTTTTGGGGTTAAAGCAAAACGAGAGGCCTGCCACATGCCCCTGAACACTTATGCCCCTAACTGAAAATTGGCGTAATGTGTGAGGAGGTGTCTAGTGTGGCTGTGACTGAAACAGAGGCATGGAACATGCCCTGTTCGTGCCATGTTGACTAAGCTGGAATTCGCTCATACCTCAGGGACTGCTGATCTTGGGTATATTTCTGCTCTGGTTGAGGCTATACGAAGAAATGGTTTCGGAGCCCCATCCTGAATTGAGCAGCGACAACAGGGCATACGATGAACAAAGGGCATGTAAATAACTTTCACAAGACTGCAGGAGAGGCAGGGTAGAAGACTATAACCAATCAGAGCTGCAAGGGGAAGTGGGCAGCATGTAATAAGCCAAGGTGGAGTTTGGCCTGTATCCTGAAGTTAAAATCCTTTCAAACCTTGCCTATGACCCAGTATTCATGAGAGAACCATGATGGCTGGACCTGGGATGGGATTAGATCTAAATTTACTCCAAGCTGGGGGTGTTTGGAGTTGGCTTCCCAGTTTGGGCTCAGTAAAGTTGGGAGCTAGCCCCAGGTTCAGAAACGGGATTCTAGTCTGGACGCATTTCTGCATCTATCCCCCAAAATAATAATCTAGGTATTTGACTTTTCTCTGCCCCAACCCCTGCCTCCCCCAGGAGGCAAAAGACCAGTCCCTGTGGCAGGAACCACCATGTACCATTTCTGCCCCTTTGTTTGCTGCTTGTTATTGTCACTAGTGTCACTTAACTCACCTGTATAGCTCTTCACCATCCCTCTCACCTGACTAGCTGCTCTGCTACAAGTGTTAACCCTACACAGTCTTGAACTTAGTGGCAGCCATTGGTCCAGTTTTGCTTTGGTCAGTTCACTGAGCTGTGTCTACCACGTGGTTATCAAGTCAGCTGTTTTCCCTTTCTTGGTCCTAACTTCCTCCCCACCCCCACCTCCCCTTTCTGCCCTCACTGCATGCCCTGACAACCCCACCCTTTTCTTCACTTCCCTGCTCTCCTGCTTCCTCTCTTCCCAGTTTGAGACTCACTCTGCTCCTCCACCTTTAGGGTTCATGTCAAAACACCCCTGCCGCCTTTGACCCCTAGACCATTCTATTAAGGTGTGAGCAGTACCATTGGGCTGATCCATGACCTCACCTTTGTTAAACCTTGGTTTCGCTTTGCTGGTCTGATCATGTCTCTTCTTAGGCCCCGATCTTGCTCGGAGCTCCAGACAGGCCCGGATGCAGCTCAGCGCCGGACTGGGGCCTTAGACTGTAAGCCCTATGGGGCAGGGACCATGTCTAGTTTGTTAATAAATAATTATTTCAAATTGTATTGCAGTAGCCCAAGATGCTGGGTGCTGTACAGACATAGAGGAAGACACAGTACCTGCTCTGTATAGCGTACAAAGGCCCTGATCCAGGGATGCTGGAATTTGTATCGTGGGGGTGCTAAGAGCCATTGAACCAAACTGTAAACCCTGGAAAGCACTTTAAGCCAGAGGGCGTGGTAGCACCCCTAGTTCCAGCACCTATGCCCTGATCCTGCAAACGCACATGTGAGTGATTGTACTCATGTGGGTAGTTCCACTGAACTCCAGGGACTCCTGACGTGCACCAAGTCACTCCCGTGTGTAAGCCTGTGCAGGGTTGGAGCCTAAATTAATCTTGGCAGAAAACGGTGCGTGCGTCCCTTGTCTTTGTGAAGACGCTGGAGATACTGCAGGAGAGTAGCCTGGGGCCCTAGAACCACCTCCTGGGGTTAGCATTAGCCAGGAGTGATGGATGAATGGCTAGCGATCTGCAGTCAGGCTCTCTTCGGCAGACTGGCTGAGTGAACCCTCTGGCACAGCCTTTCAGGAAGATATGCACAGCCCAACCCAAGTTATTGGGCTCAGTACAGGGCCTGTGAGATACAGGAGGTCAGACTAGATGGTCTAATAGGCCCTTCTGGCCTTAAACTCTCTGACTCTAGGAATCACAGCTCGAATGGAAAAGCTGGCCTTAGCAGGCAGGAAAAATTGGTGACAACATGACACTCGTGAAGGAATCAGTTCAAACTGGGTTGCCTGAAGCCGGGTTTCTAAACCCAACTTTGAAAATTTTGGCTTCTTTAGGGGCCGGATCCTACACCCTTTGAAGTTAGCGGGAACAGGTCAATCGAGTTACATTATTCTATCAGCATCATTATTATTATTCTGGCAGTGCCTGACAGCGCCAAGTTGGGTTGAGGCCCCATTGTGCTAGGTACTGTACAAACATGGAGAAGAAGACAATCCCTGCCTTGGAGAGCTTATAACCTGAAAGGCAGACAAACAGCTTGTCAGGGCTACCTCGAGTACTTACATGGGCCTTCTTACCACAGTATTTGAGGGCCTGACAATACTGCTGTATGGGGAAGCAATAGCATGTAGGGTGACCATGTTTTCAAAAGGCAAAAGCAGGACACGTGCAGGAGCTCCGCCCCCTCTGTGGCCCCACCCCTGCTCCTCCTCTTCCCCCTGAGGTCCCACCCCAACCCCTCCTCTTCTCCCAAGCCCCCTTCCCACTCCTCCTCTTCCCCTAGTCAGGCCGGAAGCCAGAGCCGGGCTGGGTTATGAGCCACCCAGGGAGCCCGTGCCACTATGAGGATCCCCGGATCCCCACCTACCCCGGGCAGGATGCGGGGTGCCCCAAAGCAGCCCCCAGTCCGTGTCTGTGCCCCTTGGGTTGCAATTAGGATGGCCAGGTGTCCGGTTTTCGACCAGAAAGTCTAGTCAAAAAGGGGACCTGATGGTGTCTGGTCAGATCTACTGACCGGACACTCAAAGCCGGTTACTGTGAGTGGGTGGGAGAGGTGGAGAGACACCAAGTCATCAGCCACTCCAGCCCCTACTCAGACGGGGTCACCTCCTATCTGCATCGGGCGGCTGCAGCTCCCAGCCCTGGCTCTGCAGGCAAGTCCTTCCCAAGCATGGAGGGAGGGAGACTTGTAAAGCAGTGAGCGATGGAGGGAGGGGGAAAGAGGAGCGATCGGGCTGGGGCCTGAGGGAGAAGGGGCAGGGCAGAAGCAGGGCCTTGGGAAAGAGGCGGGGCAATGGTGAGGCCTGGGGGAGAAGGGAGAGGTGGAGGGTCTGGGGCTCGCCACAGAGCAGCCAGTCTGGATTCCCTGGGCAGCTCTTACTACTGCCCAGCTCTGGCTTCTGGCCTGACCAGGGGGTGAGGACTGTGGGGGGGAAAGGAGGAGCAGGGGGCAAGGCCTTGTGGCCCAAGCCCCCCTGGGAAGTGGCTGGTGCCACCCCTGAACCTCAGGCAGGCACAGAGCAGCACCGCAGGGAATCCAGGACAAATGCTATTCTGGGGTCATTCAGCCCAGGACCGGGACTTGAACTCTGCACTTTGGGACAGTCCTGCCCATTTCAGGATGGGTGATCACCCTAATAGCATCCCCATTTTACAGGTGGAGAACTGAGACTCAGAGAGACTTTCCCACAGGTAGCTGGGGGAAAATACGGGGAGTTGAGCCCTAACCAGGGGACCATTCTTCCCCTGTACGTCAGAAGAGCCTCCATGCAATGAGGTTATAGCCATGTGATCCAACTTACCCTCCAGAGTCCATATGCTGTGCTGACAGGGATTTTGATGGGAACAGGATCAAGCTGCAAATTGCAAATGCACGTAGTCAGTTTCATCCCTGTGTGATTCCCTTGATGCTAATAGGGTTACCCGAGGGATGAGTCTAGCCTGCAACATTCTGTTGGTTTGCTGTCTCTGGAACCTTTCTAGGCATCAAGTAACGAGGTTGCACATAACCTTGCATTTGTTTATTTTCGATAATACTTGTCTTTGTACAATTTATGCTGAAAGCCATAGAAATTCTGGGCACACAAGGCATGCAGGATCAGGCCTTTATTATGACAAATCTATCTTATACCTCCCCATGACTTCCTACAGTAACTAGATACTTACTACACCTATTCTACTTTTGTTTGAAGACAAAATGAAGCAATGTTTTACCAATAAATGTGCCGACTGTCAAGACGTGTGTTACTCAGAGCTGCTGAATAACTCAAAGGAGATCAAAAGATAAGAATAGTACCTTTTATTAAGCTTACAGATTTATTATAAAGCAGCCTATGGGACCACACAGATCTCCTGTTCCGGCTAAAAATATCCCAAATTAACTCCCACTACACCTCCCTCTCGGAAAAAAACGTGTGTGGTCTTGAACAGTCAAAAGCAGCAAGACTGTGTTTGTAAGGCTAATATAAGCATAATCATCATTATTTTTAGAATCTAAGTTAAGGGCCAGACTTTTCCACCCTTATGCACATCAAGTAGTACCTCACTCCACCAGTAGATTCACTGGTTTCAGTGGGGTGACTCCGTATACGGTAGCAGGATCTGGTACGAGTAGCATACGGAATTACCAGAGTGGATCACCCAAGTGGTCCATCAGTTTCATTGTTCTCTGGCAGTTACCAGTGCCTGATGCTTTAGAGGAGGGTTGAAAACCCAGTTGTGCAATGGTTGAAAGAAATCCTTCCTGACTCCTGCAGATAGTCAGAAGGCCCCGTGCCCCAACCCCGCTCCCCAGCAGGAGCGCCATTTTTCCAGGGGCCTCCAATTGGCCAGGGCCCCTGGGAACAGGCCTTGTTGGCCCAGTGGCTAATCTGCCACTGCTTGTGTCGGGGGTACGGGTCCTCACCAGGAGCTCTACATCAATTGTTTTGTCAGTGTGGGGCATTGTCGGACGGCTCCTGGTCAATGTAAGCAGTGCAGTGTCTGCACTGACACTGCGACAACCTAATTACATCGACCATGACTCTATGCTGCAAAGGGAGGCGGTGTTACTAAAATCTGCGGAGAGGGGCACTTATGTCGGCGGGAGCCAAATTTAAGTGAAGACACTTCCACCAATAGGTCAAGCCAAGGCAGCTTCCATGGACCTAACCCTGTAGTGTAGACCAGGCCTTACTGCTGAGCAAAGTCCATACCACCCAGAGTAGTTCTATTTAAATCAATGGGTCTGTTCACTGCAGTAAGCACTATGCTAAATTATAGTTACCAAATAGCAGAGGTAGAGACTAATTATGTGGTATGACAAGAGAAAAATGTGTGTTTTAAGATGAGATTTTAAAGTAATGGGAAGTCAGGAAGGTGGAATGATGCAGGAAGGCAAAAGGTATCAAACACTGTGTCGTCCACAGCAAAGATGGACCTGAACCAAAACCTCAGATCCTAACGCTCTTGTATCGGGCTGTTCAAAATTCAGATCTGAGTGCTCTCTACCCACCTTCTAGCCAACTTTCCTCTTGATGACCCTGCACTCACACTGCTGTATCCAGTCAGTTTAGCCTAGTTAGTACATTTGACTGGAAGGAATCAGTGATTGCAAACTAACCTGGTGTTATTATTTGGGCTTTGGGATAGGTTCCTTGCTTTTAAAGTCTTTATTATCACTGACAATTCTATTAAAACAAAGCCAAGCAGCTGACTGAGGCCTGCCAGGCAATCTACTTACACTCCAGTGCTGCCAGGTGAGAGGTAGGAGTTCAATGCTCAGCTCTCTGTCTGTGCAGGTACGAGCTCAGGTAAGAAGGTGAGGTGCACAGTTACTATGGAGACTGGCTTGGCAACAAAATAAGAACCTAGATATAACACTGCAGCAGCAATAGACTTAGCCCTGTCAATGGGATGCTGAGGTAAGAGTAACAAGCGTAGTAAATACCTAGAAAGATGAGATGGATACACAATGCTTTCAGCGTCTCTCAGGTACCTCCATTTTGCCAGTCCAGAAGAGCCATTATCCAACTCTAGAGGGTGCTCCGTAGAGTCCATCGTAGTCTGGAGAATGGACTCAAAGGTCGGAGGCTAGATCTGAAGGATGCTTGTCCCAAAGGGAAATATTAAGGGGAAATATCAGAGGGAATCCCTGAGAAAATGGCCTTCAGCTTATGTAAGGCTAGCCTCCTGTTTTAATAGCCCTAATGCTTTTTCCACATAAGCAGGTGTAGATGTCTTCTGGCTTGTGCATGCCACGGGGCATCGGGTTTTAGCAGCAGTGTTATCATCAGATGATCCAAGTTCTCAGGCTCATCTCCTTCCAAGAATGCAACTGACTTAAAATGAGTTCAAAAGAAGCTTAGGTTTCAAGGTAACTGGAAGCTATTCAGTCAAAGCCAAGCGGTATAAAGTGAGGGGATCCTCATTCTACCTCCACGGAGGTGAGAGGCAAGTGGGAACATGAGAGGAGAGCTGAGAAAATGCATGTCTTCTTCACAGACACAAACAGGACTGCAAACTGGAAACAACTGCTACAAATTTAGCAAAAGACGCTTCAGAAATCATTGCTTGCCATTGTTCTGCGTATAGCCAAGCTACCCTTTTTGCCATCCATTATCTTTCCAACGCTAACAGAAATAAATAGGCGCAAATTGCTCACCTCCAGGCCCCTCTTAGGATTGAGGGGGAGTGGGAGAGGAGGTCTCTTAATGACCTTAGAAATTTGGATGTGGGGGAAGGGCAAGAAGTCAGGCCACATCAGATGAGGGGGGAGTCACTGAAGAGAAAATCTCCCAGGGAAATAAGCTGCAAGGTCAGTGAATATTATTGTTTCTTGCCCTCCCCCATCTGTTTGTTGTATCTCAGCTTAGACTGTACGCTTTCTGGGGAAGGGCCCATCATTCCGTTGTGTACATATGTACAGCGCCTAGCACAAAGGGGCTCTGATCCTAGTTTGGGGCCTCTAGGCTCTACTGCAATGTTGCTACAACTACTGCTAATTATTTTATTGTTCAGAGGTCAGTTCGAGTTACGTATGGGGAGGCAGGACTTCTGGGTTCTGTGCCAGCTCCACCATTTACTCATTATTCCACGAGTGGGTGGGTCGGCTTTTGTGGTCTGCATCATGCGGGAGGTCAGACTAGATGATCATAATGGTCCCTTCTGACCTTAAAGTCTATGAGTCTATGTGACTTTGCGGCAAGTCACTTAACCTCTCTCTGCCTCGTTATTCCTATTATACATTCTGCACCCAGATGCCCAAGTCAGGATTGGGCCCCATTATGCTAGGGGTTCTACACAGAGTAAGAGACAGGCTCTACCCCGGGGAGCTTACACTCAAACAAGACACAAACGGGTTTCCCAAACTAATTGCTCCTATTGGTTGGTGATGCTGATAGGGGCAGGAAGGGGGTGGGGCCAACTGGGTTCAATATGGCACACGGGTGTATACCAGCTGTTTCTGAACCCTGTGTAAAATGAGGATCATAACACTGGATGCACCATCCCCATGAGGGTGCTGTGAGGCTTACCCAGTGCCTGTACAGAACACTGAGACCACGGGCTGAATGCTGCTGTGCTAGGACAAAGTATTATGAGCCACAATACAGAGGGTAAAACCTCAATCATCTGAGCCTGATTCCTCTGAAAACCTGTTATTCAATGTGAGGTCACCTCAACGTGCATCATTCGCAGTAAATGGGCCTGATTTATCTGAATTAATTTCATGTCCCCCATGCCACCAAGAGAAATCGAGGTTTCACTGCAAATTCTGTTCAGACAAAATGCCTTTAGAGGAGGGATAATAAGGGTTCTACCAGCTAGAGGTGTCTCTTTATTTACAGTATAAACAGTTTCTCTACTGGAGCTCTGAAAAGGAACCACACAGTTGTATGGTGGACTCCCTTCACACTGTATGTGGTTTTCTCACGTGATCTGCACTGTTTCAATACGGCAGGTTTACTCATTACCCCTCTGTCTCCACCGGCACAGTACAGCAAGGCTAGCTCAGGCTTTCCACCAAGGTGTTAAGAATTAGGAAAATGCAGCGGCTCTGCTCACTTTAACCAACAGGGATGTCTTGCTCCTTTGACACTCTGTTTCTCTCCTACGTTAAGTGTTTAACTAACTTTTTTTTTTTTTCCCCTTCTTCATTTTTACTTGCACATAGTGGAACTGGTAAGATTTTTTTTTCTTAATTTGGAGGAATTTATTTATCCGTTTTTGTTGCTTTCCCCTGAGATTTCTCATTAACCAGGAGCCACATATGGGGAAAAAAAGTAGCGTTCACTTCCTACTCCGCTCACAACCCAGGCTCAGTTACAACACCTGATAGAAATACCACTTGCAATGGATTCTGCAAATCTTTGTAACATATGGCTGTCTCTTGTCTTGTATATGTTCTTTGATCAGCAGTGAAACATTAACAATATTGATACAGTATTTAAAATGTTATCATTAGGCACGAGGGTCAACACTGAGTGGCAACGAATGGGAAATGTTTACACACCTCTCTGGGCTACAGCTTCAAGCTGACTGAAGACTCAGGCTATCACCACAACATTAATGATAATAACCAAAAGACAACGAATCCGATTCTCCACTGCCTTGCACCCTGTGGAGTTATTCAGGCCTGTACAAAGTGGGTGTAACTCATTAGGCCAGGTGTAATTGACTGCCCAAGGGAATGGACAATCAGGCCCAATATTCAATGAATCTTTCAATTGTGGAGTATGAGATAGCAGCCCCCAAGGAAAAGGAGTGTCTTACTGAGCTGCTAGGAAAGAGGCCACCCCACTGATACCTAACAGGCACTAGGGACAACAGTGATTATCGTCTCAAAATGGCATCTGGGGACTGATGTACAGGTGGGAATAACTCCCCAGGGTGCAAGATCGAGGAGAATCAGGTTCGTTGTCTTTTGGTTATTCTAACCAATGTTGTGATGATAGCCTGAGTCTTCAGTCAGCTTAGAGCTGTAGCCCACAGGGATGTGTAAACATTTTCCAAAGGGGTGGATAACACATCGACATTACAGCGATTTCATTGAATCAGTTTCACTTGTCTGCACATGTAAATTGTTTTGGATTAAGGAAGGGCACGCATTTAAAGCCCAATAGCTATTCCAGAATAACTCCATGTGTGGACACTCTTGTTCTGGTGTAAGAGTGCCTGGTTCCTGCCTAGATTACCCCTCTTTGAAAGTGGATTAAGCTAAACAGGATCAAGGCTCTCTTATCCCAGGACAAGGGTGTCAACACATGGAGTTTTTCTGGAATAGCTATTCCCAGATAACTCCATCTGTAGACAAGTAAATCAATTTAGTTAAATCAGTGCAACCACTTTGTGTGGAAACTGATTTAACCTGCACAGTTTAACTAACAGAGGCCATGTCTATACCATGGAGACTATAGTGGCATAGCTACCGGGCATACATAGCAAGACCCCATAACATAGATACAGCCTATAATGACAGAGGGATGTTACTGTCACTGTAGGAACTCCATCTCTCTGAGCAATGGTAGCTAGGTTGACTGAAACATTCCTCAGTCAACCTGGCTGTGTCTAACCTGGGGATTAGGTCGGCATAGCGACGTTACTCAAATGAATTTTTCACACCCTGAGCAATGTAACTATGTCGACCTAAATTTTAAGTGTAGACCAGGCCTCAGTTTAGAAACCAATTTAGGTCTGATCTATATACAGCTTTTGTACCAATGTAACTGTATTAGTTGGGAGTGTGATGCTTTACTGATATAGTTATACTGGTATAATCCTTAGTGTGCATGTGGTTATATTGGTCTTATACCCCTATAGCTTCCCCTTACCATACAGGAATAAGCTAGATCAAGATAAGCACTTTTATACTGGTATAACTGTCTACCCTGGGGGGTAATTACACTGGTATAGTTAAAGCATTATAACTTGTGTTTAGACAAGGCCTTAGGGTGCCTACAGTGGAGACTGAGGTTCTGGTTTTTTTGGTTGCCTTTAGATTTAGGATATCTTAAAAAGAGGCAAAATAAGATTAAAAGATGTTGCTCCTACAGCTATTAAACACACACACAGAAGCCATGTGAAGAGGAAAACGTCTTCCAGCAGGGTACAAAGATACCAGACTAGCTTTGAACTTGGGGAAACTCCACAGCATAACTGAGTGTGCTGCCAACAAAGCACAGGTGTACATACCACAGGAGCAGGTGAAAGAAAGGGAAGGCCTGATTCTGCAGCCCCCCTGTACCCCAAACTCTCGCTGGAGCCAGTAGGAGCTTGGACTGAACAAAGAGTGCAGGATCAGGCCTGGAATGTGGTGACAAAATGGGTGAATTCCAAGAGGCCTTATATGCTACCCCATATTGTACACTCCCTGTATTCATCTTACTTTAAAGGTAATAGGGCCAGATTCTGCCCTGCACTACCGCACATGTAGTCACACTGACAGGGAAAAATTTAACCCAGTCNGGAATGTGGTGACAAAATGGGTGAATTCCAAGAGGCCTTATATGCTACCCCATATTGTACATTCCCTGTATTCATCTTACTTTAAAGGTAATAGGGCCAGATTCTGCCCTGCTCTACCGCACATGTAGTCACACTGACAGGGAAAAATTTAACCCAGTTAAGAAAAAGATTGTTTATTTATCCTCTCACAGTGACATCCAGATCTAACTGCTGCCACTGCAGACTCAGCCAGGGATCTGAAGATCAAGCTGTGCTCTTCCTGCCTCTTACATCCTCAGCTGTGGTACCAAGTCTGGGAATGGGACTTACATGGCAATTTTGTTTGTGATGTGTCGGGTAGAATAGGATTCAGCTCGCTCTTCCACAGATGTGTGGGCTCCAACATTCAGCTATTAAACCTGATGTGTATATAACGGTATAATTAATAACTAATGATGAAATCATAGAGTCACAGAAATGTGGGGTGGGAAGGGACCTCAACAGGTAATTTAGTCCAACACCCAGCACTGAGGCAGGACCAATCAAACCTAAACCATCCATGACAGGTGTTTGTCCAACCTGTTTTTTAAAACCTCCAGTGATGGGGATTCCACAGCCTCCCTTAGAAGCCTGTTCCGAGAGTGTAGCTACCCTTATAGTTAAAAAGTTTTTCCTAATGTCTAACCTAAATCTCTCTTCTGCAGAGTAAGCCAAACGTTACTTCTTGTCCTACCTTCAGTGGACATGCAGGACAATTGATCACTATCCTCTTCATAACTACTCTTAACACATTTGAAGACTGATCTGGTCCCCGCTTGGTCTTCTTTTCTCAAGACTACACATGCCCAGTTTTTTTAACCTTTCTTTATAGGTCAGGTTTTCTAAACCCTTTATCATTTTTTGTTGCTCTCCTCTGGACTTTCTCCAATTTGTCCACATCTTTCTTAAAGTGTGGTGCTCAGAATGGGACACAGAATTCCAGCTGAGGCCTCCCCAGTGCCATGGGGAGAGGGGCAATTACCTCCCGTGTCTGACATATGACATTCTTGTTAATACACCCCACAATGGTATTAACCTTTTTTTGCGACTGCATCACATTGTTGACTCATTTTATATTTGTGATCCACTAGATTCCCCAGGTCCTTTTCAGCAGTAATACTGGCTAGCCAGTTATTCCCCATTTTGTAGTTGTGCATTTCATTTTTCCTTCCTAAAATGCAGTACTTTGCACTACATGCATTACTTTGTACTTTGCATTAATATATTATGTGTTATTATTTGCATTATGGTAGTACCTATCATCCCCAATCACAGACTGTGCTAGGCACTGCAAGCATATACATTCTTTTAAATGATTTGTTTGCTTGTAAAAGGTACCAGACTGATAGTGGGACAGACTCAGGCCTTGGTTACATGGAAATTGGAGCTGAAAAAACTAGGGGCTTATGTGCGCACAGAAATTGCACTGGGTTTACTTACATTGGTTTAGCTAAACTGGTGCAGTTTTTGTGTGAACTCTGATATTGGTTTAAAACTAGTTCTTTCATTTTAACTTGAGCCTATAAACTGACAGATGCAAACTAAACAAAATAAGCCAGGTTTAAACCAGTATATGTGCCCCCACAAAGCTGTACTGGTTTAAGTTGATATAAAAATTACACCTTTAGTTAAACCAGTACTACCTTTTGTGCAGAAGAGGTTTAAAGCAGTTATAATTCACAACTTTCGTTATCTCAGTGTAGTGTGGACAATAAGGCCCAAAGCCCTAGAGATATTTAGGTGCCCCTATGAGAGTTAGACACCTAAATACCTTTGAGGATCTGGCCATAACATCTTGTCTATGCACAAAAGTTGTAGAGATTTAACTATGCTGGTCTAATTAAAGTGATACGATTCTCCACCCCCAAGGNGATCTGGCCATAACATCTTGTCTATGCACAAAAGTTGTAGAGATTTAACTATGCTGGTCTAGTTAAAGTGATACGATTCTCCACCCCGAAGTTGTGGGCACAGTTCTTTTTCTTAGCATATGAGCAATGTGCCTCAGGTGACCAGGATTAATCACCGAATTTGGGCCGCTGGTTGAATCATTAGCTTCCCTGCTTGGGCGGGGTACTGATGGGGAGTGTGACGTGAACGCTGATCCGTGCCCCCCTGGGCACAGGGTTACGCATTCCCATACGGGAGGGGGAAATAAGCTACACTGGGATAAGGCACTTTTATACTAGTATAATTGTATCTACACTAGGGATTATACCAGTACAATTCTCCGTAATACTCACCAAAAGCCCAAACCTACCTTGTTATACTGGTACAAAAACTGGGCGTAGTCCGGTTCTTATTTTGGAATCAGTGTGCCCCATTGTGATAAGACAGTAAAAAAAAATCAGCCTCACTGATAAAAGGAGTCTTTAACTCCCAGAAATCGTGGCTTCAAGTTGCCACTGATTGGCACCTCTGTTGGTATTCTCAGCACAGGCTCCCAGGAGCACGGGGAATTAACTCGGGCGACCCCACAAGATCAGGGTCGATGGTGCAAGGTGAGGAAGCTTGCACTGCTGCTCTGCCTTCTTGTACCTGTTGGTGACTAAACAGAGACCACCTGGAACTGAAATAACAAAACTGGTCGTAATTCCCACCTCCTGTTTCTTGGGTGCAAGTCTGTGTGTGGGCCCTCTTAGTTTAGAGTAAAAGGGCCCTACTTCAATATAACTTCAGTGATTTTTTTGCCCTTTGTAGACAGCTGAGTCTGTAGAGCCCAGGTGTAAATGGGTGCAACGCCATTAACTTCAATGGAACTGTGACTGCTTACAGCAGATCTGTATTTGGCCCTATGACTCGCAGGCTCAAATGGCCTGATCCCCAGCCCTTTGAAGATAATGGAAAGATGCCCACTGACTTCAGCGGGATTTGGAGCAAGCCCGGTGGGAGCTGATATGCTGCCGAAGGAGAGACCATTTTCACAGAGCCGCGTTTCTGACTTTTACAAGAATTTGTAAAGGGTCTAATCAAGCACTGCACCCCTGCGCAATGGGCCACCTGAGAGGTGGGGTGCTTGTGCAGAAACGTTTGCTAATGTGAAATCAGTGGAAAGTTAGTAAGGACTGAGGGCCGTAGGTCTGCCCCACAGAGCTAAAGCCCTATAACAGGCCTGATGCCTTTCCCTAAGGTTTCTTTACCCAGCTATTTTCTCTCAGGGGCATGCACGGGGGGGGGAAAGCAGGGGCCACCCAATAATTGTTGGGGGCACTGAACTCCTCCTGACCCAAGGCTGTGGTGGCAGGGGGGGGGGGAAGGGGGAGAAGAGCAAGCCCCCTCCTGGGAGTGAGAGGGGAGAAGAGTGAGCTCCTCCCAGGGTCGGGGTGGGGGGTTGGGAAGAGCGTGTCGTGGGGTAGGTACACCCCGTCACAGGGTGTCAGGTCACGTGTGGTCAAAAGAAAGGGCAGAGGTGGTACCGCAGCCAGTTAGGTCCTATGCTGATGACCCTTGCTATAAAACGTGGTAGTATCGTGTAGTGACTGGAGTCAATAAAGCGGCCCTTCCGCTCAGGGCAGTATGACCTACTGGCCAGAGTCAATAAAGGTGCCCACTTCTGGGGTGCCGTGTGGCCTATTGGTTCGGTGGGGAAGGTGGGGCACCACCTACGGGTGTGTGGCACCCCTGGGAGGGGGACTCGGGCCCTTCCTGCTCTTCCAAGTCCCAGCCCAGGACCCTGCCAGTGGTGGATCCTCCCGAAACACGCTGACTGGCTCCCCGGTTCACTCACCGGAGAAACGTCTACGTTCCTTGGGCTGCTTTCTACCCTTTCTCCCTCGGCAATGCTCCATTGTTCCCCCAGGTCTCTGGGGTCCTCAAGCAGTGTAACTCCAGCCGGCCCGGTCTCTTCTCCGGGCTCATCAGGCAGCCTGGAGTCCATCTGGAGCGCTGCGTGCCATGGCTCTGTAGTCGGGGCCTGTAGCAGCTCCCTGGAGAGAGCCCGCAGTCTGCATCTTCCCGCTTCAGCAGCCTGCCCAGACTGAGTTGGGCTGCTTCCTTTTATACTCTGCCTCCAGGCTGAGCATGCCCAGCAGAATCGGGGTGGGGCTTCCTCAGCCTGCAAAGCACAGTTAACCCTTTGGGGGCTGGTGCGGGGTAGGTACACCTCATCACAGGGTCAAATTTAATTTCCTGCGCACGCCCCTGTTTTCTCACCAAAGTCACATCATAAAGTATGTGACACATGGGAGACAAGCAGCAAAGGCAGCCACTGTGAACCAGTGTTTCCTTAGCAGTATGACCCATCTCCAAATGGCTCCTCCAGACTTCACAGGCCTTTCAGGTTAGCCGTTTCCAACGAGTGCTGTAAAAGGAAGGATAGTCCAATGGTTAAAGTACTGGCCAGCGACCTGGGTTCAATTCCTGGCTCTGCTGCAAGCTTCCTGTGTGACCTAGGGCAAGTCACTTAAAACCAAATCCCATTGATCTCAATGGGAGCTAAGCACCTCCCTGCCGTTGAGATCCAGGGCACAGGTCTGGTCTACATTACAGACCTATATCAGTATAACTAGGTTGCTCAGGGGTGTGAACAATCCACACCCTCTGAGCAAAAGACTTATATCGACCTAACCCCTCGTGCAGACAGTGCTATGTCGGCGGGAGAGCGTCTCCTGCCAAAGTAGCTACCACCTCTCGGGGAGGTGGATTAACTATGCCGACGGGAAACTCTCTCCAATCGGCTTAGAGGGTCTTCATTAAAGCGCTACAGCAGCAGAGCTGCGCCGATGCAGCATTTTACATGTAGACCCGCCCTTAGCCTTTTCGTGCCTCAGTTCCCCAGCTGTAAAATGAGGCTAATAGCTTTTCCCCTGTGTGACTGGCGTGTTGTGAGGATAAAGACGGTGGCATGCTCAGCTGCTATGGGCCAGATATGGAGAAGATCTAGACACCCATATTCTTCCTTTGAATTTTGCACAGAACTTTATCAAGGGAGGGCTGTGACCCCAGGAGTCTGGTTTAAACTGTGCTTGTTAATAAGTAAATACTGTGATAAAGCTCCGCAGGCCTAGCTCAGACATTCACACCTGTGCAAAGTGGCTGCAAAACCCTCCTATTCTCATTGCGTAGCATTGTACGTGCTCTTTGCACCCACTCTGCACTCATTTTGCCCTGGTGTAAACAACTGAACAGTGACAATGATTTGGGCCCGTATTGGGCCAAATTCTGCTTTCATTTCTCATTCAGGTACGCTTAATGACTTCAGTAGGATTGCTCACATGAGCTGCTACATGACTAAGGAGAGCAGGTCAATGACAGTGGAACCCTGAGGCAAGCTCCACCTGCCTTATAAAGGACCGTCCCAAAGTACCCTCATGTCTGTTGAATATGATTCTGCTCCATCTTTATTAAGAGATAATCTTTGTCTTCTGAGTGGCTGTTTAGAAGAGGCTTCATGGTATTTGCAAATGAAACAATATCCCAAATTAGCTGTTTTCTGAATTACCTGACAACTGTTGTATTACATTATAATTTGCTGCCATCTGCTTACAGAACACCTTTACCTTTCAGAAAACTTTGTCTAGCCCAGAGAGGATGTTGAAAAATAAATCTCAGGGTCACAGACATTTCTTTACTCTCTAATCCCAAAATAAACATCCTGCCACTTTAATCTACCGTGTATTACACTTTCTTTGTTAAAGCTGTCAACCGCAAAGATAGCCTAGGAAAGGCTGCCTACATTAGCTCTGCAGGTTACAGGCAAATCCCAATAGGTTTGTGCCACTCAACTCTGTCTGGAGATTAGTTAAGGCAAATGCCATTTGGCTAATGGCGTCACAGTTAGGGCTGGCCGGAAAAGAAGAATTTCGTTTTGCGAAATATGGTGTGGTTTTGGAATTTGGTTTCATTCTGCACTGGGAGGAAACTTTCGTGAACTGACATTTTTTCATGAAAAATTAGAGTGAGACTCACCCTAGAACAGCCAGGGGCCCAGTGGTTAAGGTGCACCCCTGGGATGGGGGTGAGCCAGGTGGAAGGTCCATCGCCTATGTTTCAGGTGAGTGGGCTTTTGTCTGTTCTGGGTGGGTCTCTCTCTCTCTCTCTCTCTCTCTCTCTCTCTCTCTCTCTCTCTCTCTCTCTCTCTCTCTCCCAGAAAATCCATCCTGCACCTGAGAAATGGTTTGAATGAACTGGCATTTTCCAATGAAAAATCACCAAAGAATTCATGACCAGCTCTTAGTCACAGCCCAAAGGTGCTGAGAGCTGCCGTCTTTCAAAGACAAACATAGGCCTATTGAGGCTCATGCCTAGTGCATTCTGTTTATTTGGTTTTGATTTAGAGCAGCAGCTGGAAAGCAGCTGGGTTGCAGGGGGAGCATCAGAAAGGAGAGGAGCCCGAGTCACAGGGACCCCAAGCTGGTTGGCACACATTTAGCAGTTGCAGCTGTGGTGGCCGGTCTAGGGGAAGAGCTGCTGCACTGGTTGTGCTCAGTGGAGGAGCAGTGGGCTGGATGTTGTGGAGGTGGGGAGTGAAGAGACAGGTCTGGGACGCTGAAGACGAGCAGGGTCATGGGAGAAGTCCAGAGTCCATGGGCAAGGAGAATCTGCTCTGTGAAAAGAGAGGGCTGCAGAGGGGTGGGAGCAGTGGGACCTTTTGATCTTCATGCCATTGCTAATGGACCACTAAAGGCATGTTTTCACTGCAGTTAACTCAGGTGACCAGTATTGGGTTAGCCTACCCCGGGTGTGAGCACCTACACTTCCAAGGCATATCCCATGGTTCTTTGTGCTGCAGGAAACTGAGCTGCTCTATGATTCTTCCCCAGTGACTTTTGAAAGGACTTGTCTGTCCCTCTGGGCACATGGGAAGAACTGAGGGGAAGGCACTGGAGGATTATCAGCACATGCGTGGTTTAGCCTGTGTCTAGATTTCCCAAAGTGGGTGGGTTCTAGACAGAATGAAAGCAACACTCGGGCTTGAGCTTACATCCCCAGACAGGCCGGCTAACTTGGGTTGAAAGCACCACTAAACTCAGCCAGAGGGTTTGGTGTGTGGATGAGAGCTGGGTTGTGGACAACACCTGAGTAAAAGCATGAGTTAATTCTGCAGTGAATACGTATCCTAACAGATTAAGAATACGGCAGATGGTACATGAAATTTTAGGGCCTATTGAACCAGCCTGACAAATAGTAAGTTTTAGTTTCTGGCCCTACATTAAATAAGGGCTATGCCAGCAAATTGCCACCTGGGCGACAGTGAAGGAATGGCAAACACGAGTGGATTAAAAGCTTCCCCCCTCCCCCCCCGAGAATATTCTTCCAAATCTTACTCCAGTGCTGAATTTGACAAATGGCTCCTTTCTCTACAACGGGCCGATCCAAGCTCCCACGGCCCGAACATCCCTGAACATTGGCCTTTGGGTTTGAAAGCTAGACCCAAATTTTGCTGCTTTGAATTTTCCAGCTATTACTTTGGCCATTAACCCGTTGCTAACGGAAACCCCTAGTTTCCGCTGCTGGATTTTGCAAGAGCAGCTAAGGCAGCCGGCAGCCCCCGCCTTAGTGGGGAACACACGCAAAGCAGAGGAGCGAGATCTTTGGGTGGCAAAGAGCTCACAGCTTGTTTGGTCTAACTGATAGTGAAATAATGTCATAATTTGAACACAGCAGCATTAATTAGTTTAAAAAAATGAAGAGAAAATCCCCTTTTTCTTTGCAGCGAGAGGGAGGTCGTCTGAGTGCCGTGTGGACCAAACACCTGTTGCCCCGAGGGGGAGTGAGTTGCCTGAAGATGCAAGAAAAGCACTTCCCAGAATGGAACATGTTGAAAAGCTAAAAGAAAAAAAATGGCCGCTGAGATACATGAATATTAAGATGATTATAGTGCTTAATAAAGCGCTGCATGGGGAGAACAATAACCGGTATTGTTGGCAAGCCTGAATTCTGCTTCCCCTTGATTTTTATGGCTCGATAACAATCGCAGTATCTGTTTAATGATCATTGGCTCTGCATCTCTCGCAGCCAGGTAGAGCCACACGCATTCCAGACGGGACTTTGATGTCTGTCTTAAAGCACAAACCTGCCAGCTCCACGCAGGCTTCACAGAAATGAGACTCCTTTCGTGTGGAGGTTTGCAGGTGGGGGTTGGGAAGAGCCAGGCACTCTCTTGCAGCTTTGCTTTCTCTGCACGGCTAAGCTTCAATCCTTACCAAGCAAAGAGAAGGTACTTGTTGCCAGCAGGCCGGGATTACCTGGGTTTGCATCTGGAGGTGCAACCAGAGGAGCCCCATCCTGCAAGTAGCTGAGCGCTTCCTGTGAGAGGCCAAGTGCCCTTCAACCACTGTGGATGCCTCAGAGGATCGGGCCCACTCTTGCAGCAGCTCTCAGACACCACAGTCCTCATCATCCTCATTGTGGCAAATCCCAAAGGGACATGGAGTCCTTGCAAATCGAGCATCACCCGGATCAATTGCTGGCAAGGTGCTTAAGGTGGCCTGCCAGACACCACAGTGGTAGGTATTAGATTAAAAAAAGAGCCCCTTCGATAGGGAAAATAGCTCCGAGAGATAACAGAGAGGAAGAGAGAGCTGGCGAGATAGCCTGGTAAGCAGCTGCTTCCCCAGCCAAACAATTCATACAAATGAATCCAGTGGATAAACAGAGTGAATGAAAGCAAGGCTAGTAAAATGAGGGAACATGTCATGAGGAGGAGCTAGCTGGAGCAAACCTGTGTGGATTATTTTTAAAAACAGTCTATTTAGCTTTCTATGCTTCTCAAAAAATGGAGCAGAAGGGCCAGAGTGTGGGCTGGTGTTTTAAAAACGTGTGCTAAAAACAAACCCATCAAACTGCGCAGCTACCAACCGAGCAGTAAGTATTGAGCTTCCTCGGGCCCTAAACACAAGCGGCCGAACGGCAGGAGCCGTGGGAAGTCTAGCAGGTTTGGTCGGTGCTGGGGCTTGGCCTGCACTGCCCAGATCGGCTCTGGAACTGAATTGACTCTGCTTCAGGGCTAGGCCTTCTATCCAATATGAATTGTGTCCACTACTTGTTGCAGAAATNCCCCCCCCCCCCCCCCCCCCCCCCCCCCCCCCCCAGTTACTGGAGTGAACTTCACTCAGCATGTTAGCTTTTAGTAGCAATTCCACCCCCTTTGCAATACTAGTTGAGATTCGGGGCCACCCCTCTAGGATGTGTGGCACAGAAAGGCCCTTCCCAGGAGCAGTGGGACAAAGCCTGTTTTAAGCCTCCTTCATTCTCTCCTTATTCTGGGCTGCTCAGGAGCTGGTACAACCCTTGGCATAAAGTACAGCAGCCAGGAGTTGCTCTAATGGATGGCACCCCCTGTAGGGCTGCCTATGGGCTGTTCTCAACCTGCAGCAGTGGAGAATCTCCATAGCTGTGTATGCTACAGGGCCTTCCCTCCCACCTCTGATGTGCCCTCCATACTAGGACGTGAGAGGGGGCCTGTGTAGAGCAGACGCCGATTGTTTTACACAGTGCCTGCACTGGCAGAGTTCTTACCTGGTTTGATAAGGGGATGTAACAGCCCCGTAAGCTGCTGTTGCAGTGTATAGGGCCTGCAGCATGAGGGAGAAACCCTCCCAACGTTTTGTAACAGCCCTTTACATCTATCTGGAGCACTGCCTATTGGGGTCTCTGGCCTCTGCAGCGCACACATCTCTAGCAAAGATGAGAGTGGATACGGACCACACTGGAAAACTCCATGTACTCCAACTGGCCCTAAAGACACACTCTGATTCAACCCCAACGGTTGACACCTGGGCCATCGTTATAGATAGCACACTGTAAGACCCACAGGCCTTTCGGCCTGGAAGAGTCTCCATTTTCAATAAGGACTTTGTTTGCTTATCATAACCACTTGTGTTTCGTGCAAGATTCACCTCGCATAGAAGTGTTTATGCACAGCTTTTTGTCACCGACAATGGGGCTAATGAGTAACTGTGGCTTCCTTTTTGTCATTTAAGGAAGCCAGAGATGAGAGGAAGTTTGAACTGAGCTGGGCACACTACGTGTGAAGACTTGAGACTGATACGGCACGTAATGTCCACCATTCGGATCTATCACTAGCACTTCTCAGCCTGTGCATGTCCAGGCTTCATGGAACCACGCCAGTATCATTAAGCCATAGACGCAAAGTGCTAATGATCTTAAATGATCTTTTATTGAAAAGCAAAGGGGGTGGAGGGGAGTGCTGCTGTAACCCTAATGTGAACTCTAGAGGGCCCTGTGTAACCAGCAACGGTCTGGGTCAATACACTGGTGGACTCTTGTTCTTTGACTTTTTTTCTGTAGCCACACTGGTAATCCATGTATAACAAACCTTCAGGCTTCCTCTGAGAAATGTTTGCATTGTTGCTTTCGAACCAAATTCCTGCCAATAGCTTACAGCACACATTTAATTTTCTTTCATATTTTCCCCTTACAAATTAATAATTTAATAAAAACATTTACCATCATTTTTGTATTGAAATGAAAACGATTTGTATGGGTGGCAGCATCTCCTCACTCCCCCTCCCTGAAATCCCCCCGCCCCCATTGTCATGGAATGCGGCTACAACTCTCTCTCTCATTGAGCTTGGTTTGACTCTACTGGGACAGAGCTGAGGTTCTTGTTCTGATGTGAGCTGCAAATATTGTGTTATCTGAGAATAGCAGCTTTAGCTCTGAATTCCCTGGGTTTCTAATATTTGTTTCTCTGTTAGCTCTTGCAAAGTATTTTATGCTTATCTTACTAGTACACATTGGCAATGTTAATGCTAATGTAATAAAATGTATTGTCTGGGGACATTAAAAGCAACATTTTGGAGAGGAAGGATGGCTTACCAGGAAGGCAGAGAATTAGGAACTGGGAATTGTCGGTTCAAGTACTGGCTCTGGAACACTCTTCCCATGTGAGTTTGGGCAAGTCACTAAGGCCTTGGTCTATATCACAAAGTTTGGTCAACATAGGTTGCCTTGTGTTGACCTATTTGTGCATGTGTCTATACTCAGAGTTGTCTCTGGCCAACATAAGCACCCCGATACAGTAAGACAATCACTCTGAATGGTGTAGAGCCATTGCTGACACAGTGAGAGTTTACACCCTGGATGAACTGTGTTGACCCCAGCAGCTGTCCCACAATGCCCCATTCCCTGTGACAGTGACTGCTCTGAATGCAATTTTAAACTCTATTGCTCAGGGGGTCAGAGAAACTGAAAGCCCACCCTCATCCCCTTTAAAACTCCTTGCACGTTTTTGAAATGCCTTTTCCTGATTGCCCACCTTGGCAAGCACACTTAGCAGCTCTCCGTTGTTGTGTGCAAATTCCCAGAGGACCACGTCAGCACCATGCACACAGACTGATACTAAATGTGCTCTGGTCTGGAGTAGACAGGAGATATTGGAGCTCCTGGGCCTGTGAGGAGTAGAGGCACAGCTACAGGCCTGCTGTAGAAATGTGGACATCTACAAGCAGATTGCATGGAGGATGCAGGGGAAGGAGTACGACAGGGACTAGCAGCAGCACTGTGTGAAAGCAAAGGAACTGCATCAGGCATACCAGAAGGCCAGGGAGGCCAACAGTCAATCCAGTGCCAAGCTGCAGACATGCTGCTTTTACAAACAGATGCATGCCATACTTGGTGGAGATCCCACCACCACCCTACATACCACTGTGGACCTCTGAGAAGCCCAAGGCACAGACCCCTGGAGTGAACACCAAGGATGAGGAGGAAGAGGAAGAGAAGAAGGATGGGGGACATGCGACTGGGGGGGAAGTCCAGCTTTCAAACAAGCTAGGACCTGTTTGAGACCCCACCACAGTCCAGTCATTCCCGGCAGTTGAGCATGGGCGAGCCCGATGCAGGGGAAGGAGCCTTAGGTAAGCGTGTAAATGTACTCCTCATTATAGTGATAATGCCCCCAACTTAACAGGACACACCTATTGACTTATCATTAATTTATTTGTATTCCAAGAGATGGAGGCCCAGCAAACAAAGGTACAGCTGGCATCTGCTTGTCATTCCTCTGTAAAGTAAGGCAGGGGTAGCCAGGCAGAACAGTTTGTTTATGTGCACAGGGATGTCCCTTGAATTCTCCTGAGAGATCTCAATGAAACTTTCATGGGGGTACTCTGCAATCCTCTCCCACATGTTTCTAGGGAGGGCAGCCTTATTTCTTCTTCTGCAGAAGGACATTTCCCCACATCAGTCATTAATAATTTTGGTAGGCACTATTGCAGTAAACAAGTTAGTGGCATACAGACCCAGGCAGCTTCGGGTCACCAGTAGCAGCTGTGCTCGTGGTGCCTTTGTTACCTTCAGGAGTGAGATATCAGCTAAAATCACTACCGCCTATGTAATAAAGTGCCCGTATTCCAGGCCATTGCCCTAAACTCATGGTTTCATGCTCCCCAGCAATTCCGTTCTCATTTATCTCACCTCTGGCAGGCCACACTCACCATGGCTGGTGCGTGCGTGGTGCCGTGCACAAGCCCTCTGAAGTAGAAGTGACAATAAGTGTGTCTTGTTTAAAACTTTAGGGGAGCCAGGGACTAGAGTTCTGAGTCTTAACTTTCCCTTTCCATTGTGACTATACTGCCAATGGTACCTCTGTGTGTTTTATCTGCAGCTGCTGTCGTTGCAGTCTGGAGGGGTTACCTCTCCACACCCATGGAATGCCTGAGCCAGATAAGGAGGAGAAAGAAAAGGACTTGGGATGACATGTTCAGGGAGATCCTGCAAGCCAGTGCTGCATCAGACCATGAGCACAGGACCTGGAGGGTGAATATTGAAGACAGCCTGGAGAAGGAAAGAGCTTTCAAAGCCTCCCTGAGCTGTATAGCTCTGTGCTGAGCTCTTCTCATAGCCCTAATGGCTGTTCAAACTCAGCAGACAAACGCTCTTCCTCCACCCCAGCAGCAACTTTTCCCTCTTTGCTTCACAGATAAGATGCAGGACACAGCAGGCAGCTATAACCATTGGGATATTTTTCTCACTCAGATCCAATCTTGTGAATAAACAACGCCAGCGTCCCTTCAATCTACCAAAAGCACATTCAGCTGTCATTCTGCACCTGCTGAGCCAGTAGTTGAATCTTTCCATGACACTGTCAAGGTGGCCGGTGTACAGCTTCATAAGCCAGGGGAGCAAGGGGTAGGCTGGGTTCCCCAGGATCACTATTGTCATTTCAACACTGCCTGTGGTAATCTGCCACTTGGGAATGAAAGTCCCTGCTTGCAGTTTTCTGATCAATCCTGTGTTCTTAAAGATATGAGTGTCACGCACCTTTCCATACCAGCTAACACAGATGTCGGTTAAGTGTCCTTGGTGATCCACCAATGCTTGCATAAGAATGGAAAAGTAGCCCTTGCTATCGATGTACTCTGTGGCAAGGTGATCTGGTGCCAAAATAGGGATATGCATATCATCTATTGCTCCACAGCAGTTCAGGAACCCCATTGCTGCAAATCCATCCACTATGTTCTGTACATTGCAGAGAGTCACATTCCTGCACAGCAGGGGACGATTAATGGCCCTACACATTTGCATGACAACAACTCCCACAGTGGATTTTCCAACTCCAGAATGATTTCCCACTGACCGGTAGCAATGTGGCATTGCAAGTTTCCACAGTGCAATCACCACTTGTTTCTCCACTGTCAGTGCAGCTTTCATTTTGGTGTCCCTGCACTAGAGGGCTGGGGCAAGCTTAGCACACAGATCCAGGAATGTGGCCTTGTGCAGCCAAAAGTTCTGCATCCAGTGCTCATCATCCCAAATCTGAATTATGGTGCTGTCCCACGAACAGTCAGTGCTTGTTTTTCTGGCCCAGACACAGCACTCCACTGTTTGCAGTTGCTCCATGAATGCTACTGATAACCTTGAATTGGCTCTCACTATGTCCCACAGCAATCTGTCTTCCACAAAATCACCACAAGGCTCTTGCAGCTCTGCACACACCAGAGGATCGTGCATCCCATCCTTGCAATGCTCATGACAATAGTGCAGAGCTGTGTGCCTGTAGGAGTTGGCGGACAGCAACAAGTACCTCTCGGGTTATTGGGATTTTAGAAATAGGCACAACAATTATAGGATAGGGATGACATTATGGGATGGAGAAAGTTGCATGATGGGAAATTGACCCTGTAGACCCAGTCACCCCTGTGTGACTCGTTTCTGCCTCACCATGCATTGCCAAAGCTTCCCAAAAGATGGAGAGTGGAGAATTGCACACTGGGATACCTACCTATGGTGCACTGCACTGTGCATTCACACAAGCACTCCTGGTGAGTATGCGCAGCACCGAAGCAGCAAGGACCCAAGTGTGCATCTACACAAATGATGTACTAACTGCGGGGGCTTTATGCTGACATTAATTTCATTGGCAAAAGTTTTGTAGTGTAGACATGGCCATAGAAAAGTGGACATCACTGAGCAGATTGCATGGGGGATACTGGGAAAGGGGTACAGTAGGGATCAGCAGCAGTGCTGTGTGAAAATGAAGAAACTGTGGCAGGCGCAGCACAAGGTCAGGGACCTGGTGCTGCACCACAGACCTGCCACATCTACACCTAACTGCATGTCATACTCAGTGGAGACCACACCGGCATCCAGCGGCGTATTATCGCGTAGGCCAACAAGGCCTAGGCCTAGGGCGGCAAATTTGCAGGGGCGGCAAATTTGAGCACCCACGGAGAAGTTCCCCTGCTCCAGCTGCCTCCTCTGCGAGCGCGCTGCCGCTTCCTGTTTCTCTCCCCTCCCTCCCTGCCCAGCGAAACAGCTGTTTTGCGGCGCAAGCGCTGGGAGGGAGGGGAGAGAAACAGGAAGCGGCGGCGCGCTCGCGGAGGAGGCAGCTGGAGCAGGGGAACTTCTCCGCAGCTGTTTCGCTGGTCAGAGAGGGAGGGGGGAGGGAAGGGGAACGCGGCGTGCTGGGGAAGAGGCGGGGCTGGGGCGGGGATTTGGGGAAGGGATCCAATAGGGGCAGGGAGGGGGTGGAGTTAGGGCGGGACTTTGGGGAAGGGGTTGGAATGGGGGAGGGAAAAGGGTGGAGTCGGGGCGGGGCCAGGGGCAGCAATTATTTCAGAGCCTAGGGATGGCAAAATTATTAATCTGCCCCTGTCGGCATCCTGCAGACCACTGTGGATATCTCAGAGGAGTCCGAGACAGAGACCCCTGCCATGAACAGCAAGGAAGAGGAGGAAAAGGAAGAGAGTGGGAGATGGGGGAGGAGAGGGGCTCCAGCCATGCCACAAGCCAGGACTTGTTTGAGACTTCGCCACTGTCTAGCCAGTCCCACCAGGCAAGTGTGGATGAGCCCGATGAAAGGGAAGGGAACTTGGGTAAGTGTGCACATGCATTGTACCTTACAATGTTTACATTTAAAGATGGTGCCCGGACCATCCCCAAGTTAACAAGGTGGCGCCTTTGCATTGTTTCACTTATATGGACAGAGACAACAGAGACAAGAGACAAACAGAGCTAGCATGTGCTTTTCATTCCCTTGTTGGGTGAGGCAGGGGCGGGGCTTGCAGGGGCAGTTGCCTTATTTCTTCCCCCACACTAGGTAGGGTGACCAGATATCCCGATAAAATCGGGACTGTCCCAATATTTTGCACTGCAGTTTTATTTATTTATTTTTTTGCTCTGCCGGCGACCCCCCCCATGTGTTCTGATATTTTCTTCCTCTCATCTGGTCACCCTAACACTAGGACATTTTTCCATTCCACTCTGCAGTGAGTCCGGTTGACACCATTGCAGAGAACAGGCTAGCAGCATATGGACCTAGGCGGCTGTGGTATACCAGCAGCGGTTGTGATCTCTGTACCATTGTTACCCTCGGGAATGAGATATCAGCTACATTCGCCACTGCCTGTGGAAAATAGTGCCAATATTCAGTGCCATTGCCCTGTACTTGTACCCATGGAAACAGGAACTGAACTTTTATGGCTTCATGGNTTGTGGGCGGGACCTTCCGCCGCCGCTGTTGGGGGCGGGGTTTCGGGGGCGGGACCTTCCGTCGCCTAGGGCGCCGGCATAGCTGGCGCCGCTACTGGCCATTGCCCTGTACTTGTACCCATGGAAACAGGAACTGAACTTTTATGGCTTCATGCAACAGAAAACCCCTCGTCCTGGGCAGGCCATACCCACCAGGGCTGGGGGTGGAGAGCAGTGCTGTACAAAGATGCTCCAAAACTGAAGAGTCAGTAAGCATTTCTTATTAGTATTTATGAGAATAAGGGAAGGGAATTTTAAAACTTCTCTTTCCCTTTCCGTTGTGCCTGTAAATCCAATGGTACATGTCTGTTTTTATCAGCAGCTACTGGCGTGGCAGCCTGAAGGGGTGTCCCCTGCGGGCCCGCAGAATACCTGACTTTGATGAGGAGAAGAAAGAAGAGGACGAGGGAGGACATGTTCTGCGAGATCCTACAAGCTAGTGCTACAACGGAACAAAGCCAGTGAACAAAGGCCCAGGAGCCCCAGCAGGACAGAGAGAGGGAAATGAACCAGGCATAGTGAGTCTTGTCAGGCAGCAAGCCCAAATGCTGCAGACTCTGGTTGACCTACAGGTCCAAAAATCCCAGACTCTCCACTCTTTGCAGTCCTTGGAGAATGAGAACTCCATGGTCTCTGCTCCCTACGCCCCCAACATACCATATGACATCACAGGGTGCATCCTTACCCCTACCACTCCACACTAGGGACAGCAAGGAAAACCACAGCTTCATGTACACTGACCTGTGAGAACCACGACTGGTGCATATGTAGCCACAACAAGACACATTTGTGCACTCAGATGGACACACATGTTTATTTCCTTTCTCTTTTTAAATTTTCACCACATTATATTATGTAAAAAATATGTATAATGTTTTTTGGTAGAAATGTATCAGTTTTCAGTTGAGGAAAACCAAAAACCTTCTGGGGTTTTGGTTTTTCAACAAAAACCTGAAAAATTTAGTCAAAAACCAGATGATAAATCCATTTTTTGCCAAAAAAAAGAAAAGAAAAGAAAAAAAACCCCAATCCAACCCAACCTAACCCAAAAATATCAGCAACACATTAATAAAAGATTTCTAGCAGCTCTGTTGTAGGGTTTTAATGCTGTAGCCATAGCTTAGAGCTATGGACTAAAATCTCTGGAACAGGGAATATGCCTTACTCTGTGGTCCTAATTCTCAATGACAATGAGGACTTTTTATGCTACTTAACAATCAGTAATAAAGAAACTGCAGTCCTTCGAATTACAGTGAAATAGGAGAATTCTGAAAATATCATGGATAGATCACATAACCAACACAAAAGGACCGAAGATGACTGGAACTCAACAAACGCTAGTCAAAGAGCTTATGAAAAGCAAGATTCGATTTGTAGGGCACATTTTAAGAGGTGCAGCAACCCATGCCTGTTTATGGGCACTGGCAGGGAAGAAGATAAAGCAGAGAAAGAAGATGTGGTATCCTGGGTGGATCAAAGGATTATTCATGCACAAAAAGATTAGCCGAGGATTGTACAGAATGGGCTACCAGGGCTGCAAACCTCCAGTAATGGAGATACCACATAAGAAGAAGAAGAAGAAAGGGGTCTTAACGTGGGTAGAAAAAGCTCTATGAAGAAATCCCCATGCAGGGCACTTCTGCAGCCTGTTTAGAATTGAGGTGCAAGTTCCACCCTGGCATAGGGTGTGGATCGGGGGTGTGTGGCCAGAGTTCACTGTGGCTATTCTCTCCTTCCCAGTGGGAGCAATAGGAAGCAGAACATAAATTGCAGCAGCTCTGGGTCACAGACAGAGCCTTGCTCAGCCCCAGAATATGGGGAATGTAACGGTGGCATAGGGCCACCTTTGCCCCCAGATTCCCTGCTCCAAGCTCACAGGCGAAATAACTGACAGCCAGGCCCTCTGTTTGTAGAGTGCCATATATATTTATGGTGCTGTATACGCTACTCTTAATAAATAATAAATATCAAATACAATCAATAATGCAATGCTAACAATGAACGCAGAGTCCATTGTTCTGCCTGGCGCAGCAGCCAGTGCCCGATGCTGCAGATGAAGAGGGAAAAACTCAGAATATGCCAAGCAGATTGTGCAATACTGAGCAGGAGGGTGTGGGAATTTCCTGCCTGACCTCTGCAGCAACCAGCTTATGCCTTGAAGCAGAAGATTTCATTGCCCTTTGTTGTTATCTCCGCTTGCATCGGTACACAGTGTTACAGTCAGAAAATTATCCAGCCCTCGACAATAAGATGTTTAAAAAGCAAAGCGGTTCCAGTATTTAGAAGCTCAGTATGATCCAAATGCACACAGTGTGCAGGGATATTGTGGCAGGCAGCAATTTCAGTCCATACCGTGGTGACCTGCAAAAGGGAAGCGGGGGGAGGGGGAAGAAACAACATAAAAGACTGACCCAATATCACCCACGCTAGAGAGACTTAATTAGTCCATTTAAACGCTCTAAACAGTGCCACAGCAGGGAATCTGTCTGTTTTGGTTCAGGATCTCCCTGCCAGCTAGGCCTTGGAAGTGCCAACAGTAATCTCTGGGCTGTTCTAAACTCTACAATACTGTTTAGCTGGGAACTTTTTTTTTTTTTTAACATCAGACCCCTATGGACTGGAATGCCGTTCCCTGGGTCAGGTTAACCTCTACCTTTACTGAGATGAAATCCTGGCTGGCAGATTTGGTCAGTCACGACTCATTCTAGCTGGAGTACGGCAAAGTTCCAGGACATCTAAAGAATTAGAGCCTGCTCCTGCATCCATTCCAGCAGACGGAAGCTTTGCCACTGACATTAATGGAGATCAGAGTCAGGCTGTGGAAAACTTTTATGCGCTCTAACCTAGGCGTAATCTGTGAGTGTCCCTCCAGTCAGTGTTTGTCACACATCCTGCTCCGTGTCCCATCCACAGAGGAAGTGAGTCTGTTACAGCTCTCAGCTTTGGAGTCTGAGGCTTTAGCCCTGTTGTTGGTTAAAATAAGAGTTGTCACATGGTCTCTTAGACTAACAAACAGCACTGTGCTGCTAAGACTGTGGGGAGCAATATTTCAGGGTCAGCGAAAAGGGCATGTCTCATAGGAGGGCCTACTGTGAAAACAATGGATAAAAAATCTAACTAGTATAATGGAGGGAGAAGGAGCTGAAAAGCTGGATGTGGTTTCATTCTGATCAGGTCGACTGTCCAGTGCAGAAATTCACATATAGTGAACCCGATTACTCCAGGAGGATCTTAAAATCCCACTCCTCTAGGTGATGACAACTAGAAGTCCAATATGTGCCTGAATGGGCAGGTCTGAAAAGGCCTCTTTGATAACCCACAGCGTGCAGAGCCTTGTCCACGATAAATGGGTCCCCATTACAGAGCTTGATACTAAAGACATCCTGGAAACTTGAAGCTGCATAGAGAACTCAGGGCCTATCTATCTAGGTGTTTATATTGTACCCGTCAGTGTCATATCTGAGTACCTAGCCCAACAGTGAGATCTGAACCAAGCTAAAGGGTCAGCCTTTCTTGGTGTAGGTTGAGATAGTTGTTATACCCCTAATATGGCTGGTCCTTGAAAAGGATGTAGCAGTGCTAGATATTCCACCACCCTGTGCTTTCCCCCACACCCAGACTGCCCAGAACAGCACTCCAAGATTAGGAGGATATGTACAGCATAGGGAGCTAGAGAAGGCCTCAAATCAGAAAGAGAGGAGAAACTCGGTCCCCCTGTGAGGTAGCATCTTCCTCCCTCACCCTTACCTCAGACTCCATGGAACATCCTCCAGGAAGCGGGGATTCCATGTGCTGGGGAGGGTTTGGGTTGGAGGAGATCCCTCTAATTGCCTTTCAGGGGTTTTACCATAAAGTCTGACCCAGTGATTTCAATGGAGTTACTCTGGGTTTACACAAGTATAACTGAGAGCAGGGTTTGGCCTTAATTGTTACTGTCGAAGTGATAAACATCCATTCTTGGCAAGTTCCTCTGTTATAAAAACATTGTCCTAGCCAAGAACTTTACCAACAAGTTTGGATGAACATGAATTCCATTCGGCAGGAGTTGTAAGTACAGCCACTGCCTTAATTACATTTATCGGGGCATGAAATATAACTCTGAGATGCCAGAAAAAAAAGAACACTCTTAGAACATTAAAAAAAAAAGTCAGACAGAGGGGGGAATAAACAACTTTACTATAAAGAGTCATTACAAAAAAAAATACTCGTGTCTCATTATCCTAAAGTCGTAAAAAAAATCAAACAATTCCTATGCACAAAATTACCTGCTAACACACAGACATGCTTATGAATATGACTGTAGCGTGTGCCTCTGCTTGCAGTCAACATGACCTTTGCCTTCCATTGCTGACATGACACTGGCATGTCACTGCTGATTTATAAACACAACTGGGTTTTTAATCTTCAGGCCTAAATTCAGTGCCACAGATCCCAGCAGGCAATGTAGCTATGTTTATCTGTAAATACTGGTTGCTGTACTTTCCTAGATGGAGGCAAGTATAGTAGATTATTGTTTATTTTTACTACCTTGAAGAAAGAGGAAATGGTGTTTAACATCAGTCATCATCATACACTAGGTGGCTGGAGGGCTGTTTCAAACTATATCAAAATGCAAGCTGTTTTCAGCAGTGAAAGGTTCTTGGTTATAATAAAGGACTCTGCTTGGGACTGAGGAAACAAAAGAAGTTGTGAAATGGGAAATCCTGCAAAAAGACAGGAATTAGCTGGATCTGGGTTCAGATTTCACACATCCCAAAAGTTTGGGCAGGGGGGATTAGCATCAGGGTTGTTTTGTCCCAGATTCCTGGGAGGGCCTTATAAATCAAGGTCCTGAAACTCAGTAATGAGGTACATTGATGTGAACTTGACTGATCATATGTGCACTGTCAGAGAATTTGCATGGAACTGACTAAATTCCCCAAAACCTATGGAGTATGTATGGGCAATTCTCTGTGTAAACCCCGGGATGGATTATCTGGGGATTCAAATCAATTTTGATTACTCCAAAGTCCTGGTCAGGAATATAGAGGAGGTATCCTCAGGACATTGCAAGGCCCGTCTACTTTTTTTCTCCTATTGTTTTTCCATGGTTTTATACCTCTGTTTGACTAGATTCTGGCCAGGAATGGAAGCAGAAATGCTGAAACATCACAAGAGAGGCAGTTTCTATCTGATTTCCAGAGTGGCCAGAAGCAGGAAGAATCATCTATCATGCGAGAGCCAAGATGCATTTTTAAACCATGGCATCAGCCTTCCATTTAAGGACCATCACACGGTCACCTGTCAACACAGAGAGAAGCTATGGTTTATCCAGCAGCAGAAGTTCCACTGTAGATGTTATACTGATAATCAGCATGGATGAAGAAAGCAGCAAAGACAGGGTTTCTATGAGCTGGTTTAAAAAAAAACTAAGCATGGGGAGAAATATTAATAGGTAGCAGATTTAAAACAAACAAAAGGAAGTATTTTTTTCATACAACACACAGTTAACCTGTGGAACTCTTTGCCAGAGGATGTGACGGCCAAGACTATAACAGGGTTCAAAAAAGAACTAGATAAGTTCATGGAGGATAGGTCCATCAATGGCTATTAGCCAGGCTGGGCAGGGATGGTGTCCCTAGCCTCTGTTTGCCAGAAGCTGGGAATGGGTGACAGGGGATGGATCACTTGATGATTAGCTGTTCTGTTCATTCCCTCTGGGGCACCTGGCATTGGCCACCATCGGAAGACAGGATACTGGGCTAGATGGACCTTTGGTCTGACCCAGTATGGCCGCTGTTATGTTCTTATATAACTAGGAAATATTCCTTGATCATCACTGAGCTATTTAAAAGGGGTTTAAAGAGATTTAGATTAAGTAAATGACTGTAAATTATAAAAAAATAAAGACGGTTATATATTGCAATTTTTGTGTGTGCAGATGAGTAAGAAGCTCAAAGGTGGACACTGGCCAGTATGGTTTTATTTTGGCTGGGGAAGAAGGAGATGGCATTGGGGAAACAGAAAGCGAGAATGTGGGAGAAAATGTTATATAGGTTGGTTATTAGCTTGAGCATGTTGCATATGAAGGGGGTTGATCCTGCTTCAGGGTTTTCCATTGACTCCAGGGTGACCAGCATCAAGCCTCACTATATACTGCCTCAACCTACATTCCTTGCATACTGTGGGCTTAACTGGGAATTTTTACTGCAGAAGGAATATAGGACAGGATGGGGCCCCAAAAAGACCAATATGGAACTTTCGCCTTTCTTCGTTTTCTTTATGGGTCTTTAAGATACACAGTAAAACCTGGGCATCCTAACACAAGAGAATCAAACCTGCAATAAGTCGGCAATACAAGTTTTTTTCAAATGAAGCTATCTTTTAAATGCCCATAAGACCCCAGTTAAGGGGTGAGTAGAACATCATTTGCAACATCAAAATACATTGCTAGGCAGTGATAACAAACAAGTGCTAGTGGAATTAATTCCTTGTCATGCTGAACACTGCAAGGTCACACAAGTCATTCCCACACTAAAATAAAAAACAACGACATAAAAAGTAGTGCCGAAAAGAGTGGGACAGATTCTGCCCTCCTGCAGGAGCAAATCAGGAGACGTGTCCCTGGAATCAATGACATGACACCAGTATAGGGGAGAGGGGAATCAGGCCCACTGTTTAGATGAGGAAACCTCCTTATCAGAGAGAATGGAATTCTTAAGGAGATTGCCATCCAGTGATTCCATATTAACAAGAGTTTCCCATAAAGAATGAAGTTTCGTATCTAAATGTTTTCTAACGTTGTAACATTCCCAGAAAATATATTTGGCACTAGCAAGCAGGCGCCTAAGCTTAGCCAGCTGGATAATAACAGCAGTAACTGCATCAGTCTGAGAAAAGCCTTAAAGCATCATTGTCTCATTTGTCTGGCTTGTGCCAAATCCACAACACGTATATAATATGAATGTGAGTCAACAATGCGATGCCGTTGTGAGAAAGGCTAATATCATTCTGCACTGTATTAGCAGGAGTGTTGAATGTAAGACATGGGAGGTAATTGTCCCGCTCTGCTTAGCAGTGGTGAGGCCCCAGCTGGAGTACAGTATCTAGTTCTGGGTGTCATACATCAGGAAAGATGTGGACAAATTGGAGAGGCCAGAAGAGAGCAACAAAAATGATAAAAGGTTTAGAAAATTTCACCTATGAGGAAAGGTTAAAAAACTGGGCATGTTTAGTCTCGAGTAAAGAAGACTGAGGGGGCACCTGATCAGAGTCTTCAAATATATTAAGGGCTGTTATAAAGAGGACAGTGATCAATTGTTCTCCATGCCTACAGAAGGCAGGACAAGAAGTAACGGGCTTAATCTGCAGCAAGGGAGATTTAGGTTATGTATTAGGAAAAACTTTCTAACTATAAGGGTAGTTAAGCTCTGGAACAGGCTTCCGAGGGAGATTGTGGAATCCCCATCCTTGGAAGTTTTTAAGAACAGGTTGGACAAAAAATAACACCTGTCAGGGATGGTCCATGTTTACTAGGTCCTGCCTCAGCACAGGGGGCTGGATTTGGAGACCTCTCAAGGTTCCTTCCAGACCTACTTTTCTATGAGTCTATATAGGAAACCAGTAAAACACAGCTATCTATCTTCTCACTTTGGCCTGTGGTGGCAAGATGATTAGTGTAGGGAAATCTGGGTCCTATTTTTGGCTATTTCCCTGATTTGTTGCATGATCATAGGCAAACTATTTCATGACTCTGTGCCTGACAGCACAATGGGGATAACAAATCTTCCAGATTTAGGATACTTATCTAGTGTGTCAAAATCCCTTCAAAGAAGGATATTTTACACAAGAAGTGCAACGGATCCCAAATCCAGTCCTGATTTAAGTGTCTCCTGAGATGTATTTACAATCAGTAGGTTTTCCGGGATGGTTTCCACTGTGAGCTAAACTCTACTTAGAAAATGCCCATAAGTATTCATCCGGGTCTCCAACTGGGTAATAAGTGCATTCATTTGCTGATAGCATGGGTCCCAATCCTGCTGTCATAAAATCACCAGATGTTTTGCCTTTATCTTCAGTGGTTTCAAGTTCAAGCTTATTGTCAACAAAGAAGCTGCACCATTTTTGCTTCCACAACAGGAAGGCTTTCTAGCAGTAGCAAGGGGACAGGAGGAGAAACAAGAAACTGCTGCAGTCTGCATACCCTTAGCTGCTACTTTGCTCTTTGCCCAGGTCAGACCTGAAAAATGGTTCAAGTGAATTTGAATGCTGGCTGGGCTGCTCAGAAGATTTAGGTTTGTGTGAAGGGATGCATATGAGATCCCCAAATCCCTCCGGGGTGGATGCATGATGGAATAGCCAACAAAAGTCATCAGGCTTGCAAGCAAACTCAGTGATATTCATGAGGCAGGCAACCCCGAGATCTGAATGCAGCAGAGAAAAGCTCAGCAGGCAAGCTGAGCACAAACAAACAAACAAACAAACAAACAAAGCAAACGCGGTCCAAAAAAGCAAGATATCAGTGTTCTGTGCAAAAAGCACAGTGGCCACTCTGCTGACTTGTTGTAATCACTGCTCTGCAGTCCAGAGAAACTGGCTCACTGAGAGCTTCTATCCTTTCTTCTCCCTGCTCCCACCTCCTTTAAGGAGTACAGTCAATGGTGACATCCTTGCCAGACATCCTCCATGTAGCAGTGAAACAGGAATGGTACGTTTGGCAGCAGTGCAGGCTTCCCCACAATGCACCTCAGCCCAGTTCTGGAGGAACTGCTTACAGGGCAGTTCATTCTCCAAGCCTGATCCGGCTTTGGCCTCCCTCCTGGGTGCAAGTTCGTGCCACAGGTAGAAGATGTTTTTGGGATGTGGCTGTCTGTCCCCTAGGAACAGCTCTGCTCTTGTCTACATGGGAAAGTTGCACCAGTTGAACTTGGCTTTTAAACTAACATAGTTAAACTGGTAAAAATCCTCGTGTAGAGGCTCTTCCTTCAGTTTAAGAGTGACTTCTTTCAGGTTAACTTAAACTTGTTCCCAGTTGACTTAATCTGAACCAAAAAAAGGCTACCATTAAACCAAAATAAGAATGTCCACACAGGAGTTTGCACTGGTTTAATTCTATCCATTTACATTTACATCTTTGGTTATATCAGTGCAACTTTCCCATGTAGACATGGCCTTAGGCCAGGTCTACACTATGGCTGGGTCTACACTGCAGGGTTAGGTCAATGTAAGCTGCCTTGTATCAACCTAGCTGTAGAAGTGTCTTTGGTTAAATGTGGCTCCCGCTGACGTAAATGTTTCTCTACGCCGATTTAGTAACACCACCTCCCCAAGCAGCATAGGGTCCTAGTTGATGTAATTATGTCAACGCAGTGTCAGTGTAGATATTGCATTGCTTACATTGACTGTTACTGGCTCTCAGGAGCCATCCTGCAATGCCCCCACACCGACAGTATGACTGATACAAGCACTTCTGGGGAGGACGCACACTGCCAGCACAAAGAATCAAGTGTGCGCACACACAAGCAATTTAATGATGGAGGTGGCTGTATGCCGACGTAATTTTGTAGAGTAGACATGGCCTTCAAAGTTAACTACCTTGCTTGGCTTAACTAATTTGCTCCGGGCTGTGAAATTTCATGTTCCGTGCAACATAGTTAAGCCAATGGAAGCCCTGGTTTAGACAATGCTATGTCAACAGAAAAATTCTTCCTTTGACCTAGCTACCACCTCTCGGAGAGGTGGGTTTACTACAGAGACGGAAGAAGAACCCCTTCTGACACTGTAGGGCATGTCTACACTTCAGGGCTACAGCGGTGCAGCTGCATCACTGCAGCTTTTGTGGCCTTAGGCCCAGATACTCAAAGGTATTTAGACAACCGACTCCCATTGAAACCAACGGCAACTAGGCGCCTAAATACCTTTGAGGATCTGGGCCTTTGTACTTCTTACTAGGAAACAGAATTAAGCCAGGTCTGCACTAAAAATTTGGGCCAACCAGCTATGTTGCTCAGGGGTGTGACAAATCCACAGCCCTGAATGACATGGTTAAGCCGACCAACTCCTTTGGTGTAGACAGAGCTAGGTTGATAGAAGAATTCTTCCGTTGACCTAGCTACCGCCTCTCGGGGAGGTGGGTTACTTACAACCAGAGGCATATTAAGATTTATTGGGGTCCTGGGCACAAAGAACATTTGGGCCCCCCACCTCATTAAAAACCTGCCCACTTTTTGACACGGGAGTAGTTTGGAGGCAGGGGGCCGCATTGACCTCCCAAACTGCAAGCGTTGGGCAGGCATGGAGCGGTGCTGGCAGGGTTTGTGCTTCACAACCAGGGAGCTGATAAAGTCATCAGTGCCCCTGCCCCTGCCAGTGGCACCATCCTCTTCCCAGTGGGGTAGCTGAGGAGAGTCTTAGCTCCCTGTCGCCACAAAGCCCTGCCTGCTGCTCCTTCTCTTCCCCACAAGGCCCCACCTCCTGGCCAAGCCAGAAGCCAGAGCCAAGCCATGGTAAGAGCCACCCAGGGAGCCCGGGACGCTGTGGGGAGTCCCGGATTCTTCACCTGCCCTGGGCGGCGTGCCCCAGGAGGCAGGCACATAGACCAGGGGCTGCTCTCAAGCACCTTGGCCCTCCACCCAGGGCAGGTGGAGGATCTGGGGCTCCGCACAGCAGTCCAGGCTCCCTGGGAGGTTCTTACCATGGCCCAGCTCTGGCTTCCGGCCTGGTCAGGGGGTGGGGTCTTGGGGGGAAGAGGAGGATCAGGGGGTGGGGCCACAGAGAGGGGTGAGGCCTCATGCCTCCCCACTTCCACCAAGGCTCTGTGCTCTTGCCAGGGGCCCCCAAATTGGCTGGGGCCCCTGGGCCTGGGCCCTATGTGTCAGTGCAGTAATCCACCACTGCTTACAGAGATGGAAGAGCCCTTCCCGTTGCTGTAGGAAGTGTCTACACTGAAGCACTACTGTTGCAGCAGTGCCGTCATAGCAGTTTAAATGTAGTCATAGCCAACTTACAAGTAGCGATGTGCCCTTTGACAGGATGTCAGATTCTAAGCTCCAGCAAAGTGATGCAGAGTTATTTCTGATGATTCCCCAGACCAGGGAGCCCTATTATCTCCTACCCCGAGGTTCAAAAATGACTCGAGCCTCTTTCTGAGGTAGAGAAATCAGAGACAGGGACAGAGGAGACCTGCAGAGAAAACCCTGGGAAGAAACCAAATTCAGGAGAAAACTTGGGCTGGTCTTTTATGTGCTTTATTGATTTAAGATGAGAAGACAAACCCCATGAAGAAGATGAGTTTGGACACTAACCCAGTGTGTCTGTGTGTGTCTGTGTATATAAGACCTGGTCTACACTGGGGGTGGGGGGTGGACAGGGGGGAAATTNGAGTTATTTCTGATGATTCCCCAGACCAGGGAGCCCTATTATCTCCTACCCCGAGGTTCAAAAAAGACTTGGGCCTCTTTCTGAGGTAGAGAAATCAGAGACAGGGACAGAGGAGACCTGCAGAGAAAACCCTGGGAAGAAACCAAATTCAGGAGAAAACTTGGGCTGGGCTTTTATGTGCTTTATTGATTTAAGATGAGAAGACAAACCCCATGAAGAAGATGAGTTTGGACACTAACCCAGTGTGTCTGTGTGTGTCTGTGTATATAAGACCTGGTCTACACTGGGGGTGGAGGGTGGACAGGGGGGAAATCGATCTAAGTTATGCAACTTCAGCTACATGAATAACGTAGCTGAAGTCGACGTACTTAGATCTACTTATCGCGGTGTCTTCACTGCGGTAAGTTGACTGCTGATGCTCCCCCGTCGACTCCGCCTGCACCTCTCGCTCCGGTGAAGTATCGGAGTTGACGGGAGAGCACTCGGTGGTCAATTTATCGCATCTGCACTAGACGCGATAAATCGACCCCTGCTGGATTGATCATTCCGGAGGTAAGTGTAGACAGGCCCTAAGAGTGGGGTGGGCATTCTGCCCATTCAAAGGTCTGAATTGCAACATTTACATCTCTAATTAGAGGCAAACTTCCCCAAAGGTTGAGAGTATTTTTGGTTTAGGCCTAAGTTTTAAAAAGTGTCTAGTGATTTTGGGTGTTGCAGTTTTTGGGGTGCCCAATCAAAGACATCTTGAAGGGTTCTGATCGTCAGAGAGTGGGTGCTCAGCACTTTCTGGAAATCAGGCCTTTTTAAAGTCTCAAAGGTGGAACAAAAATTGGAGGCACCCAAAATCATTAGGAACTTTTGAAAATTTGGCCTTAGTCCATACTAGAGATTGGGTGGAATTTTCAAAAGCACCTAAAGTGATTTATGATCACGAGTCCCTCAGAATTTGGTGCTTTTGAAAATCCCATCTACAGAGCTGTGCAGTTTGGGTGTAGGTCTGGATCCCAAGGGTGTTTCAGTCTGGGCTTTGGTTCAGGCCCATGTCTTTGCGTGAGTGCCGGAGGCAGACAGGAGTTCTGTAATATAGAGTGCTGGACAACATGGAGCCAGCTAGCAGCAATTCTTATCTTAGAATTTGGAGGAGAAAACAGGGAATTTCCACATGTAGAAAAACGTTCCTTTAAACTATGATTATGTAAAAATAGAAACCCACAAGCGATAAGATCTCTCCTGCTGGAGAATGATACAGGGTGTTTGTTTCTTTAATTGCATTTAGCACTTATGAAAGTTACCAGCCCGACGATCAGTGGAAACTAAAGTCATTTGCTGCTTTACAGTACACACAGTGGCAGCTTCCTTCATATGTTGTCCCAGCAATGTACCTCAGCCCTGTTGTTAAAGGACAACTTCTAGAGCTGCAAAGGTTGTTCATTCTCCTTGGACATTTGATCTCTGGCTGCTCGGCTATGATTGCCAACAAAGATACTAACTAGCATCAGTTGTGGTGGTGTGTTTTGTGCTGTGGACACTTGTCCATTTAAAATTGGACCAAGATTATCGAGCTGATGCAATGAACCCACCATGGGTCAATGGGGTTAGAACCTACAAACTGTAGCTCAAAACACAGGCCTCTGCTACTTGCTTTAAAGCAGTAACCCACTCCATAGGTAGCAGTAGTACACTGCTACCCTCTGTGTGGGCCAGCCACTAGATGGGGCCATGACACACTTAGGGCATGTCTACGGTTACCTCCACGGCGATCGATCCAGCGGGGGTTGATTTATCATGTCTAGTGAAGATGCGATAAATCGACCGCTGAGCACTCTCCCGTTGACTCCGGTACTCCACCGGAGCGAGAAGCGTAGGTGGAGTCGATGGGGGAGCGATAGCAGTTGACCTACCACAGTGAAGACACCACGGTGAGTAGATCTAAGTACGTCGACTTCAGCTACGTTATTCCCGTAGCTGAAGTTGCATAACTTAGATCGATCCCCCCCACAGTGTAGACCAGGCCTTAGGCATCATCTTGCATTCATTTCACACAGGCCACCAAAGCAGACCTGGGCCATGGTGAAGAAATGACCTTAAGATGCAGTGCAGTTTAAATGTGATACGATGAGGATCACAAACAGACAAAGGGGTGACCAACAAAGAAACAAGGGTGATAGTAATGAGATAACATGGTAACTACGTAAGTCACCTTTCTGGGTTTGGGGATCTTGCTGCCACCCCATCTCATCTACACACATACTTCTCGTAAAAGCAGCAAAGAATCCTGTGGCACCTTATAGACTAACAGAGGTTTTGCAGCATGAGCTTTCGTGGGTGAATACTTGCAATACTTGCAACTACTTGCATCCGAAGAAGTGGGTATTCACCCACGAAAGCTCATGCTGCAAAACCTCTGTTAGTCTATAAGGTGCCACAGGATTCTTTGCTGCTTTTACAGATCCAGACTAACACGGCTACCCCTCTGATACTTGATACTTCTCGTAGACTTCCTGGCAGGTCTGAGTTTTCAAGAGGGATTTGATTGGGGAGAGGGAGGTGGTTTGATGAACAGGTTTGGGGTGGGAGTTTCCAGGGTAAGAAGCAGCATGTCTTCCATGGAAGACAGAAATGTTTGTAGGAGAAGGAGACATAAGGGAACACAAGAATTGTTAGGCAGGATCAGACCCAAGGCCCATTTGATTCAGTATACCATCTCCCACAGTGGCCAACCCCAGATGCTTCAGATAAAGAACCCCACAGTAGGCAGATGTGGGGTAATCTGCCTGCTCACCTCATTGGTCTCATTTTAACCTCTGCTAATTAGAGATTGGCTTAAATCCCAATGCATGAAGTTTAATAACCCTTCCAGATTTTTTTTGTTAGCAACAACAATTCTAACTCTGGATATTCTTGATGTCCATACCAATGTCCAGTGCCTTCGGGAATCTTGATAATTTCTTCGCCTCTATGAACTTCTTGTGCCAGTGAGTTCCACAGTCTAATTATACACTGGGTGAAAATGTATTTCTTTCTATTGGTTTTGAATTTGCCATTTTTCAATTTCATTGAATGTCCTTTTGTTCTTGTGTTATGAAACATGCAGAACAAAAGCTCCTGATCTCCTTCTCTAGACTTCTTTGTTATTTTATATGCCTTTATCATACCCCCACTTATTCAACTCTCTTCTGTGATAAACATCCCGAGTCTGATATACAAAGGGCTCTCGAGGAAAATTCACAACATTAACGAGAGGCTGTGAAAATTTGCAAAGAATATTGTTTTCTTGTTTAATTCATCAGCATTTCAGCATATAAAACCAGGAGAGTAATAGGGGCTGCAGTGCATGAATCACCCTTTGGAAGGAACTTATCTCGGCATGCTCTAACAAGCCCCCTGTTAAAATTTCCATTGACAAACCTGGCTTGTTAATAGCCTGGATTTAAAAAGCTCTTATTGCAAAGGTAAATTATATACTGATTCTTGCCTCGAGTTTGGTGTTATGCCAAAAAGGAGCCTAAACCTCCCAGTGAGTCACATAAATCATAGACCAAAACCCTCAGGGGGCTGGATGAATACTGGATCAATGTGAATGTGCCATGAAGCTATTTGATCGCTACAATGCTGGTATTGACTGTTATACACCTGTTATATCACTACGGATTACATCTGTTGTAAACAAGCTGTTTGATGTTGCAGGCTGCACTAACCACATGCACCGTAATCATGGCTTGTAGCTGCCGGGGTGGCCCCAACATGCCCAAATGATGCTAATTTTCTTGTTGTGCGGGATGGCCCAACAATAGAGGTCTGTTCGGCATTAGTCCAGGCAGAAGAGAGAGGGGGAAAACTGTTAAAGATTATGATGCAGATGATCGCAATCTGAGAAATACAAATAATAATCAACCTTGCCAGGCACCAACTGTAGGAGGAGATTTCCAGGTTCTGCCGGAAAGAAGAGTTTGGCCTTAAAAAACACCACAGTGTCAGTCCTGAAAGGTGACAATCTTTATGACAAAGGGCAAACACAAGGCAAAAAATGGGTGAGGTCTGTGTCAGAACTGCAAGCTGTCACATTAAGACAAAGATAGAGTGAGAATATGTTTGGGTGGGTGGGGGATGGTGGAAGGCAGGGGTTGATTCCTGGTCCTGCTTGAAGGCTAGGGAGCTCTGTAGGGAAGCATACAATCAGAGTCAGTCTGAAATAGCCTGAAACAAGGTGGGGTGCCTCTCTCTTGTAGGGCACAGCCTGCTTTGTCTATCTCTCTGATTGTGGTGGTCTGAGTTCTAAGAAATAAAGTTGTGCTCTGTTGCAATGCTCCAGCAAGAGTATTCAATCTTTTTATCGGATTTCCTTGTGTGGATACCCTGAAACACAATAGGATGGCAGTCAGGCAAGAGAAGGTGTGGGGGTTAGTAATAATGAGATGGTAGGAGGGATTCTTGGGTAATGGAAATTTTCTATTTAACAACATTTACACTTTAAGGGTGAGGTTTTCCAAGGTGCTCAGCAATGGTCTGACTCTGCTCTAGGGTGGCCAGATAGCAACTGTGAAAAATCGGGACACTATTTTTGGGGGGGGGGAGGGGAGGGAGGGTATAGTTGCCTATATAAGACAAAGCCCCTAATATTGGGACATGTGGTCACCCTACTCTGCTCCCAGTGAAGTTAAGGGGAGTTTTGAAAAATCTCTCCTTAAATATTTTGGGCCTGATTCTGGTCTCATAAAAGTTTTACTGAATTAATGGAGTTATTCCTGATTTACACCACTGGCAGTGCAAAATAAGGCCCTTTGCTCCCTCCAGTACTTTTCTAATCGTTGGTTGGGCAGCCTGATGCTGTCTTGAGAAGCACGTCACCTAGTGCCAGCATGCTTTCTATGCACCAGACTGTCCCATTGGGATGCCCACACTGAGAACGGGAACCAGCATGCTGACTTAGAGCAACTTCCTGCAATTGGCATCAGCAAGCAATTTGCAGGCTCTGTCCCCGGAAACCCACAACTTCCAAACAGGCAGCTATGGGAGGTACTAATTCTCCACTCACGTGGGTTTCATGCCAGTGTAATTCCACCTACTTCAATGGAGCTATTCCTGATTTACAATGGTATAAGTAAGAAGCAAACCAGGCCCCTAGAGTTGCTTTAGGCCTAACAAACCATTACACTTTTAAAAGGAAAACAGGTTTAAATTAGAGCTGGTCAAAAACAAAATATTGTGGAAAAATCCCTTTATAAAAAAAATTCTGTGAGAAACTTTGAGTCCTTTTTAAAATTTTCTGTTTGTTTGATGAAACCTGAAAACAAAGATTATTTGGTTTTTCATAGATTTAGCCCTTTGTCCCACTTTCCCCCTTTCTCCCCCTTTATTCAGAGACAAGATGGAGAAAGGAAAATGGGAGAGAAGAGGGGTGGAACCAAACATTTACTATAAAAACTTTTCATCAAACATTTCAACAAAATAAAAATTGTTCCTTTTTCAAACCAGCAGAATGAAAAATGATTTCAAAAATTTTGAAATTTTTCACAAAATATCTTTCCCATTTTTCAACCAGCACTAGTTTGAATTGGGCGGAGAGCTGGACAAATGATGGATATTTTTGGTTCGCTGACAATTTAAAAAAATGTTTTGGGTGGAAGGAAGTGTTTGGTTCAACCCATTTTGTTTTGATTTTGACCATTTTTAGATGGCTTTTTTATTTAAAAACAATTAAATTAAAGGACATTTTCAAATGAAGTCATTTCAAACCAAAAAATCAAAATGTTTCATTTAGAAAATGTCAATCCGAAACATTTTGAGTTTTTAGAAAAAAATAGTTGTTTTAAACAAAATAATTCAGCAAATTCAACACAAATTCGTAAAATGTTTTAGTATCGCTGAATCTACATTAAGCTGAAGAAGTCGAAGCACTGAGCCAATGGCTCGAAATGTCGGATGGTGATACATTGGGGTCGCAGTCAGATGGTACGTGACCAAGATTTGTTGCTGAATTTGGTCTGCTGGTTGGATCATTAGTTTCCCTGGCCTGGCCTGGGTACTGATGGGGAGCGTGACGTGAACGCTGATCCATTGCCCCAATGCGTACAGCAATGATTTGCCAGCAACACTCTGGTCGATGACATCTGCTGCAGCTATCAAGCTCAGTTCTTCTCAGAAATTGACAAGGTCCTGAATGATGATATGACGCTCATGGCAGACTGCTGTAGTCGATGGAGCCTGCAGCTGAGCATTTCCAAGATGGTTTCGAATGTATTTCATCTGCATAATGCAACCGCAAGCCATGAGTTAAATATTTTCTTAAACGGTCAATGCCTGCAGCATGACCCAAACCCGGTTTACCTCGGGGTGACATTGGATAGGTCATTGACGTACCACAACTACTTGAAGAAGGCAGCAGCCGAAGTTGGCACTCGGAACAACCTGCTCAGAAAACTGGCCCGCTTAACCTGGCGTGCGAATGCCTGGATGCTTAGAACATCAGCAGAGTACTGTGCTCCTGTCTGGTGTCGCTCATCTCACAGGAGACTGGACGACGTAGAGCTTAACAAAGCTATGCACATTGTTACCAGGACTTTACATGCAACTCCGTTGCCACGGCTGCCAATACTTAGTAACATAGCACTGCCCCATATTTGCTGCGAGGGGGCCTCCTTCCTGGTCAAGATCCGTGAGAACAGCGATTTGTCTGTGTATTCATACATCTTCAACCACCCGCAGTTTGCTTGTCTTCTACACGCCCGTTATGGTCACTTGTGCCACCACAGGACAGGACGGTAGATTCTGCTTGGCATAACAGATGATCAGCGACCACAGTCGTTAATCACTCTCTCTTCACCAACCCAACCGTCTGCCCACCAGGTTTTGACCTGCCCAGGCACCTGTGGTCATCCCTGAACTGGCTTCGAACAGGACAGGGCAATGTGGCCAATCTCTTCAAATGGGGTTTCTCTAGTGACCCACAATGTAGATGCAGTCAACTTCAGACTATGTCGCATATCCTTGATGAGGGATGTTGACTTACTTCGATGGTGGGCTACCAGCTCTTCACCTTGCTGACGGTGCTATCAAATGGGTGGGGACACTATGAATATGCTGAGAGAATCAGGCTGCTTTTCGAAAAACGCCTGCCTCTTCCCTTCTTGTGCTGGCAGTGGTCCCTGCTAGAGAAGTAGCTCATGTACACAGGGCTGTGGGGTTAGGCAGTAGCTTACTGGTTCAAGCTTCCTTCTCTGTTTCTGTGGTGCTCAGCACAGCCATGAGACTGCCACATGCAGACCAGTGCCAGGGTTCCCCTGACAGGCACCAAGCAATGTGTCACCCTCTGGTGAGTGAGTGGGGGAAATGAGGAGAGAGAGAGGAAAGAACAAGAGAGAGATTTTAGAATCAAAAGGAAAAAGAGGGAAAATCAAGGTGAGGGGAGAAAAGAACAGATGGGAAAGGATGGAGAGACACAGGTGATGGTAGAAGAAATGACACAGGATGACAACTGTGTTGAGGCACAGAACAGAGGTGGTTAAAACATTTTAACTATTAATTAGATCATCCCATCCCTCTCTGTGTCAATGCAGGACTGTTCCCTCATAGCATTTTGCTTGGTCCAGTTCTATATGTCTCAGTACATGGGGCTTCCAGCATTGTCATTGGGAGACCAGTCCACAGTCTAATGTGTCTCATTGTCTGAGATTTTTCCTAATAGTCAGCCTAAATTTTCCTGTTCCTAATGCCATCCCATTGCTCTTAGTCATAACGCCCAGGTAGAGCCCTACATGCTTCTTGTCCATCCATGGTGCTGACACTTTTCTCCTATCTAATCTCTCATCACGTCTCCCTCTTAAAGTTCAGAAAACACAGAAAACCTTCCCATAAACGTGGTCTGAGTTATGAGTTTGAAAGGAAGTGAGAGACCACATCAGGTGGTTTGGGGTTTGACTGAGAACTTTTCACACAGCTCTGGTCCTAGCCCATGGTGGGTGTTGGTGGGCATTCAGGGTGAAAGTCCACGCTGTACAGAGGGCTCACACAAGAGCTAGTGTAACACTGACAAACCCCGGTCGTCGACGGGCGGGATCTAACCTGGGGCTTCTGGAACTAAATGCATGAGCCTCTACTGCATGAGATAAAAGCCACGTGGCCCTTAGCTAAGGCTGTAGAGCAGACGCATTAATCTCTCTCTAAGTGGTCTCAATGCCACTACATGGGACAGAACACCACACCCAGGAGGTGTGTGGGTTACATACAGACCACCCAAACTGGTGAAAACGAAAAGCGGTGTGTTTTCACCATAGACTATCATATCCCCAAACTGTATACCCCAGGGTGAGATTATGCCCCTGAGCTACCTCAAAAGCAATATTCCCCTTTATTTTACTGACGCAATTCTACATTGGTGGAGTTACCTCACTGTCATGGCAATGTAGACTCCTACTTATGCTAGGACAAGAAGCAATGAGCTTAAATTGCAGTAAGTGTAGTTTAGGTTGGACATTAGGAAAAACTTCCTAACTGTCAGGGTGGTTAAGCACTGGAATAAATTGGAGATTTTTAAGAGCTGGTTAGACAAACACCTGTCAGGGATGGTCTAGATAATATTTAGTCCTGCCATGAGTGCAGGGGAGTGGACTAGATGACCTCTCGAGGTCCTTTCCAGTCCTATGATTCTATGTAGCTACATCAGTGCACAGAGTAATCCCATACTGCACTGCTCCATGGAGAATAGACAACTTCTCAACTCCACTGCCCAGGTCCATGCCAGGATAACTACCAACCCTGCGCTGTGGTTACATTGATCCCATGTGCTGCTGTGTGGACACAAGTGTTGCAACATGAATTGCTGCAAGCACACCAGTGGGAAAGCCCTCCCCCAACACAGCCGTATAGATGTATATATTCCAGTGCAACTCCTGTGTGTAGACCAGGGGCCCTGACGACCATCGAGCGCACACTGCCACAGCAGATTCAGCTTGTGTTATCCCCTTACAGCTCTGGCATGACTCCGCCCTGCTCCTGCAATTTGTGAAGGCTCGTAAATCAAATCTGGAGATGCTCTATGGAGTCCCCTACCCACACTGTGGATCCCTCTACCCTCTTCCCACCCACTGCCATGCTGCCCCACACAGCCTATACATACACACAGCATCTTGCATGTCATGGTCAGGACTGGCACATCTCAAATCTCACATCTACAGCACATGACCTTTCATGTATTTGAAACACAGCGGGGTTGACCTACCCCACTGAGTTTCCTCTGCCCTTTGCAGCTTATCCTGTTCTAGAGGAAGATGACTGCTCTCTGCCTCAGTTTCCCCCATCTGAAAAGTGCTTTGCGCTCCTGACGTGAAAGTCTCTCTAGCCACAATATATCATCTTTACTATTTGTTATGAGGTTTTAATGAGTGCGGGAGGGTAGAATGTTTGCAATAGTGTAACAATAAAATACATATCTCACGCCTTCCTTGCCAAAAGTACTTACGGATAATAAAAGTGAGGCTAGCTGAATGCATAAATCTCCTTTCACAAGCCCCCACCCACTGAGCAATAATTAGTACAAAGTGCAGTGCTAATAGATCATCTTACTTGTGTGGGAAACTTGACATTATGCTTTGTTTATATTATCCCTTTGGCAAGAATCTGCATGGCAAATACTGGCAGCTAACAAATAAGACGCGCACAAAGAAAAGTTTCCAAACTGTCATGACGAAAAGTGAGCCACGGATTTGTATGTTCATTTGGATGCTGAGGTACCAGATCCAGCTCTTTAAATGACATCCTCAGAAGTGGCTGGCTACGTAAGAGCTATATCCCTGCAACTGCTTTATAAATGGAGCTCCACATTCAAATATCAAACCAATGGGGAGTTTGGCTTAAAATTGTGGCCCTTAGTTAATTACATGTATAGGGCTGACTTCTGGAGTGACTTACCTCTGGTGCAACCTTATGGAAGTTAATGGGGTTGCATAGACGGTGAGCTGGTGCAGAATTTGGCCATTAGCACCTTTAATTATATGCCAAGAGAATTTCAGGAAGCCTCCAAACCCTTGAATGTTTTCCTCCATACAAAGCGACAAAGAGTCCTGTGGCACCTTATAGACTAACAGACGTATTGGAGCATAAGCTTTCATCTGACGGTATTCACCCACGAAAGCTTATGCTCCAATACGTCTGTTAGTCTCTAAGGTGCCATGGGACTCTTTGTCACTTTTTACAGATCCCGACTAACACGGCTACCCCCCTGATACTTTCCTCCATACAGACTCCACTAACACGGACAATCCAATTTTCCTACTTCATCATCTGTGTTAGGTCAGCCACTTCCCACCTTTGGGCCCCAATCCTGCAGTCAATGGAGTTTTCCTGAGTAAGGACTACAGAATTGAGGACAACGTGATCAAATTAGCACTTAGGTGCCTAAAACAAGCAGTTAGGTACCCAAATTAGTGTCTCGTTTACCATCCTCATCTACTGCTCATGCTAAATCCCCTCAATCTTTTGCCCATCCCGTTGTACACGTTTTAATTCCTTGGCCAGAGCAGGGGACTGAGACTCCGAGACCTGAATTCTATTCCCAGCTGTGCCACTGGCCTGCTGGCTGACCTTGGGCAAGTCATTTCAGCTCCCTGTGCCTCAGTTTCTCCATCTGTAAAATGGGGATGTTGATGATGACACTGACCTGCCTTGTAAAGCACGTTGAGATCTACCAATCAGAAGAGTTATATTAGGCTCTATATTAGTGCCAGTATTGCTCATCTCAGGCCAGATGTTACTAGAATAGTCACAGGATAGTACTTGGAACTAGAGAGGCAGTCCTACAAAGCAAATCATAATCTATTAGCACTTACAGGTACCTATTAGCATTCACATGGGGGGACATTTTAAAAAAAAACCTCTCCACAGTTTGAAGGGGAATGGAGAAGGAACTTTCCTTTACTGTTTTGATGCAGGACATTTATTATTATTCTTTACCCCGTATAATGTGGCAGCAACTAGACGCTCGGCTCAACTGTGCAAGGTGTCGTACAAACATACAGAAAATAACAGTCCCTGACATCTTCAAAGATCTTGCAATCTGCCAGGCAAATAACTTACCTCTACCAACTATTTCCCCAATTTCTGTCCCCAGTACTTTTCTTACAACACCTTTTCTCCACTACCTTCCTCCCTAGTAACTTTGTACCCCAGCCCTCTGATCTAGGAATAAAATCCCTGGCAGCATGATTTGTGGACTCTTTCCTCTGTGCTCTTTTTCCACTCAGTCTTTTGATGAATCTGGTCGGGGTGAATCAAACCTAATTCATAATTGTTTGCAGTGTTGTTAGCCATGTAGGTCCCAGGATGTGAGCAAGACAAGGTGGGTGAGGTAATATTTTTTATTGGACCAACTTCTGCTGGTGGGAGAGACAAGCTTTCGAGCAGGTCACCTGCAGAAGAGCTCTGTGTAAGCACAAAAGATTGTCTCTCTCACTGACAGAAGTTGGTCCAATAAAAGATACCACCTTGTCTCTATAGTTCCTAATGATCATTTCAGACATAGCCCTGCTGGAGTTGTTTCTGAGTGATGTGTACCTGTATGATAACAGAAGTGTACAACACAAAGTTACCAGCAGACAGCCTCATTTTTCCCAATGCCCTGCTAAATGTCTGCATGATACATTCTCTTAACCCACATAGGGCCTGGAACCCAGCCCCTTGTAGTCAGTGGGAGACTTTTCGCATGTTGCAGTAGGTTTTGGATCAGGCCCAATGTGCTGATTGATAAGCCACAGAAATGAGCTCTTCAGGTAACTCATATGCAGCCAACATACGTCAGTAGCCCTTGATAGTCTTAGCAGCAGAAGTGTGTGCTTTGTGTTCCATTTGCAATACACATTAATGATGACTGAGGTCATGTGAGTATTCTCTCCTGCCAGAGCAAACTTTTTGCTTGAGCTTACTGGCCACATTTGGAAATTTGTCCTCTGTATTTTTCTAAATCATTTTGTACCTTCTCCCACAGGTTCCCACTGGCATATCTTATCAATTGAAATAAATCAATAAGAAATATTGGTGATTTCTGATTAAACTTTCTCAACTTTAAAAATGATACGTTGCAACCATGCTTTTAATACATGAATGGATTTGTTTTCTCCTTGTTTCCTGTGCTCTGACACTAAAAAGTCTGGAACTTAGCTTGAAAGCCACCCATGGATCAGACATGTGTTAAGAGCCCTGTACAGAATATTTTTATGCTGTTACATTTCAGATCTTGTTCAGGTGATTTTTACATTTTTAGTAGTCAGAGGACTGAGAGAATCTCAGTAAATCACAAACAAAATTCAAACTATAAAAGCAAATGTTTTGCATGCAAATGAAATCCATGCCTTCAGAACATATCTTAGATTTCTACAACTGCCTGGTTTAGTTGCGGAAAAAAATCATTTTGATCACAACTTACATTAGATACCATAAACCAATGTGGGTAGCATCCTCTACTACTAGCCATGTTGACTCCATCAGGTCAGGAAGATGGCAAATGGCCTGAAAACATTGACAATTTCTCTATATGGTATTCCTGAAGTTTCTAAAATTAACTTTTTTATTCCCCCCGCTGCATAAATATAAAGGTTTTCTTTCCCTCAACCTCACATTCCCACCCAGCAGGCAAAGATTTATCAAATATACAGTGAAAGTAATATATTAAAGGTTTCCAATGGTGCAAGTCAAACTTTGCTTTTCCTAATGATTCCAGATGCCTTTTTTGTCTTCAGACATTTCAAGGTAAACCTCCATGAAACTGACCTTTTGGCTTGTCATTCTTTCTCAAAACCACAGAGATGAAACAATTCTTTCAGTCTGTCACTACTGTCCATACCCCCTCCTCTATTTTATCAGAAGGAACCCATAATTGAGCCCTTTGACAATAGAAGGACTGTGCATTTTTTTGTCAACAACAATGAGACGTCCAAGTTCATTACTGCAGATTGTTTAAAAATTGATTCATGGGCCAGTAGTAGTAGCTTATTATACAGCATAAGTGACAGTGTGAGCTGGATGGAGGCCGAAGTCATTCTTAAACAGTCATGTCCAATTAGAAAGAACATTACACACATTCCGGTTGGAGCCACATTAATGAATTAGTCCTACCACAAACTGAGAGAAGCTCGTAGGACCCTAATACCTTTTGTTCCTAAGGATAATTCAGTAATTTAGAGAAAGAACTGTGTGGAGCACATTAGCAAAAGAATAGTAATCACGGGATTGTAATAGTTATTACATTTGCCCTACATCTCTCTGGTAGGAGTGAAACTTATTTGTATTTTTTGTGTACTAACTTCAGTACGGGTTGAATTTTTCACTCTACAGTGTGCTCTCTTTATAAGGCAGAGCACTGTAAGAGCAAATACACTTAGTATTTTTGGTTTGTAATGTCAGTAGCTACCAGGGCTCTCTGGTTTTTAATGTATGGTATAATGCCAAATTGCCCATAGTTTTGGAGGCCAGAAGGGACCTTTATCATCCTCGAGTCTGACCTCCCTCATAATAACACAGGCCATAGAATTTCTCCCAGCAGTTTGTGCATCTAGCCCAGCAACTTGGGTACGGGCCCTGGCACTAAGGGTAGCACAACGGCGACCGTATACTGTACATCATCACAAAAATAGAAATCTATTGCAGCTTATTCTATGCTCCCTTGCAGCAATTATACACTGGTGTAACTTCGCTCGTCTCGGTGGAGTTACTTCTGATTTCCAGCTGTGTATGTGAAAAGAAAATCAGGACAGTTAACACCACAATTTTCAAATGTAGGTGTCTAAAACTTTATTTAGGTACTTAAATACATGGCTTGGTTTTCAGAGGTGTTGGGCAGCCTCAGCTCCCATTGAAATCACTTGGATCCACAATTGCTCAGTTCTTTGGATAATCAGGACATGTATTTAGGTGGATTTGAGTGTCTAACTTCAGACACCCAAGGTTGAAAGTGATTATGTATGTGGAGAGATTGTCTTATGAGGAAATATCAGAAGAGCTAAATATGTCCAGACTGGCCAAGTGCTGACCAAATGGAGGAGTGGGAGGCAAGATAATGGTCTAGGATGGAGAGAATTATTTGGGGTGCTGCTGCAAATGAGTGTAATTAGGCATAATGGAATTCTTATATGGAAAATATTAGCACTTATTTACTAAAGTGATAACTACATTGAAATACAGGAGAGGGAGAGAGCACGGGATTAGAGATAAAAGTGAGAGATCTACTATGCTACAGAATAGTCTCCCAAGGGAAATCCTCATCTGTAGGGATGTTTAAAATAAGACTGGACAAAGCACTTAATAAAATAGGGAAAGAATTCTGCACTGCTTGGTGGATTGACTAGATGACCTAATGGGAATTTCCAACTCTGGTTTCTATGATATTAGTTATTGGAACTGAGTGAATCATTCACAATTAACAAAATGTAGTTGTAGAGCAGGTACTGTCTATTACATAATGCCTAGCACAATGGGGCCCCATTCTCGGTTGACCCGTAGGCAATACCATAATCATAATAATAATTATTATTATAACTTCACATATCCATTGCTGGGTAATTTGGGAACACAAAAAATGTCATCATCGTAATAATAATTTATTCACTGAAGAGATTCACAAATCATTTTGAACACATACATTCTAGAATTTCATAAAGCTTTTCATGTGCAATTTGTGAACACAAACATTTCATCCTCATCATTGTTATTGTTAATTTTCTTGTGTTCACAAATTGTCCGTGAATTTTAGAATGATGTGTTCAAAATTATTTGTGACTTTCTTTAGTGAATAAACCTTGGTCTGCAGATTGTTTGAATTGTGAATGTTTCAACTGAATATCCAACTCACAATTTGTGCTGCAACTTACGTAGCTGTAATTCATGTAACTAAGAATACAATGAATTTTGATTTGTAAGTTAATGTGTAATTCATACTGTGTTGATTAGTTATATATATCGATAAACCAGGGAGCAGAAGAAATGCCACATGATTTATGTAGCTAAACACAACACAAATGGTGAATTATAAATGTTACAATTGAAAACACAATTCAGAATAAGCTTTTTGTGCATATTCAAGCTAAAAACACACAAGGATTCATGCTACTAAAAACAGCCTGGGCATGTATTCAGTGAGAACGAACATGAAAGATTCTGAAGATAGTTAGAANATTTGGGGTGCTGCTGCAAATGAGTGTAATTAGGCATAATGGAATTCTTATATGGAAAATATTAGCACTTATTTACTAAAGTGATAACTACATTGAAATACAGGAGAGGGAGAGAGCACGGGATTAGAGATAAAAGTGAGAGATCTACTATGCTACAGAATAGTCTCCCAAGGGAAATCCTCATCTGTAGGGATGTTTAAAATAAGACTGGACAAAGCACTTAATAAAATAGGGAAAGAATTCTGCACTGCTTGGTGGATTGACTAGATGACCTAATGGGAATTTCCAACTCTGGTTTCTATGATATTAGTTATTGGAACTGAGTGAATCATTCACAATTAACAAAATGTAGTTGTAGAGCAGGTACTGTCTATTACATAATGCCTAGCACAATGGGGCCCCATTCTCGGTTGACCCGTAGGCAATACCATAATCATAATAATAATTATTATTATAACTTCACATATCCATTGCTGGGTAATTTGGGAACACAAAAAATGTCATCATCGTAATAATAATTTATTCACTGAAGAGATTCACAAATCATTTTGAACACATACATTCTAGAATTTCATAAAGCTTTTCATGTGCAATTTGTGAACACAAACATTTCATCCTCATCATTGTTATTGTTAATTTTCTTGTGTTCACAAATTGTCCGTGAACAGACTTGTGAAATTTTAGAATGATGTGTTCAAAATTATTTGTGACTTTCTTTAGTGAATAAACCTTGGCCTGCAGATTGTTTAAATTGTGAATGTTTCAACTGAATATCCAACTCACAATTTGTGCTGCAACTTACGTAGCTGTAATTCATGTAACTAAGAATACAATGAATTTTGATTTGTAAGTTAATGTGTAATTCATACTGTGTTGATTAGTTATATATATCGATAAACCAGGGAGCAGAAGAAATGCCACATGATTTATGTAGCTAAACACAACACAAATGGTGAATTATAAATGTTACAATTGAAAACACAATTCAGAATAAGCTTTTTGTGCATATTCAAGCTAAAAACACACAAGGATTCATGCTACTAAAAACAGCCTGGGCATGTATTCAGTGAGAACGAACATGAAAGATTCTGAAGATAGTTAGAACAAAACTATCTTTGGAGTCTGAACAAATATTTGTGAAACAAATAAATTCCACTATACGTTCAGCGTTGTCATTAATACTCTTCAAAACCAATATTAAAAGAAATGTATGAACACATTTACAGCTAATGAATTATACCCTCAAACCCTGTTCTTTGCTACCTCAGCACAATGCCTTACCATGCCAGCCTATCAGTTATTATGAGTAGGAAATAGAGGGTCTGTCCTGCATTACTCATACACTGTTTCACTGATATTTGCCATAAGAGAACGTGCAAACATACACACACATGTACACACACACACACATGTTCTCTCTCTCACACACACTTTCTTGATTTTGCAACTTGCCCAAGCTATCCTTTCTTTGGCAGTTAGATCCAGCTCGCACTGAAATCAACGGGAATCTTTCTGTTGACGTCAGCAGAAGGTGGACTGGGTCTCTGTTCTCTCCCATTGGTACATGTGATGCATTTCCTTACTTTGTTCTTAAGTGGGCTATTGCTATGCTCTGTCTAGGGCATTTCAGTCCCTGAGGATGAATTTCAGGACTAAGATCCTTTGGCTTGTTTGGATACGAGACTAACATTCTCCTTTGTGTTTTCTAGTCTATTATAGCAAATCAACTTTTCATTAAAACTCCCAGCACAGAACAGCTCCCCTACCCTCTTTCTAGATGGATGGCTGGTGGGCCTTGCTCACCTGCTTGCCAGATTTGGGGCTGAGAAGGAATTTTCCCACAGGTCAGATCAGCAGGGATCATGGGGCATTTTCACCTGCTGGGATCATCTAGGCATGTCTCACCCTAATCAATTCTCTGCCATTGCCGTGGCTTCAGGGATTGGCAGCACCTCAGTCTCTCCTGTTCTCTGCCTGTGGCATGCAACAGTTCAGTCTCCTGAGGACTGAAATGCTTTAGTCTAACTAAAGTCTTGGCGCTTAACACAGAGGTATCTGGGAGAAATGCAATGGCCTGTGATTTACAGGAGGTTCAGACTAGAGGATCTGATGGTCACCTTCTGGCCTCTATGAAGCTATGACCCTCTGACCCTTGTCAATTACTCTCCTCCAGTCTTTGGGTTTCCTTAACTTGGAAGTTGAAGCGACATATTTACCTAGGACTCACGGGCACCTTTACAGCAGAGCCATCCACTAGGGGCAAAGATTTCCCAGAACTCCCCAGCACGCAGACAGGGTGCACCTGCTCCTGCACCCCTTCAGAGGGGATTTCACACATAATCCCATGCAGCTGGGCACCTCTGCTGTCCAGTGTGTCAGGGAGGGGCTATGGTCCTGCATCTTCTCTGCACCTCCAAGGAGTCCTGTGCTCCCACAGCACAGCAGAGCACAATCTGGCACCCAGGGCCAGCTCCAGCGTTTTTGCCGCCCCAAGTGGCGAAGAAAAAAAAAGATTTAAAAAAAATGCCGTGATCAGCAGGTAGCTCTACCGCCGCTGCTTCAGTCTTCGGTGGCAATTCGGCGGTGGGTCCTTCCCTCCAAGAGGGACTGAGGGACCCGCCGCCGAAGAGCCGGACGTGCCACCCCTTTCCATTGGCCGCCCCAAGCACCTGCTTGCTGCGCTGGTGCCTGGAGCCGGCCCTGCTGGCACCTAAGCAGCAAGGGTTGTTGCACAGATACAGTCTAAGCCCCACATGAATCTTAGCATGTGTCCATCAAGCTGTTAGCTTTTTGCAGACAAGATCCCTGCACCCTCGTCTCCCTGTCAGTCTGCTGCACTGTCTGTTACTCATTCCCAGCTCGTGGTACCATTTTTTTCTCAATATCCAGAAAAATCCTGAATGTCACAGGTCTCTGTACTACTTTTAGGACCCTTAAGGGCCCATTCATGCACCCACTGTTGTAAATGGCAAAGCTCCCATTGGTTTCAATGGTACAGATCAGCCCACGTTTTGGAAAGGGTCGCAGACCCTCGTGCTCCAAGGTTGAAGACAATCTCTAACTATTAGGGATTAAGATGAAACCTTGGGCAGGAATGGTGTCCCTAGCCTCTGTTTGCCAGAAGCTGGGAATGAGTGACAGGGGATGGATCACCTGATGATTCCCTGTTCTGTTCATTCCCTCTGGGGCACCTGGCACTGGCCACTGTCAGAAGACAGGATACTGGGCTAGATGGACCTTTGGTCTGATCCAGTAGGGCCATTCTTATGTTCTTCATGGGAGGACGTATTATCCCACATCTGCCTACCGCAGGGTTCTGACAGCTGGCTAGTGCTGGCTGCTGTCAGAGACAGGAAACCGGACTAGGTGGATTATTAATATGGCAATTCCTCTGTCCCATGGTTTCCTGAATGATTGGTTCATTGGTGGGAGCACCTTCCAGGTGGATAGTGGATAATAACAAGAAGAATATCTGGGATCAAATTCTGCTGTCAGATATACCCAGAAGTCCAATGGGCCTTACATACATGTATCTGAGACCAGAAGTGGCTTTTTTATTGTTAATATGAGAGCTTGAGATTATTGAAAGAGATTTTTTATGTCAATTCCTTTTCACTATTGATGATAAAGAATTCTTTGAGAGTCACCAGGCTTGCACAGTGCCACTAGCCCAGACTTCTGGTACCTTTCACTGTCTGATTCTTATCCACTAGCATAATGCTGATGGGTTTGGGTTTCCAAACCTGCAAGAAGATACCCTCCCTCAAACCCTTTTTTCCCTGACATTCAGAAAAGAAACTGAAGGAGGTGTTTCTTATTCACATCCTTTTTTGAAAAAACTCAAACCCATGTTAAAGCTGGAAAAGAGCTAAACCAAGATGTTCAAAAGGAGGAGCCTACTCTTAGGTACCTAAATCCATATTTAGGTACCAATCTGATTTTCAGTAACACTGTGCGTGCCTCAGCACTGTGGACCATCAGGACATTTATTGAGGTATCTAAATATGGATTCAGGAGCCTAGCTTTAAAATCCCATCCTCCGGGGTCTGCTCTGGCAAACTCTTAGGGTACGTCTACACAGCAAGGCAGTGAGTCTCAGAGTCCAGATTAACTGACTCGGGCTTGTGTGGAGGGGCTAAAAATAGCAATGTAGAAGTTGGAGCTTGGGCTGGAGCCCTGGCTCTGAAACCAGCGAGGGGGAGGGTCTCGGAGCTCAGGCTCTGAGTCCAGCCCAAGCCCAAACATCTACACTGTGCTACTTTCAGCCCCCCAGTCTGAACCCCATGAGCCGGAGTCTGAGACTCACTGCCACCATGGGCTTTTGGAGGCTTTCTTTTCTTTTGTTCTTTTTCTTTTTGTTGTGTAGATGTACCCTTACTGCACAAGTAATAATAATACTCTGCACTTTGCACCTCTCCATCTCAAAGCGCGCAACAAAGGAGGGTACATTTCCACTGCGCCCATTTTAAAATGGTGGAAACTGAGACTCAGAGAGATTAGAAGCCAAAATTCTCAACTGCTAATTTTGGATGTGCCAAGGTGGGTTGAGGTAACATCTTTTACTGGACCAACTTCTGTTGGTAAGAGAGACAAGTTTCGAGCTACACAGAGTTTTTCTTCAGCTCTGTGTAGCTCAAGAGCTTGTCTCTCTCATCAATAAAAGTTGGTCCAATAAAAGATACCTCACCCACCCTGTCTCTCTAATATCCTGGGACCAACCTGGCTACAACAACGCTGCATACAGCTGTGGAATTCAGTAAGAATCTATCCTCAGCACGCAGCACTCCACTGGAAGTCATAAGGTGCTCCCCTCTGAAAATCAGGCCCAAGTTGGGCAACCAAATATCCGGGGTCACTTTTGAAAAGCTGGCTGTGAAATACCCAACAGCACATCTCCTAGTCTTGAACCCTATCCACTAGGTCAGGCTGCTTCTAAACCAATCTGTCCTTATTCTCCTGACTAACCCCACTGAAGTCAATGGCACTGTTTGCACAACCGTGCTCAGAGTTGAGCCCCTATTTACTTGTTCCCCCATTTGATCTAAACCAGTGGTTCTCAGCCAGGGGTACACGTACCCCTGGGCATTGTCTTCCAGGGGTTTAAGTCAACTCATCTAGCTATTTGCCTCATTTTACAACAGGCTACATAAAAAGCACTAGCGAAGTCACTACAAACTAAAATTTCCTACAGACAAAATGAGAAAGTCAGCAACTTGTCAGTACTACTGTGCTGTGACACTTCTGTATTTTTATGTTTGATTTTGTAAGCAAGTGATTTTTAAGTGAGGTGAAACCTGGGATACGCAAGACAAATCAGACTCCTGAAAGATTGAGAACCACTGATCTAAACCGCTTGATCGTGTCATTTAATAGCACCCAAGCACATTTATTTAGCATTTGGAACCTGCAAGAAGCTCTGAATTTTTTTCACACACATCGTTTAGCACTGAGAAGCGGTAGCTGATTTCAGAAATGCATCCACTCATCCACAACATCCAAACTCAGACTTGTAATTAAAACTTCCCCTGGCAGATGAAAAAGACAGGAACGAGACCATGGTGATTCCCTTCAGATGTTACTTCTTAGCATTGAGATTTTGCTACTCTCCACTCCCTTATCGAAGTCATTAAGAAAAATTATTGAATAGTACCAGACCCTGGACAGACCCCTGCAGGACCCCACTAGAAACGCTTTCCTGTTTGACAGCGAACCATTGAGAACTACTCTTTGAGTATGGTTTTTCAACCAGTTGTGCCCCCACTTCAAAGTGATTTCATCTAGACTCTATTTTCCTAATTTGCTTATGAGAATATCATGTGAGACTGTGTCACAAGCCTTACTAAAATCAAGATATATCAAGTCTACTGTTTCCCTCTTTTATCTAGGCCAGAAGGAGGAAATTAGGTTTGTTTGGCATGATTTGTTCTTGACAAATCCATGTTGGCTCTTACTTATCACCCTATTAATCTCTAGGTGGTTACAAACTGATAGTTTAATAATTTGTTTCAGAATCTTTCCAGTTATCGACATTAGGCTGACTGGTCTATAATTCCCCAGGTCTTCTTTTGAAAGATAGGTAGGTATGTTTGTCCTTCTCCAGTCCTCTGGGACCTCCCTGTTCTCCATGAGTTCTTGAAGATAATTGCTGACACTTCCGAGATTGCTTCAGCTAGTTCCTTAAGTACCCTAGGATGAATTTCATCATGCTCTGCTGATTTGAATACATCTTACTTATCTAAATAGTCTTTAACCTGTTCCTTCCCTATTTAAGCACCCAGTTACTACTGTCCAGCAGATAGGTCAGATCCCAGCCAGGACACTGACAACAGGCATGGAAGTAGGGAATCAAATATGGGTATTATTGTTATAGAAGTGCCTACAGGCCCCAACCAAAACCAGGCCCTACTGTTCTAGATGCTGTACATACATAGTAAGAGACAATCCCTGCCTAAAAGACCTTACAGTCTGAATACACAAGCCAGACAAAGGTTGGGAGTAAGGAAGTATTATTATACCCGTTTTATGGAGGAGCTGAAGCACAGATATGTGAAGTTACTAATCCAGGGTCACACAGGAACTCTGTGGTAGAGCTGTTAACTGAACCCAAATCCCCTGAGTCCCAGCTTGGTGCTTTAACCACAAGACCATCCTGCCACTCTGAGTAGGAGAGCTCTCAAGATGGTGAAGGGACAGAGAAATGGAGTCAAACACATGTAATGTAATGTGTCATATAAATGCGTAGCTAGCTAATAGACGGAATTATTCCCCTGGGAAGGCTCTGGTGGGAGATTCGGACACAGGGGTTCGTGTTGGGGGCGACAGGAAATGGACAACTTAAAACTTTCCAGTAGTTTCCTGCATTGTGTCCATTCTCCATACAGCAGCCAATCCTGAAGTTCTCACAAGTGAGTTTCCAGGGCAGTTTTGCCTTCGTGAGGGTGTGACAGGGTGGATTGCCCCTTAAGGGCTGGAAGACCTGGAACTAGCCTGCCCTGGTTACTGAAAAGGTTCACCTGGATTGGATCAGCTGATTCCCTATAAAGGACAGCAGGTGGCTACAATGAAGAGGGAAGTTCTGGAAACTGCAGGAAGTCAGGAAGGCTTCTGCAAGAGAGACCCTGATACCGAGGGCTTTGGAAGCCAGACCCAGAAAATTGAGGCTCCAGGCCTGGGAGTGGCCTGCCAAATCAGAGCAGGGACTACAGCTCTCCAGGCAGGGAGGCCTAGGTGAGACTCTGTCCAAGCAGGGGAGAGACTGTTAAGGCCCCAGGAAGGCAAGCCTGGGAGGAGGAAGAGAAACCTTGTTTGTGGGGGCTTTATGAATGGATTTTGTTTTGGGATTGGGTTTTATTTGCAGTTTATTTCACATTAATAAATGCAGTCCCCAAGGAGGGATATTTTTGACCAAGAAAAAGCCTGAACTGAAGTTTTATCTGAATAATCCAAGAGGGGAAACTGAGGCAAGCTGCCTGTAGCTTGACCCTAGGCCACAAAGGGGGCGCATGGGATGTGGCCAGCCCACCGCAACTGGCATAATTGGTAGGATTTTCATGATGCCCTCCCATCATGGAGGGAAGGGGCGATGGAGGATGTGGTCCAGCTACTGGCCGAGCAGCAACAATGGACTGAGGCATTTCTTTGGCAGCTCCTGCAGAGTCAGCAGGCAGCTTGAGGTACAGCCATGACGTCAGGGAGATCACCATGACCAGCCAGCGAGGAAGATCCTGCTACGCTTTAAATGTGGGAAGCCTGGGCACAAAAGAGTAGCTTGGCCCAGCTGGTAGTGGGAGCACTCAGAGCAGGCTGGGGGCATAGACACCCCAAGGGCCGGCTGAAGGGGGAGAGGGGAGCCCCAATTTAAATGTTGAGAGGTGGGGCATATCAAGGGGGTCTGTCCCTTTAAGAACTGTAAAAATAGACAGGGGAAAGGAGCAACAGGCCAAACTGAGTGTTCTATGAATCTATGATTCTATGATTCTCTAAGAGTGGCACCCAAGAGGTGTCCATCTATGACAAGGCTGGAAGAAGATAACCCCTCCCATCCAAGAGGTTTCTCGGGTGTGGGAAGGAAGGACAGGTGCTAAAGACTTGTCCTAATGAGGTCCTTGCTAAACAGAGTCTGTAAGAAGGGAAAGATCCAGCAGACTTAGAATTAAAGGAAGGAACAGTTGCCTGTATGCTCTCGGAAGTACACCAGCCCCCTGTGCCTCAGGGTATGTCTACCCTTCAATGTAAGCCTAGGATCTGTGGGACTTGAGTCTGCAGGCTCTGTGTTGCAAGCCCAGGTTTGAACGGCCACATTGAATATTGACTCTGTGTTTAGAATTTCCGGACCCGGGTTTCACACCCTGGCTCAGGTGTCTACACTGCACTACACAGACCTGTGTCAAATCAACCTATACCAGGATTTCTAAAGTCCCCCTCAGCTGTGGTGCTCTAGCCGTTTATTTGTGGTGCACTGTGGGAAAACCTGCCTGCCCATCCTGCAGCACTTTCCACCTCTTGCTGAGCCATTTTTTGGGTCTGCATGCTCCCAGCAACGTGCAGGAGTCGCTGTTTTGAAGAACTTGTCCTGTTGGGCTTTCACTCCTGTTTCAGGAAACAGGCAGAGCCTTCATGAGATGCTGGAGGCCATTTCAGCGACATTTTCTGGCATACCAAAGGCACTTGTCAAAGGAGGAGAAGGATGATACAGACACGGCAGACTCGGGCTGACTGATGCTGTGATGTTGTGCAGTCTCTATGGTTTTATAAAAATATGATAAGTGAATATAATGTAACTGGGATATGCTTCATGCAAAAGGTCTCTTGTAAGGTATCATTACAAAGCTTATAATCTACTGAGTGTGATCATCTTATTTGTATAAATGTACCACTCTTGTATCTAAAACTAGAAATATAAAATATAACTCTGAGGGCCTATTGTAATTATGCAAAGTGTGGGCCATTAATGGTGGTTTGGAATCTTGATGACTCCCATTAACCAGGACCATTGTCTGCAGATGGCTGTATTTACCTGTGAGTCTTCCTGTATATGTGTGTGCTGGCAAGTGGGTAATGAAGTCTTACAGTGACATGTGATCATGTCACCTGAACTGGAATCCATCTTTAACCTGGTGCTTTTCCAGTGAGGGGGGGTGGAAACCCAGAGGGACAAAGGATTCCCGCCTTATGCAAAAGATATATAAAGGGGTGGAACAGAACAAAGGGGGAGAGAGGAGCCATCATAAAGAATCCCCTAGCTACCACCTGAGCTGGAACAAGAGCTGTACCAGGGGAAAGAATTGTGCCCAGGCCTGGAAGGTGTCCAGTCTGAGGAAAAAATTTACTGAAGCATCTCTAAGGGTGAAATTATCTGTATTCAGTTTGATTAGACATAGATTTGCGCATTTTATTTTATTTTGCTTGGTGACTTACTTTGTTCTGTCTGTTATTACTTGGAACCACTTAAATCCTACTTTCTGTATTTAATAAAATCACTTTTTACTTATTAATTAACTCAGAGTATGTATTAATACCTGGGGGAGCAAACAGCTGTGCATATCTCTCTATCAGTGTTATAGAGGGCGAACAATTTATGAGTTTACCCTGCATAAGCTTTATACAGGGTTAAACGGATTTATTTGGGTTTAGACCCCATTGGGAGTTGGGCATCTGAGTGCTAAAGACAAGCACACTTCTGTGAGCTGTTTTCAGGTAAACCTGCAGCTTTGGGGCAAGTAATTCAGACCCTGGGTCTTTGTTGGAGCAGACGGGAATGTGTGACTCAGCAAGACAGGGTGCTGGGGCCCCAAGCTGGCAGGGGAAACTTGGCACATCAGGTGGCAGCTCCCAAGGGGGTTTCTGTGATCCAACCCATCACAGATGCTGCTTACTGTAGACTGGCACTTCTGGAGCAGGGCCACAAGCACAGACTGGTGGGATCACATCGTCCTGGGATGACCAGCAGAGGCGCCAGAACTTTCACATGAAGAAAACTCCATTGCTGAGCTTTGTGATCAGCTTAACCTGATCCTCCAGTGTCCTGGCACACACATGAAGGAGGACATGCCAGTCCAAAAGCAGGTTGCTATCACCACCTGGAGGCTGGCCTACCCCAGACTGCTACAGGTCTGTTGCTAACCAGTTTGGAGCTAAAAAGTCAACTGCAGGTAAAGTGGTGGCGGAGGTTTCAGAGGCAATCAGGCGTGTGATTTACCCAAAGTTGATGGGCATCAACAATATCTCTGAAGTAATTGTTGGTTTTGAGAGAACGGGTTTCCAAACTGCACTGGATGGGACTCATGTGCCCATAGTTTTCCCTCCTCAAGGAGCACCTGAGTACATTAACCGCAAAGGACTACTCCATTGTTATGCAGGCCCTTGTGGACCACAGAGGCCGATTCATGGATGCCAACGTGGGCTGCACCAGAAAAGTTCACGAGGCCCGGAGTCTACCATGATCAGGAGTCTTCCTTCCTGGACAGGCTGGGACACAATTCCCACCAAATGACATAGTTATAAATGGAGTAACCATCCCCACTGTTTTTCTAGGGGACCCCTCGTACTCCTTTTGCCTTGGCTTATGAAACCGTATCCTGATCTCAGAGGCTTTGGCAAAAGACAGTTAATTATACTCTCAGCAGGTGTAGAATGGTGGCTGAAAGTCTGCTAGCCAGATTGAAATCCCGCTGACGCTGTTTCCAGAACCATTTGGATTCCAGTGTCATCAATGCTGTCTGCACTATTATGGCGTGCTGTGCTCTTCACAATCTTGGTGACTCCAAAGGTCAGAGCTACTTGCTCCTGAATGGACCTATGACAGCGTTGGACTCTTGAACCAATACACTCAGCCAGGAAGTGCACCGACACACCTGGAGCAGGATGCACAGAGGCAACAGAAATCAGAGCTGCTTTGTGCACTCACATTATGGACTTGCATGGGCCAATGGAAGAGGGAGAATAGTATGGTTATGAATGTATATGCTCTGCACTTTTTAGAATGAATGAAGTACTCTGACTGTACGCTATGAATGGGGGTAGTGATCATCATGAATTGTTATGTGGATGAGATGAGTGCTTATCCAGTGTGTGTATGTCGGGGTGGGGGGGGAATAGTGGTACGTGTGATGTGAATTGTGGATTTTCATTATGGATCGATCTGAAGAGCTGTACTGAGCAGTGTTTGGATACCACTTCCCTGCTGTGCCATATCATGTCTCTAGCTTTATTCTTTGAAATACACATTTTCTCATGGGATGCAGTAATGGTAATACACTTTTTAAATAAAATAAAAGCCTTTATTTGTGAACAGGGCTGTATTACAAATACGTATCAAAGCATTGTCAGGCAGGCAAGCTGCCGTTACAACACCAAAATACCAGTAATAAACCAGCACCAGAACCAGTAATAAAATACAGTGCATAACACGAACTCTGAACAGTGCGAAACAGTGAAACCAGTGCAAACAAATATCTCCCCTGGCTCCCTTTCTCTCTTCCCTTTCTGGCACGTTTAGCAAACACTTGGCACCACTGCACGGGACTAGAGGACAGCAGCATGGTGAAGGGCTGCAGAGTTACATTGGCCCTGTCCAACCAGCATTCGGTCCCATTTGCATGGGCTACCCAGTGTCCCATGCATTTCTGGTCTGCAGGACATGGTAGCTGGACTCAGAACATGGCGCGGGTGGAGCAGAACCTGAAGGCTAGTGGCCATTAGCGCAAACAGCCTCTCCAACAGGTCTTTCTGCTGCCCTCTGTCTCTCAGCCGATGTTTCTGCTCCAGAAACCACACTGCAAGTCTCTCCTTGCGCTCGGCTGCCTGTCTGTGTCTTCCCACCTGCCATGAATCCCTTTCCCTGGGTTTGTCCTGGGCTCCTTGGCCAATATGTCCCTCTCCTCTCATTCTCATTCAGTAGCTTCTACAGCAGTCGCTTGCCACCTTCCACACGAGAGGGGGGTTGCTGCTGAGGGGAAGGATGGTACAGTGGTTCAATTCCTTCCTCTGCCAGACTTCCAGTGTGATCAGTTAGTCTCTTTGTGCCTCAGTTCCCCATCTGTACAATGGGGATAATAGAACTGGTCTTGCTCTCAGGTGTCTTGTGGGGATAAATCCATTAAAGACTTTGAGGCACTCAGACACTGTGGTAATGGGGACCGTATACTACCTTAGATGGGCTGCATTTCAGTGGCGGTGTGTGTGTGAACACACATCTATACCTGTCCCCACTGAAGTCAATAGCAAAACTCCCATAGATTTCAATGGGGGCCAGGATTTCACCCAGGCTGTGTACTGCATGTGTGTATAGACATTTTATATAGCACCTTTCTTCCCACAGTACTTTACAAACCACACGTATGGGGGGAAAGGTGTTATATCAAGTGGAAAATAGCATTATGACTTCATTAATAATAATACAGTGGAGCATTAAAAACTTGAGGTTAAAGTTTCCAAGTATGATTCTGGACAGCATGTTAGAGGCACTAGATCATTGCTTTGATAGCTCTGACTGTGAATTGCTCAAGTCCGCTCAAGCATGCAATCCTGGCCTGAGCCAATTTCTGTCAGCGACAGCCCTGCAAACCACCACTTTCCGTTTTCAGCTCAAAACCTCTCAGACCAGACCGCTTAGAAGCCGGAATGTCACATGCAGCTTCATTTCCTAGGGACAAGATCCAAATGCTCCTGTGCACGGAGGCCTTTCCAGGCTTGTTTCACTCCGGTTCTGCGAGGCGCTCAGCAGCGCTGTGAAGCGTTGGGTCCTAGTTCATTAGACCCTGCCCCAGATTCTTGCTAATCCTTTTCTGGAATAGATTACGTTTGTGAGCTGGCTCATCTGAGCTGTGCCAGTTTGTACCAGCCGAGGATCTGGCCCTGTGACTTCACTCATCCATGACTGAGGCCAGGGTATTTTCCCCTCCACTAGGACTTAAATACAATTCCACACGTGGGGGAGAATTCAAAGAGCCACCTGTTTTATTTCTATTTGTCTAGTGGTAAACGACAGCACATAAAAAAAAAAAACCAGGGTCGTTGCTTGAAAGAGCTGACAACAGAACAGACAGGCACTGGCACACACACACACACACACGTCATTGACCGAACAAGGTACAAAGCAGAGGAGAGGCTGGCCCTATATATGAGAGACAAGAACCAGAGACATCACTGGTGGGAAATCAGCGTTGGAAGGCCCTGCAGAACAGGGGAGGTGGGAGGGATTTGATGCAGGACAGGGATGGCACACGGTGAAGTGGAAGGCTGGTCTAGGTGAAAGGAATGTCTTGAAAGGAGGTGTGAAGCGGAGGATGGGAGAAGGAACCAAAGGGAGCCATGAGGAGAGGCACTCATGGGACTTCTGAGACAGTGTAGGGTTTTTGACTGGAATTTTTATTGCAGACTATTAGAATTGTATCCTATAACTGTGCTTCTTTCCCCACTATGTCACAACATCTATGAATGCCTCTTTGACAGGACGTACAAACACACACACACAAAGCATCTTAGCCTGCCTTCATTCGCTGCAGAACGGCCACCAAAGTCAAACAGAACTTTGCCTGGGCAAAGATCAATGCCAGGACAACACCCAACTGAGCCAGGGAATAAAAATTCTGGGTCAGATTCTGGCCCCAGTTACACCTCTCCAAATTGGCTAATTTCAGCAGAGTTGCCTAGGCAAAATTGAGGGCAGAATTGGGCCCTAAGAGTCTAGATTAACTGAAAGACTTTGGATAACCCCAATGCTAGGCAAAAGAAACTCCTATGAAATAACAGCTTTTCAAAGGACCTACCACGGAGCTATTTAGCTGTGATACTGTTAGATCTTTTCTATTCAGAGAAGAGAAGCATCCTGGCAATAGTAATCAAAGGCAAGATCAGAATAATATATCAAAAGTCCATGGTGTGGAGATCCTGGAATCTTAAAATGAAATAAATTCCTAATGACAGATGGCTTCAGATGTGATCTTTGGGTGCATCTAAGCGACCCAGGAACACAAATCTTATGGCAATTCCCACTCCCTTTGGCACTTATTGTAAGAAGATGAGTTTGCCCCAATGTCCTTAATGAAAGGTTCCCCTCTCCCCACTAATACCTTGTGGGCCAGTTGGCTGCTGCTTCCTTCCACCCAACAGGTAGCTGCATCTCACCTTTGTGACACATTTTCAGAGAGCTGATGAAATAGGATATAAGAATACAATTTTAATTAATACCTAATCATGTATCTATCATCACCACTTAGTGAGAAATGAGCAAAGCCTTCACTAGCAGAAAAGAGCAACATTTTATTATTAATAATAATATGACCACAATTAGATCCTTTCTTATCAACTTTAACTTATCCTCACAACACCCTTTTGAGGGATAGAGGTAAGCATTATTATCCTCACTTTACAGTTTGGGAAACTGAGGCAGAAAGACTTGCCCAAGGTCACAGTGAGCCAGTGGCAGAGATAGGAATAGTGTCCAGGTCACCTGACTCCTAGGCTACGTCTATGCTGCACATTTCTTTCCATGGGTGATCCTGCTGCCTCGCCCATGACAGAGCCTTTCCTTACCACAGTGAAAGGCTCTGGCAGCACAGAGCTGCTAAAGCCTTTCCCCACTGCCTCCCTACTGCCAGAGCCTTCCACCAACATATGTTGCTACACACTGCAGTGCGGATGCAGTTTGCTTTTTGCTGCGGTGTGTAGCTACACGAACCCTACATCCCTCCGAAAGAGGTGTGTAGTGTAGATGTAGCCCTAGTCTTGTCCTCTAATCAAAACCCTCCCAGAAGAGGCCAAGTCCGACTCGGATCCTACAACAGAGACACTGAGACAAGCCTGGAAATGAGATGTGCTTGGAGCATATGGTAATGAGGCTCTTGAAGTGGGTGAACAGGAAAAGGGACACACAGGCAGAAATATGAGATCTGAAAAGGCACGCACGGCCATGGGCTCCAGCCCTGGGAGATCTGTTCTGCCAATGGGACCATAAACCATCGATTTTGTCTTATTTTGCAACTTGCCACGCATTGTAAACAAACCCGTTTGTTTGCCTGTTCTTCCTTTTAGCACAATATCTCATTTGTATATTTCCATGGCGTACTTAAGAATCAACCACTTGGAGGTGAGAGATACACGTTAAACGACTTGTCTTGCATTTCCTTTGAACGAGCACCACATCTGCCACACCGGAGCTTGAAACCCAGCTGCCGAAAAAGAGGAATACAAATACGGTGGAAAAGCCAGTACTTTGGATACCTGAAGATCTAAGCTCATAAATAAATAAATATTTGTGATTAATAAATCCTGCATCCAGTTCCCAGTGGTTTAATGCCCACAGCACAGAACCACCCCCACACCTGGCACTAATTGGAGTCTCTGGTGGTAGGGGGTCGCAGGGAGACCAAGGATGAAGAGGCCAGACAGCGTTCCTTGGATGATCCATGCCAGGCACATGGGCATGGGAGGGAAGGGAAATTGCTTTGGCCACCCACTCTGCGCCTGTCCTGTAGCTAACTACACGACTTCATTCCAGGGCTGTCAATCTTCCACCGCCGCTCCCTTCACTTAAAATGCTGTGCTTTGTTGTTAAAAATTGAATGAATTGGACACAGCTTTAAATAGATTTGGAGTAGAGTTAAAAATTATTTAGAGGCTCCAGCCAAGACTAAGGCTCCATTGTGCTAGATGCTGTATTTACACATAGTAAGAGACAGTCCCTGCCCCCCAAGAGTTTACAATCTCTATAGCCAAGACAAACAAAAGAAGGACTCTTATAATCTCCATTTCACAGGTGGGAAACTGGCCCACTGAGAGTAAATGACTTGCCTAAGGTCATATTGGAAGTATGTAGCAGAGTTAGGCCAGGTCAACTCTACAGACCTCTATCGGTATAACTACTTAACCCAGGGGTTGGCAACCTTTCAGAAGTCGTGTGCCGAGTCTTCATTCATTCACTCTAATTTAAGGTTTCGCGTGCCAGTCATACATTTTAACGTTTTTAGAAGGTCTCTTTCTATAAGTCTATAATATATAACTAAACTATTATTGTATGTAAAGTAAATAAGGTTTTTAAAATGTTTAAGAAGCTTCATTTAAAATTAAATAAAATGCAGAGCCCCTCGGACCAGTGGCCAGGATCTGGGCAGTGTGAGTGCCACTGAAAATCAGCTCACGTGCCGCCTTCGGCACCCGTGCCATAGGTTGCCTACCCCTGACTTAACCCCTCATATAGACAGCGCTATGTCTGAGAACTTCTCCTGTCGACATAGCTACCCCCACTTGGGGAGGTGGATTGACTACAACAGTGGGAGAAGCTCTCCTGTCGGCGTAGTGGCTATAACCCCGCTCCCCCGAGCCTACCAATGCACGTTAGCCACAAGACCATTCTTCCTCTCTTTGAAAGTGATTTGGATTTGTAAGTATATTTTCCTTTGCTTTCTTCTCTTCCTACTTTAACTACGTCTCCTTGACCTATTTTCTGTTTACACGATTAGCCTTTTTCATTATTCTGCACTGCTCACTGCACAGGATATGTCAGGTCTACAGGACACACAGAGTCCACGCACCGTAAGCCTAAAAAAAATAAATAATGCTGTGAATGGCCCAGCTTATAAGAATTTACCTAGATCAAACATTTACTTATGTTTACTTTTACCTGCCACTCTTGTTGATGTCACTGGGATTCAGTCACACCTGTGAAAATCAGGCCACCTGTTTTTAATCACTGCTGGGCCAAATTCTCACTTGAGTGCTATGCCGAAAGGGGGAAAGCTTGAGAAGATGCAGGACACAGTGCAAACATCCCAGATGTCTCCTATTATGGAAGGCAGTCAACCCCTTGGAACATGACACGGGTTTTGCATCCATCTCAGTGGATATTAGCAGAAAAGGGCATAGCCAAGGCAGCTATGGGTGTGCTCAACCCACAGCCATGCTACACTCATGCAGGTGCCCCCAGCTGCAGAAATACTTTGCCAGATGCTGGGGTAGCTCATGTAAAGAGCAATGGAGACTGGAATGGAAATAGCGGGAGATAACTAAAGGAGACATGCTCCAAGGTCCCACTGGCCTGGCTGGCAAAGTTGGAATAGTTCTTAGAATAGCCTATGCAATTTGAGCACAGTCCTGCAGCCCTTGATCAGGCAAAACTCCTGCTGAAGTCCAGCTTGCCAGGAGGGTAGAGGATGCCTTTTGGCTAGATTGTGACCTGCCCACGAATTGAGTTTATAAAGGTCATGAAGTTCTATTACAAATTCAGGAGAGGGAGCAATCAGAGCACGCTGGAATTTCTTTGATGGAAACATTTTCCAGACAAAATATGGGGTTGTGTCATAACTGAACATGGGCAAATGTCAATGTCAATGAAATTTTCTGCTTTTTCTACAGGAAAACTCATAACAAAACATTTTGTTAGTCAACATTTAAATTGTCCAAAATGATACAATGTTGAAATAAAACTCTTTGTGTCAATCCAAACTGTTACTACTTTTCTTTTTTATGTTTTCAAATCAAAATTTTTCTAAACTTTTCATTCTGTGAAAATTTACAAAATTTTGACTTTGTCAAATTTTAGGATGCCAACCACTGTCAAAATATCAGCATTTCTTGTGGGATGGAAATGCTGTTGTCCAAACAGCTCTATTTAGGACTGTGAACTAGCTATTGTGTGGAAAGCCATAGTCTAATTCTTGGTAATGACACTTGCAAGCACTACTGAGAGACCTACCATATTTATTTCCAATGATCATCAGGAGATTACCGGTCATCCACCATTCATACAGTATTTCAAGAGATTTCATCCCATTTCCAATATTAAAGATTTTTCTCTCTCCCTTAATAACTTTATCTACTTGAATGGATTTTAAACTTTTGAGACCGTGACTTAAACTGGCTGACAAAAATGGTGAGAATGATTTTTTTAAAGAACCCCCCCCCCAAAACTATAATAATAAATATGGAGATATACCTATCTCATAGAGCTGGAAGGGACCCCAAAGGGTCATTGAGTCCAGCCCCCTGCCTTCACTAGCAGGCCCAATTTTTGCCCCAGATCCCTAAGTGGCCCCCTCAAGGATTGAACTCACAACCCTGGGTTTAGCAGGCCAATGCTCAAACCACTGAGCTATCCCTCCCCCCCAATTATTCTAAACCCCCTAACTCAAGAACTAATTATTCTAAACCCCCTAACTCAAGAATGGCTTCTCAGAGTGACTTCACATTTTTCAAACCACCCTGCTCAAGTCTGATGTGAACTAAAAAGAATATCAGATTAAAAAGAAGTTTTTGTTTAAAGAAAGTTAAGGAAGAGTGCAAAAAAAAAAAATCTCGTTTATAATGGAAAATGACTCAGTCACAATCTTAACTGTGGCATCACTACAATGTCTCTATAGTATATCTTACTTGATTATTCATTTCCAATCAATACTGCCTAATGATTAGACTACAACCTGATCAAAGCAATTTGCCAATGACAGATTACACAGCTCTCAATGCCCTTTGTAACCTTTTCTCTTAAGAAATTCTAAAGCCCAACCAATCCTAAGAACATTTAAAACGTCATTTTAAAGCGTTTTTTATCTTGATGAATAGTTACACTTGCTCAATATGTCATTTTCATTGTTTTTTAAATATCATTCTGACGATGGCTAGTGCTTGGAAACGTAACCATTTTTGCCAGGATGGTATCAAAGGGTTCAGCGTAATCTTCATCTTTAAGAAAAATCACAGATTTTCCTTAATCCTCTGGTTACTTTATATTTACACTTTTGCAGAACATTTCAGGATCTCTGTCCGGTAGCACAAATTTCATAGCAAACTCTGTTGGCTTGATCCTGCAGTCCTTCCTACTCAGGCAAAACTCTCATAAGGACTGCAGGACTAGGCCTTTGGTCTTCCAGTACAAACATACTTGGCGGAAACAGAAGCCAGAAGAGGGTTGAGCAGAGAGAACCAGTGTCACTCAGAGCACAAAAAGTGTGATCAGAAGCTTTCAGTTCTACATAGTCCGTATCTATAGATGGGCCAGATTCTCATCTGGTGTAAACTGGTATAGCTCCATTGAGTCCAACAGCGCAATACTGACTTTCACCAGCTGAGAAACTGGCCCTACTGCTATGTTTAGATTAGAGTTACCTTCTCCTCTGCAAAGCACCCTGGGTTCCTTAATGTCTGCTCTGAGCGAACAGGAGTTGGGTTGTTTTAAGGTCCCGTGCAAAAGACCCCAACAAAGGAGAATTCATGGAACTCCGTTTATTCATCTCAGGTAGGCAAAAGGGCTGAATCCGCCCAGCTGACAGTGGAACTGTGGCTCCAGGAAGTCTTACTATTTTGATCCAATCATTGAGATCGCTAAACTCCCCTCCCCCGCATACATTTGGTGATTATTACTTTGACTGGAAACTCTACTGTGAGGATATTGGCTTGAAAACAAATACATCGCAGTAGCTATCGAACAACGTGTTGTTTATTAAAAAACACCTGCCTGACGCAGCCCCCTTGTCTCTGGGTTCATGCCAGTGGACATTGGTGTAGAGAGGCAACTGGTGTTTCTACCTCCATGTTGTTTGACCCTGCTCAGAGCACTTTTAGATGACACAATGGTTAAAACATGGGAGGCCAGTTTATGCTAGCACAAGTGGAGCTGTATCATGGTGAGAGAATGTGAGAAAAACCCAAGTGCAGGCAAAGTCCCAGTGCAGACAAGGCCACTCAGGGCTAAAAAAACCCACATCACTGTCACCCCTTTGAAAATATTAGGGGGCAATATTGCCTGGGCTAATCTTTTGTTGGGTTTTAAAATATATTAAATAATAAAACGGTCAGAGGGCGAAGACCACAATCCATGGTAAAGGGGAAGTAGGGGTGTCTTGGCTCAACACCAACTCCTGGAGGAATGATCCTTGGGACAGAGGTTAGGACCAGATTTTCAGAGGTGTTGAGCACCCACAACTCCCCCTAAATGCTAGGGAAGTGCATCCAGTAGCTGTTATTGCTCTGCCTTTTCACAGTTTTTCACAGGGAGTCAGGTGAACCCACTCTTCTCCTTGCATCACCATCCATGCTTGAGACTCCTGCTTTGTTCTCTCTCGGAGTATAAGTAGTGAGACTAGGCCTGACCCCTGCTTAGGGGCATAAAGGGGAAAATGGCCCCTTCTGCCCTCTCCCACACCTTATATAGCCATATAGTTCCAGACAAGATCTCGTCCTGTGACGTGTGTGAGACACCAGTGTTTGGGAGCACACCAAGACCGCTGCATTCACCAGCCCAGAAGCTGTACCACAAGTCACAGGGCTGAGATCAAGTGAGTTGCTGCCCCATAGATATTGGGACAACTTAATAGCATCTCTCATACACACTGCATCTCAAACAACTTTGTAAGGACAATGACCCTGATCATGCTATGAGCTCTGTGTGAACATACCACGAGGGTACAGGAGCCTGCCTATGCAGAGCTCATTACAGGGTTGGGGCCTAAACGCCTATCACTTTTCTGCCCTTGCAGAAGTATTCAGCACAATCTTTGGGGGCTTCTCTTGAAAAAAAAATCAGTGAAGAAATGTAAGAAATATTTTGGACCAACTTTCAGTGAAACCCATACATGAACAAATCCAATGGGAAGTCTCTTCATCGGGGGGAGGTGGGGGGCAAGTCTTTGGGAAACCAGCTGAGAAGTGTGTGTGTGTGTGTGTGTGTGTGTGAACCCCCTTTAATCTCACTGTAGCAGTGAAAAGAGCGCTATTCTATTCACAAAAAGGGTTAATGGAAGCTCTCTCTTCCCCTAGTAGCTTCATGGCCCAAACAGCTTTCATTGTGAAATGGGTGCAGGTGTGGGCTATGCTTTGTTGATCACAATCCCTTTTGTAGAGGAAGCTTTGAATATGTTTGACATAATCAGCTCACAGCCTTTGCCCGCACTCTTTCATAAACAGGCCATTTTCACATCCTTTTCATGGGATCCGACAAGCGGAAAAATAATTAATGTTACCTCAGCCTAACAGTGACCCAGCTTTGATTCAAAAAGACGGCATGTTGCATAAACTAACCATTTAATTGAGTGACAGAAAAAGCCCAGATGTATCAATTCCGCTGCTGCGTATTATGATTACCGGGGCTTTGCAAGGATTGCGCTCCTCTGGTCATAACACAACATATAAATTCAGGCCCATGAAGCTCTTTCAGCAGGCCAGTTTGAGGGTGAGCAGGGGATTATCAAAGTTTGTCGGGGTGTGTGCACGAATGGGTACCCTAGAGACAAGGCACAAGTGCCCGCTCTGAATTGGAGGTGGCCAAACTTTGCCCAACCAAGGGCCACTGTGGAAACTGAGGTCAACCCATTGGCAACTTGCCAACAGCCTGAAGGCCAACCCTAGTTTGTGAAAAATGGAGCAAGTCGTAGCCACCCTTGTGATAGAGGGTGCAGCCTGTGGAGATGACAGTGCCAGTATGTGATGCTCCGTCCTGACTGGATTGGCCTCAAAATGGAGCATTACGGGTTGGAGTCTTAACAAAAACCAGTCTCCAGCACCATGCGTCAGTGGCCTGGATCTCCCTCAGACATGTGTCAGGCCATGGTCTGGTGAGGAGACGCACTGGCTGAGCTGGTAACGTCCTTCTGTCTATATGTGATGGCTACTTCTGGGCTGACACATCAGCCATTGACCTAGGGACTTATAGAGCTAAAAAGTGTGAACTGCTATGGGTTGAGTTAACAACATGAACTCTTAGCTGGAGGATGGAGCAGATTTATATACTCTGCATATTGTCACAGAGAGGGACCTGCATTACACACACCCGTGAGTTACACTTTAGGCAAAGGCAATTAGTTCTCCTCCAACTGGACCCCTCTGCAGCTTTGGACACCACCGACCATCAGATACTCCTGCCCCACCTCTAAGAAGCTGTAGGACTGAATGGAAACCCCTTGAAATGGCTCAGACCCTTCCTTTCAGACCAAGCCCAGGAAGTAGTTATAAGCAACTGTTCTTCCATCTCCAATAAGAAAGGATATGATTAAGGCATCAGTAATGAATGGGATAGGGAAGGTAGGCCATGCACTGCTATTCACCCTCTTATAATATAAGAATAAAGGCATGTTCGAAGAAATTAAAAAGGTGTCCATGGAAGGAAATACCTTCCCACATAACATACAGTTTACCTGTGAGTCTCATTATCACAAGTTTCAGAGTGGTAGCCGTGTTAGTCTGTATCAGCAAAAAGAACGAGGCATACTTGTGGCACCGTAGAGACTAACAAATTTATTTGGGCATAAGCTTTCATGGGCTAAAACCCACTTCATCAGATGCATGCAGTGGAAAATACAGTAGGAAGATATATATATATATACAGAGAACATGAAAAAAAATGGGTGTTGCCATACCAACTCTAACAAGATTAATCAATTAAGGTGGGCTATTATCAGCAGGAGAAAAAAAACCTTTTGTAGTGATAATCAGGATGGCCCATTTCCAACAGTTGACAAGAAGGTGTGAGTAACAGCAGAGGAAAAATTAGCATGGGGAAATAGTTTTTACTTTGTGTAATGACCCATCCACTCCCAGTCTTTAGTCAAGCCTAATTTAATGGTGTCCAGTTTGCAAATTAATTCCAATTCTGCAGTTTCTCGTTGGAGTCTGTTTTTGAAGTTTTTTTGTTGGAGAATTGTGACTTTTAGGTCTGTAATTGAGTGACCAGGGAGGCTGAAGTGTTCTCCCACTGGTTTTTGAATGTTATAATTCTTGACGTCTGATTTGTGTCCATTTATTCTTTTGCGAAGAGACTGTCCGGTTTGGCCAATGTACGTGGCAGAGGGGCATCGTTGGCACTTGATGGCATATATCACATTGGTAGATGTGCAGGTGAACGAGCCTCTGATGGTGTGGCTGATGTGACACATCACATCTGCAGAATTGGAATTAATTTGCAAACTGGACACCATGAGGCTTGAATAAAGACTGGGAGTGGATGGGTCATAACACAAAGTAAAAACTATTTCCCCATGCTAATTTTCCCCCTACTGTTACTCACACCTTCTTGTCAACTGTTGGAAATGGGCCATCCTGATTATCACTACAAAAGTTTTTTTTTCTCTTGCTGATAATAGCCCACCTTAATTGATTAGTCTTGTTATAGTGTTTATGGCAACACCCATTTTTTCATGTTCTCTGTGTATATATATCTTCCTACTGTATTTTCCACTGCATGCATCCGATGAAGTGGGTTTTAACCCACGAAAGCTTATGCCCAAATAAATTTGTTAGTGTCTCAGGTGCCACAAGTACTCCTCGTTCATTATCACAAGATATCATTGGGGCCTGAAGCTTAGCAAGATACAAAGAAAGGGTTGGACGTTTCTATGGATAACAAGAATAACCAGTTTAAATAGAGATTTTTAAAATTGCTTTAGAAGGAATCTAAACCCTCATGTTTCAGGGCAGAAGCCACCCTCTGTAACTGTTGGAGGTAAGAGGGAACTTTTCTTGGGGCCGGTTATTCCCTAGCCCAGAGGCAGTGCAAGCCCATTGGGGGCCCTAAGCAGGAATATTCCCCCCCCCCCCAACACATAATAGAAAGTGAATAGGGATCCTCTTGAGCTGCTTGGGGGCCTGAGCAATTGCTTAGTCTGTTTATGCCTAGCATCGGCTCTGCCCTAGCCATCCCCTGTGGGGGTTCTTGCACCTACCTCTGAAGCAGCTGATGCCAGCCACTATGGGAGACGGGTATCGAACTAAGCTGTTCTATGTCTGTATGGGGTTCTGGTCCAGGACTAGGGCAGTGTCTGATCCAGCATGGCAGTTTCTATGTTTTTAAAGCTCTCTCCCACAAGGCTCACTCCTCTCCTTTGCCTCGCTCAACACGGCTCTGAAACCCTTGAGATTGAAGTGACAGTGGCACAAGTATGACACCGAGCTCAGAGTCTCCTTTACACTCAAGCCTCCCAGCTCTGAAACCAGCTTTCGCAAGGCTGGCTGAAGTCAGCACTTGGCTAAAGACAGGCTGGTGTGAAATGCACTAGTGAGAGCTTTAGAAACATGTTTGTGACACATTAGGGTTCTCAGGGCAGCGCTGATATTGAAATTAATCATAGCAGATTGAGATAGGGTTATTTTCCTTCCCTAGTATTAGGTCACCCATTCAATCCTCCTGCCAGTAGAACGTTGCTCACGCCAGTCTATTCTCCAGTGCATTGTCTTGTCTAGTTTTAAATGTCTCAAACAATGAGGCTTCTGCCACGTCCCTTGGGAGACTATTCCACAGTTCAACAGCTCTCAGATTTGGCAGATTTTCCTCCCTCCCCTGATATTCAGCCTACTCTGAATTCTTCTTCATATTATCTCATTGTTCCTGGATTTTTTATACTACTGGTATCCCCCTGCACAATTCTTCTCCCTGTTCCTACCCTTCACATACTTGTAGAGGGTGATCATGTTCCCTGCTATTCTTGCTCAGCCGCACGATTCCTATTTAGCTCTTTTCATTTTTTTCTAAGTTAGTCCCTCCACCCTCCTAAGCATTTTTGTTGCTCATCTCTGAATTTGCTGCGTCTTGCGTTTCTTGGCTCTAGAGCTGAACTCAGTACTCTACGGGCCAAGCCATGAGCCTGCTTATCCAGATACGTTCCAGCCAAAAGCCATGGAAACATAAGGCCTGATTTTCAGAGGGGTGCTCAGAACTGCTGAAAAATCATGCCAATAGTGTTTTGATTGTCTTGGTGGCCACTGGAACAGAGATCCTCATTGAGGGAGTTTGGACCCACATAAACACCATGGATAAAACCTCCACTGTGTGTTTTTGCAAGGAAACAGCATGTTAGTGTCAGGGCCATAAGAACAAGCCCTTACCCAGCCACACTCCAACTGCATATGTGCCTTGGCCCTTCTTTTCATTGGCAGGGGCTGAGCATTCTGTCTCCCAGCTCATGTAAAGATAACCCCTTAGCTCACTGTTTCCTGACTGGAGCTGTACAGAGAGGCACTATCCCTTTTCTTCTCTGTGACCAGATGTGTGTCCACACGTTCATTAATACCAGCATTCAACATATTCAGTGTCCTGCAGTTTTGCTTGCTAATATTAAAGTATTCCCACCATGTTCCGTCCTAATCTGTAGAGGTTCTTATACCATTCTCCTCAGCACAGAATCTGAACAACTTTCATGCATTAAGCAACGTGACTAACGTCCATCTCATGAGATTTGTTCTTTCTCTCATCCTCTCGCCAGGGTTATGCACAGTGGACTGGTTTGTTTTGGTAGGGTTTTCTTTTCCAATGTCCATGCTGCTCCATGTTTATATTGGAGAAGGTAGGTCAGAGAAGTGTATCTGGCACTTGGAGCAGAAGATGGGGAAGTTAGTGATAGTCCTCAGTTCTGAAGGAGCTTGTTCCGCAGGCTTGCACTGGTCCCTGAGAAAGTTCTTTCTCCTCCACAGACAAGCTTTATCCTTGTGCTAGACAGTTCCATTGTGTGTGAAGAGCAGAGTTGTCGACCACAGTTCCCATGCTGGAGCTTTTTTTTTTTTTTAATTATGGATCTCATAGAGCTGGAAGGGACCTTGAAAGGTCATCAAGTCCAGTCCCTTGCCTTCACAGCAGGACCAAGTACTGTCCCTGACAGATTTTTGCCCCAGATCCCTAAGCAGCCCCCTCAAGGACTGAACTCACAACCCTGGGTTTAGCAGGCCAATGCTCAAATCACTAAGCTATCCCTCCCCCTCAGCAAGTGTTTTTGGTATTCTCAGCCCAGGCCTTTGAGTACCTTGAAAATAAGGACTCAGACCTTGAACTTGACCAGGTATTCTTTGGGAAGCCAACAGAGATCAGAGGACAGGTGTGATGTGCTCAGGTGTTGCTGAGGAGACACACCACACCATGTATCACATTGTATATTTATTGGTATTGAGAAAAATGTGGGGAAAAGCTATTATGTTGTCATAAAATAGAATCAATAAGTAAGAGAAAGAAAGAGACCTGTTTAGAAACCATGCTGAGTGTTGCTTTAGACAATCCACAGAGAGAGGGATCAACCAACCCATCTCTCTACCAATGCAGTACAGAATCGATCCTTTGTCATGCATGGCTGCCCTATTCCTCCTCATGTCCATGTAAATCTCTATGAGCCGAATTATGGTCTGTATGATATTAATCCAAGGTGAATGCACACATTGTATAGTATTTTGTATTTCCTGTACAAAACACATGGGGGGCGGATTTGCAAAGGTGCACAGCAATGGCCTAATTCTGCTCTCATGGTAACTGATTTCAGTGGGAGCACATAGAATTTCTGAAAATTTTACTCATAGAGACAAACACAGGCGCCAACTTTCCTTGGCGCCAGTGGGGGCTCGCCCCCGCGCCCCCTCCCGGCCCTGCCCGACTCCACCCCCTCCCTGCCCCTATTGGATCCCTCCCCAAATCCCCGCCCCGGCCCCGCCTCTTCCCCGAGCGCACCGCGTTCCTCCTCCTCCCACTTCCCTCCCAGCGCTTGCCGCGTGAAACAGCTGTTTCGCGGCGCGAGCGCTGGGAGAGAGGGGGGAGAAGCAGGACTCGGCGGTTCGCTCAGGGGAGGGGGCGGAGGTGGAGTGGAGGCGAGCTGGGGCAGGGGGGCAGGGCGGGGAGCTGCTTGCACCCACCAATTTTTCCCCGTGGGTGCTCCAGCCCTGGAGCACCCACAGAGTCAGTGCCTATGGAGACATAGAATAAAATTCTGGAGTTTTGCCTTTGATTGGGGCTCGGCTTTCACCCAAAGCCTGCTCTGAGGGCTTTAATGGAAGGAATATCAACAAAGTGACTGACACATCCAGCCTCTGAAAGCAACTTCTTGAGGTCCAGCTTTATCTTTGAGGTGGCCCCATGCTTTCTGGGGACCAGAGGAAGCCAATATCTTGTATCACACAAAACGATTGGGTCCGGATTCTGCCATCCCAATTTATAATGAGTAACACTTTACTCCTCTAGGGGTCCTGTTGCACCCCTTACTGCACAAGCAATCCCACCACGACTGGAGTAAGGATCTAGCCAAGATAAGTGGGGGTGTCAGAATTTATCCCTTGTTGAGCAGAGTCTCAACGTGCAATAAGATCGAACACCAGCGCCGCCACTTCCCATAGCAATTCCAGCCTACACAGTAAAAGGGAACAATCAAAATTTCAACACTCACATAACTGTTGGGAGCATTTAACTCATGGGCTGCGAGGAGGGAACTGCACACAATCATTTGCCTGCCCCAAAATCAAATAAATAAATAAACCAAGCACTTCCCAGCAGTTATGGGACTGGTGTCTGGAACTGAAAAACGTAAAGTTGGCTCCACTTTAACACCCACGAACCTAATTGGATTTACTGCCTGAGTGCAGGAAAACTTGAAAAGATTACGGACACAGAAAATAATTTGAGATTAACACAGACGGTACATTCAATACAGGTGGCGGAACAATTAGAAACGTAGTTAAGCTCTGGAAAATCTTTGTAAACCTGGAGGGGATTTAAGTCTAAAAGAGATTCAGTGTGAGCCATCATCGCTGGTGCATTGCGCCCAGCCCTGATCTTTCTAGCTGATCCAGGTGCTGGAAACGTGAAGTACGAGGCAAGGTTAAAGGACTGATTTGGGGCCAAATCATCCCATTCTCGGGGAAACCCTGAGGGAGTTGGGCAAATGCAGAGGCCGTTCCACCCTGTTGTCTCCTTCAAGGGTGTGGAGTACACAGCCACATGGAAAGAGTGAGGGGAGACCTTCAAATTGCTTGGAGAATAGGGATCCATATGAAATCCTGTTACTGGTCCTGTGGATCTTGGGACATCACAGACCAGGCTTGTTCCACATGATGAACCCCAGCCTTCTTCCCACCTCCTACAGTAACAGAGGTTGTACCAGCATTGGTTCCCCTGCTGCCCCTGCACAGAAGTTAGTAGCATTAACAGTGTCATTCGAGCATAAAGCAGAAGTGACCAGAACGACTCTGCTCCATTGGTCCTGTGGCTAGGTGCTAGCACAGGATGACTTCTATTCCCTACTTTGCCACAGTAGTGTAGATTAGCCTTAGGAACAAACTACTGAAATATGTCCATAAGTGCTGTTGCTCCAATTAACAATCAGACCCTTTGAACTATATTTCCTCGTCAGTCTGATAACTTGGGGAGCACCGTATAAAATCGGGACAACGCACAGCGGCGCCCTCTCTGTTTTTAAACAGATGGACTCCCTCATACACATAAATGCCAGATGGAGCCAGGGCAACCTACACAGCTGAAGGATCTGGCACCAGCTCTTCTCAGCTCGAACAATTAGCCAGTGAAACACAGTCAGTTTTCCAGGCTGCTCAAGTTTCAACAAACACCCTTATTGAAACACCAAAGAACAGTAATGGAACTTCTCCTGGGATAACCCAGGGTTCAAGAGTGAATTCACCGCTGATGTGCTCCCTCAGGGCGGGGCATGGCATAGTAGCTCTTTCCGCTCTAGCGCCCCCTGTTGGCAGCAACCGCTCCAGCCCTGCCTCCTCTCAGGAGTCACCCCAGAAGGGGCAGCAATAAAATGTGACCTGCCTGGAGGTACATCTCTTTGGAGTCTCTCAACCAAACTTGAAAGCATAACAACACACCGCAAAAGTAACTTCTGCCTCTCCCCCAGGCTTGAACCCTTAATCCACCCACAGCTCTCCATTCTTCTGCAAAATGCTGACTCTCGGGGGGCACCTCACTGGAGTCCTCCCCTAGTCTTGATCCTTACAGCTCTTGCTCAGGCTTTTGAATCATCCTTCTGTCCTTATGTTGGGGGCTTCACACCACCTTACAGTGGCTGGCAAGGGAGCCCAGGCCCACCCTCTACACTGGTTCCAATCCAAGGACCACAAGCGAGCAGCCACAGTCTGCTCGTCCAGACACTGCCTCTCTGGACCTCACCTTGCCATTTACCTTTCTTCTGGACTTCTCCCCAGAGGTCCAGTTCCTGGCCTTGTGTCAGGGTTAGCCACAGGAGCTGCTTGCTCCAATCCTGGGTCTTTCCTCTCCCCTAGGCTTCCTCCTGGCACGGCAGGAGCTTCTTGTTCCTCTCAGGGCTCTCAGGCACCAAGACAGTGACTGAAGAGTTCTTCCTTCTCTCCCTTCTGCTACAGGGCTCACTCTCTTTATAACACCACCCAGCTCCTCCCCAGTTGTCTCCATCTTTAATTAGGCCTGTCCCACCCTCCAGGTGCAATCTGGTGCCTTAATTGAGCTGTTCCGCTCCAGGTCACTCTTTCATTAACATTACCTGTGTGGGGTACAAAATCCACCAGACCAAGCTAAGCATTCCCAGGGGGTTTGCTTCCTAGGGATCCGAACCTGCAAGGTGGTGAACACGCCATTGCGCTGTTTACACTACAACAGTCCAAGGAGGGGCTAATTCCGCTCTCAGTCTCTGTAAACCACTCTGTCAGTGCGTACAGGCCATAAGTAAGTTGCATGCAGCTAGAGGAGAATTCCCTCAGCTCAGGAGACATGTTCAGGCAGCCTAAATGGCCCTACGCTGTCCCCCTCATAAGCCACGGTGGAGGGGGTATGCTGAGGGGAGGAAGAGGTGTTGTGGGGTGGCACTGGGACTAGTCATAACCCTCAGTGCTATGGAGGGCTCTGGGCCACAGTGACAGGGTGAGAGAGGGAGCAGCTATCGTCCTCAGAGCTGTGGGGGACTCTTGGCTGCCGTGCTGCCCCGGGGCCACCCTGGAGAGCCTGCCATAAATTAGAGCGCGCTCCTCAGGTTGCTCTTATGCCCGGGGCCAGCGGCGTTTTATCGCCTAGGCCGACAAGGCCTAGGCCTAGGGCGGCAAATTTGCAGGGGCGGCAAATTTGAGCATCCCCGGAGAAGTTCCCCTGCTCCAGCTGCCTCCTCCGCGAGCGCGCCGCCGCTTCCTGTTTTTCTCCCCTCCCTCCCAGCGCTTGCGCCGCGAAACAGCAGTTTCAGGCCCCATAGCAGCCTGGGATTTGGTCAGTACAAATGAGATATAACCCCACCTTTGCCACCTGGGCCGGACTCTGTGTGTGTCTCAGGAGATTCAGCACAAAATCTGGTGCTGAGTTTGTCACTGGTTAGTGTTATGCCTCTAAACGTGGGTTGTGTCCACACCCAACAGGGTTAACCACTAGAGCTGAACGGATAATTGATTTTACACTTTTGTGGCTGAACTGAAAAATCTGAAGGGGAAAAAAAAAAAAAAAAAAAAAAAGATGGTTTGTTTAGAACCAAAACTGAATTTTCTTCATTTTTTCTTGCCAAAAACAAACCAAAAAGAAAAAGTGTCAAAATGATTCCTTTCATAAATGCCCAAAGAGCCATTTCCACTTTTTTGAAACTTTGTCTTCATTTTTTTTCTTTGGCCGAAACTTTTCACAACATGTGACCCAAATTCACAAATAGTTTCTTTTCCCCCAAACTGCATTTTTCAGTAAATGTATTATTGTCTGAAAAAAATGTCACCCAGCTCTAGTAACAACTCATCTAACTACTATGGGAGGTAGTTACGATTGCTTTTTCAAGTGGCCTAGACTGGCATACATTTGTCTTCCTGTACAGAGTGGCCACACTCTTTAATAATGTGGACAGGACCCCCTCACCATGCCAATCGAATGACACTGGCCATTCTTCCCTCATCCCAACTCACGGTGTGGTAGGACATACCATAGTGCATTGCTGCTGGCACAGCTCTGAGCGCATCCTCTCCTGAGGCATTATCACCTTGTCTACACTAGGAGATGGAACTGTTGCAGACAGGGCCTGAGTTAAGCTGGCACATAACGGTGTGGCGTACCAGCACCTCTTTCATGCTGCTGCTTGTTCTGCTGAATCCAAGCTTCCATTTTAAAATAAAAAGGAAGTCTCTCATTTTCAGGGTTGCTGAGCGAGCCTCAGAAAAGTGACCCAGCTGTAACTGATACAATGGTATCTGCATGAATTTTCAGCACCTGAGACAATTAGCTCTGAGAAGGGCACCTCCGTGGGGGCTAACTCAGATCCTCAAATTCAACATTGTTCACAACTCCACTGCTCATCAAAGCATGTGGGAAAGGGGATGGAGGGTCACAGGATGAAGATCTCCACAATCCTCTGAGTGACCACTCACTTTAGCACCATGGGAGCACTGGAGTTACCACCTCCTCTTTTCAGCCACAATGAAGATGCAACCAAGCCCAAGGAGCTCAGAAAAGGCACCTGAGCCCCTCTGTCAAGTGGCAGCTGAGCTCTAGAAGCCTAGGGGTGCATACAGACCTCACAGAAGGGAAGCCAAATATGAGGTGCCCAGCAGAGACAATGGATGCATTTGAACCCCACTGGGCGTTGGGGAACTACGCTGAAGGAGCCCAGAGAGCACACATGATCATACTTGGAAAATCTGCACAATCTCCTGTAATCAGCATTTCAAGTAGGTGGAGTTTATTTTGTGGGTGGAGCTTGGAAGAGCACCACCAAAGTTTTCCCCTACATTTGACCCTGGTAGGTCCCCTTGAACCAGTACTGAAAATGGTTTAAAGTAGCAAGGCCAGATCCTCAGCTGGTGTAAATGGGCGTAGCTCCATCGATTTCAGTGGAATTGCGCTGTGACTTCTGGGGAGCTATTCTGCATTACACCAGTGGAGGATCTCGCCCTCGTAGTGTAGAACAAACATACCGTTTTCAATGCTGTTTCAGAATGTGTCCTTGATGCTTGCAGCAAACTTGCTGAACCAGTGTTGAAATTTGCTTTGCTTGGCCCATACTCACATAATGCTGCGCCACTGCATGGGCTGTTAGTAGCAGGGATCAAACTTGAGACCCCCTGGATCTAAACGCATGACCCACCTCTACTAGCCAAGTCTGTAGCAGCCTCATCAGTCTTGATCTGTGACCCAGCTACCATTAGAAGGGGAGAGAGTGCCATCTTCACCATTAGATCAAGGAGAACCAAGCTGCACACATGTTTTCAGTAAGGGTTTGGTTTCCTATTGTACACAGGACTTGGGGAAATAGCTGTCCAGATTTTCCCAGAATGCACTGATACAGACAAGGTTTGGCAGCAGGCTCGGTGCAGATGCACAGACAGGATTGGCACATCCTGTGTTGAGAAAAAAGCTGCTGCTCAGTGAGAACTCAAACTGCGTTTGTTAGACTCAAGTCAGATCACAGTAACATGACCTGGACACAAATACAAGGTTGCACTTATAGTATAGCTGAGACCTCCGTTGCCTTAATTAGCTCTTTGGAGCAGGAACCCATTTTTAAACCACCTCGTTACACTCTTGGGTGCAATCGAAATAATAAATAATCAATCAAAACCTGAACTGATTCTAACAAATGGAGGCTGGTCACATGGCTCAGTTCATCAGCAGGCTCTGTAATTTCCAACTGCCAGGATTATTTCTGGCAAGTTTAACACATTTCTAGTTGTCCTGTAGTTAATCCCCTCGAAAGAACATTATAAACATTCCTTGGTGTGGAACCAGCTTCTGACTGTCCAGTTCACTCCTGGGGTGTTCAGAAAGGAAGCCAACTGAAGCTGCACAGGGGTTCCTAGTCCTTTGTCTCTGGTGCAGTCATTCTCCGTGGGCATGTCTACACTGCAGCTCAGGTAGACAGACTTGCTCTAGCTGGCGTCAAAAAGAGCAGTGTGGCTGCTGTGGCTCAGGCTGGAGTTTGGGCTCTCAGGCTGCCCTGGGCTTGACGGCCTGAACTGCGATGTCGCCACTGGTATTTTTAGCAGGCTAGCTCAAGCCCTGCTATGCAAACCTGTCTACTCGGGCTGGGAGGCTTGCTCCCAGCTGCAGTGTGGATACACCCACTGAGACCAAGGAGCTGTAAAACAAGGAGCCTCATCTAGTGTACATTTTTTCAAATATGATTTAGTCTGGCTAGCTAGCTGGCCAGACCCAGGGGAGAAACCATTTTAAGGGGCATGCTGAGGAAGGACAGCCTTGTGGTTAAGGCACTAGAACAGTGCTGAGACAATATACGTTCAGTTCCTGACTCTGCTACAGGACTTCCTGGGTGTCCTTTGGCAAGCCACTTAGGGTATGTCCACACTGCACCTGAGAGGTGTGAGTACAAACCCCAGAGCTTGGAAAGCTACCCCAGGGCCCTGTGGCAAAAGTGCTGTTTTCTAGTAAGCTAGCGGGGGTATGCCTGCATGTGCTGCAAATGGACCTCCCGGTTGCCAGGTAAATATACCCTTGATCTCTCTGTGCTTCAGCTCCACATCTGTAAAACAGGGGTTATAATACTTCCTTTGGCATTCTTCTCTATTTAGACTGGAAACTCTTCAGGGCAGGGAATGGCATGCAGTGTTGTGAAAAAAAGCTGCTATTGGGAGAGAGAAATCACAGCTCGGGTTCTTACAAATTATGAATTATTTTAACATCATTTACAATCTAGTTGTCATTTTACTATTCCTGTTATTGACTTTTTAATATTTTTCCTCAGCTGGGACAATGAAAATACACCAGCTAGTTCATTTTGGCTTCTAGTCGGTTTGACTTCCCATGCACCAGCTAGCACCAAGCAGCAAAGCTTATATTGCAAATGCTGCAGGAGAATGTTTGTTTGTTTTCTATTCGAGATTCACAATGTCACAGGAATACTTCTGTTGGACTTAGGTTTTGACAAAGCTGGTTTTGACAGAAAACGTTCAGTTTGGGAAGGGGGCAACTTCGACCTGACAGTGTTCTTTTAAATGTATAACAAGGAGTTTAAAATCTACGTAGGGTCTAGAATGCAGAAAATATCCATGGCCTCCCAGGCTAACAAGCTCTAGAAAACTGTTGTCATGTCCATATTGGATCAACTTAACTCACTCCAGCAAAAGTTCAGCCTGCTGCAGAAAGCCAGCCCGCCTCTGTTTACACAAGAAATTGTGGTGGAAGCAACCGGAGCTCTCACCTGCACATGTGAGACTCTGACCCCTGCCCTCCTCAGGTGGGAAGAGCAAACAGGTAACACCACCTGGGAACCCTGCTAACAGGTACCGTCAACACTTCCTTTGAAGGGGGAATCTAGCACCTACCCTAAAATGTGCAGCACTCTGACCAGTATTAAAGAAACCATCGCTCAGCTCTAACTACCCAACGCCTAACCTCCTTTTGAGAATGCTGGCTGAGAAGCTAACAAAGCTAAACAAGCTAAAGAGCCAGCAGGACACAGAAAACACCCAGCTCTGTATCTCCTCTGAATCAAACATAAACCACACCCTCTCTCTCAAGCAGGGCTGCCGGACTAGGGGTGCTGGCGGAGCAGCAGCACCCCCTGGTTTGACATGGTTTACATCCTATACAGGGTTTACCCTTTTGTTCAGTGGCTCTCAGCATCCCCATGATACAAATTGTCCCAACGCCACTGCTCTCAAGGGCTAGCCAAAATGAAGAGCAGCTGGATAAAGAGGAACACAGGCAAGACTGGGGGGATGCTGGTAGGAAGCATTGGAGAACTTGTCTGCTCTGTGACATCTCCTATTGTCCAGCGTGTCTGCTTACAGATGAAGTGAGTCTGTAGCATTCTGGACTCTTCAATGCTAGTGGATGCCCAACAGTCAGAGTGGTAAAAATGCCCAGTTCCATCTATGACTGGCTAGAAGACTGAGCCCCATCCTATGGGATACAGACCACAGTGATCTACACATTCCCAACCTCCTGCTTTGGTTACTGCAACTCCATTTGTTTAGGAATAACAGCACACATGCAGAAAGAGCTACCGCTAGTACAAACACAGCAGTCTGTCTGCTTAACAACACAGGTCATCATGAACACATCAACCCAGTGCTCCACTCTCTCTGCTGGTCCAAATCTAAGTCTCTGTCCTGGTATTCAAAGCCCTCCATGGAGTTAACTGTAGTTACTGGGGAGATCATCTCCCCCTCCATGACCATGACCTCTCATGACAGCTACATTCCACCAGAACAATGAAACTATTGACTAATGTGGGGGAAGTTTATGGCTGCAGCAGAAAGAACCAGAGGAGATAAGGATGACCAGGACTGCATTCAGAAAGAGTACAAACCTTATCTCTTCAACTTAACTTTCCCTGAAGTATACACACACAACTAACCAAGTCACGTCTCCCAAAGGCTAAAAAGGAAGAGAGACCGATGGATTATATTTTGAGATATTGGGATGTGCTTAGATATTACGCTGAATGGGCTAGTTAAAGAGCTAAGTAGATTCTAACTGTTCAATTTTATGATGAGAAATCAAGATGCTTCTCAGGCAGGGGGAGGTTCAGGTATATACTAAAATTATCATAATAATATTTAGCATGTATGCAATCCTTTTGTCAAACACTAATCTGATTCCTGCATTTCTTGTGTATTCAAAAGTCCTTCAGAGTCAATGGGAGATGGTGGAAGATAAGGGATGCAGATTTGAGTCCATTAATTACTCCGCACAATACCCCACCCTTAGAGGAATAAGTATCCCCATTTTACAGACAGGGATGTGCACATATTATAGGCATTCCCCCACATTCCTTGTGGCCCCCAGGCTCCCATGTCTGCAATAATAGGGCCAGATCCTACAAGGTGATGAGCATCCTCAATGCCCATTTAAGTCAATGGTACTGAAGGATGCTCAGCATTTTGCAGGACCAGGATCAAAATGAGCCAAAATTCTGCTTTCAATTACACTAGTATAAATTCAGAGCAACTATGCTGAAGTTAGTGGAGTTATTCCAGATTTACAGAGATGCAAATGAGAGTAGTATTTGGCCCAGTTTGATTAATGGGTGTTAATCAGGAGTGACTCCACTGCAGGCAGTGCAATCATACCTAAGGCTGCGAGTCTGTCACGGAGATCACGGAAGTCACAGATTTAAAAAGTATGGATTGGATGAATGGACTATAAGGTGGATAGAAAGCTGGCTAGATCATCGGGCTCAATGGGTAGTGATCAACGGCTTGATGGTTGGCAGCTGGTATCAAGTAGAGTGCCCCAGGGGTCGGTTTTGTTCAACATCTTCATTAATGATCTGGATGATGGGATGGATTGCACCCTCAGCAAGTTTGTAGATGACACTAACCTGGGGGGAGAGGTAGATAGACCAACGAGTAGGGATAGGGTCCAGAGTGACCTAGACAAATTGGAGGATTGGGCTAAAAGAAATCTGATGAGGTTCAACAAGGACAAGTGCAGAGTCCTGCATTTAGGATGGAATAATCCAATGCACTGCTACAGGCTGGGGACCGACTGGCTAAGCAGCAGTTCTACAGAAAAGAACTTGGGGATTACAGTGGACGAGAAGCTGGATGAGTCAACAGTGTGCCCTTGTTGCCAAGAAGGCTAACAGCATATTGGGACTAATTGCATTAGTAGGAGCATTGCCAGCAGATTGAAGGAAGTGATTATTCCCCTCTATTCGGCACTGGTTAAGCCATATCTGGAGTATTGCGAACAGTTTTGGGCCCCCCACTACAGAAAGGATGTGAACAAATTGGAGAGTGTCCAGGGGAGGGCAACGAAAATTATTAGGGGGTTGGAGCACATGACTTATGAGGAGAGGCTGAGGGAACTGGGCTTATTTAGTCTGCAGAAGAGAAGAGTGAGGGGGGATTTGGTAGCATCCTCCAACTATCTGAAGGGGGATTCCAAAGAGGATGCAGCTAGGCTGTTCTCAGTAGTGGCAGATGACCGAATAAGGAGCAGGGGTCTCAAGTTGCAGTGGGGGAGGTTTAGATTGGATATTAAGAAAAACTATTTCACTAGGAGGGTGGTTAAGCACTGGAATGGGTTTCCTACGGAGGTGTTGGAATCTCCATCCTTAGAGGTTTTTAAGGTCAGGCTTGGCAAAGCCCTGGCTGGGATGATTTAGTTGGGGTTGGTCCTGCTTTGAGCAGGGGGTTGGACTAGATGACCTCCTGAGGTCTCTTCCGATGATTCTATGACTTCTGCAGCGGCTGGTGCAGCTGGCTCCAGGGCTGCCGGAGCAGCTCCAGCAGCCCCGGGCTAGCCGCCACCCTCCCACAGCAGCAGCAGCAGCAGCGGGGGTCCCGGCCACTGCTGTCCCCCAAGCACCGGCAAAGGGCCCAGGCCACGCGCTGCCACCCGGCCCCCCTCTCCCAGGTACTGGCAGGGGTCCCGGGGCATGAGCTGCCGCCCCCTCTCCCCCCGAGCACCTACAGTGCCCCGGGCTGCATGCTGCCTCCCCCAAGCACCCATGGCGCTCCCCAGGCCACCCCAGAGAACCCGCAGTGCCCCCGGGCCTCCCCCCCCCCTCCTCAGCACCCAAGATATAGTACAAGTTATGGGTAGGTCTCGGGCCGTGAATTTTTGTTTACTGCTCGTGACCTGTCCATGACTTTTACTAAAAATACCCATGACTAAAACGTAGAACTTAATCATACCCCCCTGCAAAGCAGGGGTAAGTGAGGTCAGAATCAGGCTCCATTGGGTGGGTAACAATTATGAGTCAGCTGCACTAATTTACACTAGCTGAGGATCTACCCTTATATGTTTTAAAGAGCCTTTTGGTGGTGCCTCACTGCGTGTAAACGCGGCAGGCAAGTCAGTATAAAGTGCGGTAGTGCCCAAGTCACCGGGCAAAGCTTGACCTCTGCCACCATCCAACGGGATTGGGAGGAAGACAGCACATTTCCACTATTTACTTTAATCAGTGGTGCCAAAGGGGGCTAAGGGCAGGTTAACCCTCAATCCGGAGCTGATCTGTCATTGTTTGTTGCTACCATAGATTGGCTACACGGTGATGAGATATTTGCTTTGTCAATAAACCCTGACACAATGGACTGCAGGAAAGAGAAAAATGATCACATGGGGCCTGCTTCTCCTTATACACAGCAGCCAATGGGAGTTTTTCCAGGATCGGGCCCATGAGCTCACAAATGTGTCATTTTTTGACTTCTTTCCGCTCTCCCTGGGGCACTAGATTAGACCATCCGAAATATGCTAGAGACAGGCTGACTACCGGCCTGATAAGCCCACTGGAGCCAATGGGAGTCTTTCCATTAACTCCATTGTGCTCAGATCAGGCCCTAGATGAAGATCCTTTAGGATAGAAGTTCTAATAGTCTATTCAGCAGTATATGAAGATCACATGCACTTTTATCATGCCTTGTATTGTGTGACGACGTGGTAAGATTATTTGATACGATTCAGAGATAGTGCAAGTATAATATGAAAGAATACCGTTGATGTTTTACATTACAATCCTGTTATTCCTGCAGAGGCAAATCATACTTCATTTACCCATGGGAGCATCAATCTATTTATTATATTTGGTCAAAAAAACCAAAAAACAAATTCCAATCATTCCCCCTCCCCACACACACACAAAATGGTTTTTCAACTAAATGAAATTTTTGGAAGAAAAAAGCCACAACCTGAAAACCCAATTATTTTTGTTTTGATCGGCTGAAAACCGAAAAAAATAGGGTTGCCAAAAGCTGAAAAACATTCAGTTTGAAGGGATTTTGGTTTTGTGATGAAAACTTTTTGGATAAAAACAAAATTCATTTTTGTCAAAACTTTTCAGGTAGGAAAAAAATCATTTCCCAACCAGCCCCACTCTATCGATTAGGCTAGGTACTGTATTTTTAGTTGGCTCATCCCCGTAAATCACCAGTTATAGTGAATGGACCTGAATCTGACCTTGCAGATTGGTGTAACTCCACTGAATGGAATTACACCACTTTTAAACTACTGTAACATCAGAATCAGGCCCAATGGGGCTATTCACATGAATAAATCAAGCAGGATCCAGCCCCTGGCGCATAATAAATCCCCCTGATTTAAGGCAGTGTGGGATAACATATATGATAGATGTTTAGGCCTTATCTCCACTAGGGACATTTTCTAAAGATGTGCTAATGTTGGTTTCCCTTCATCCATGCTAGCAACACTGGGAGGCCCAGTACAGACCAGCAGATGGGGGCTGCCAGTATTTTTATTATTATATTAATAAGGCCTGCTCAGAGCAGGATTAAATGACCCCGTGCTGGAAAAATGCTGGTGGCAGTCAGTGGCCATCTACACTACCTTTCCCAGCATTGCCTCTCGCCATGTGTTTAGACTATAAGCTCCTTAGGGCAGGAAGTATGTTTATTTATTATATATGCATATAGTGCCAGGCAAAATGGAGCCCTGGTCCATGATGGGGGTTCTGGGGGTTACCATAAAAGAAACAACAAATTAGTAGCACAAATATCAGATGTCCTATTTAGCTGAGTCTGCAAATGCAAGCGTTTTTGTGGCTTCCACTTCACCCCCAACTCCCAGAAAGGTCAGAAATAAAAATAAATCACTAGCTAGCTCAGTGCAGGAACAACCAACTTCAGGGGCTTTGCCTGGCTTTGGTGGAGAGGAGTGGAGTCCAGGGGCTTGATTCTGCTCCAACAGAAGTCAGTTTGGGCCTTTCCCGTTGACTTCACTAGGCTCAGGATCTGGCCTCAGAATGCTCATCGAAACTCTACTGTAGACATACCCAGACTGGGAGCATGACTACTGTTGGTGCTGAGCTGCTGGTCCCATTGCTGGTATTATTATTTATTATTTGTATTATCATAGTGCCAAAGCCTGTCATGGACCAGGACACTGTGCTAGGTACTGTACAAACACAGACCAAAAAGACAGGCCTTGTTGGCTTCTTGGGGCTTGAGGGGAGGGGGAGGCAGAGGGACTCAGGGGTGGGACTCATTGTCTTTTGTCCCTGTTGTCCTTTTCCCCCCTGCTCTTGGGGCACTCATTTTAAATGAAGGCAGCCCATGACAATAGCACTGTTGTTTTTCTGAGTGTCTTTCATTAAGCCCAGTCCTGCTGCCCTCATTCTCCCATGACTTGGGCGTTGCTAAATGGTTTTAAATGAGGAGTCATTTTTAATAACAAAAGAAAACGCTAAAGGCTGCCATTAAGACTCATTCACTCAACTCCCCTCAGCACAGACGAGGTGTCTATTAGTCGGAATGCTAGTATCAAGGGCCCCTTTGGCAGGTTGCTTTATCATGAACACCCAAACATTTATATTCACATACTCAGGCTCCGGGCAAAGCTTGTGCTTACCTACCTCAGGCAAGGGCTTCCATCCACGCCACAGGAGGGGTGCAGGATTTAACCTTAACACCAAGAGGAGAAAAATTGCAAATGTGGTTAGAATATTTGAGCCTATTAACAGCCCAATCCTGAAACCCTTGCTCATGAGAATTGTCCCATTGACTTGTAAGGGTTGCAGAGATGAGCAATGTAACTATACGCCCTGATCCAGCAAGGTTTGGGTCGCAGTTATCCTTCATTGACTTCACCAGGGCTTTTGGCACATTGCAAGGTCAGGCCCCTACTAATGGGGTGCATTCATGTTTCAAAGGTACCACCAGGAGTTTCACTGAGTAAAGACTGCAGGATCAGGACTTTAATAAAGCTCTACATTGTGGACCCAATCCTATGGCCCTGACTCACATGAGTGAGCCTTATTTAAATTTAACTCCACAAGCTGATTAAACAAAGGAATTTCAGTGATGTTACTGGTCCTGATGATGCAACCACTACTAGAGTAATTTGATGGCTTTCCTTCATTCCCTCACCCATCCCCCAATAATAATAAAATAACGAATTAAGCAAGTTCTGGAAGCTTGCTCCTTCTCAGATTCTCCAACTACTCAAGAAAAGGGGATTTTTCCAAACACAGAGGAATCTTTCTTTCATTGTGGCCCTCTACCAAATGAAAACAAAGATTCCCTACACAAAAATGCCTGATTACGCTCCAAATGACAGCAGTGTAAATTACAAATAACTCAGCTGAAGTCAGTGGAGTTAAACTGGTGTGAAATCAGATTCAAGCCTATGGGATCAGCTTATTCTTGTACAAAGAGTCTCTGGTAAATCAGGGCCATGGCCTCTTCTCTGGGGGATAGCTGATAAGAATTAATCAGAACTGTGAGCACAGGCTGTTAGGGAGAGAAGGTGGATGAGGTAATATCTTTTATTGGATCAATTTCTGTTGATGAGAGAGAGAAGCTTTGGAGCTACAGAGTGACCTTGCATTTAGCTGTAATGCTGGGAGTACCTTTCCCAGACCTTAAAAGCTGTATGGCTGCAAAGCTCGTCTCTCTCACCAACAGAAGTTGGTCCAATACAAGATATCACCTCACCCACCTTGTCTCCCTAATTTCCTGGGATCAACACAGCTACAACTACGCTGCAGGTAGCAAATGATGGGTGGGCCTTTCTGAAGGCCCATACGTTTGCCAAAGAAATGCGCTTGCACTTTTTGGATCAAGTTTTCATCTCTTCATGCATTTTAAAAAAAATACAGGCTCCACATTCACTCAGGATATTTAGAAACAAACGTTGAAAGGAATTGATTTCAAGATACCGCTTGTGAAACTCACATGCCTCCATTGGGTAGCTGAGATTGTTGAGGGTGAATTCGGATGTCTCTCTTTCTTGGGGAGGAAGAAGCATTAAGCAGGGAAACACCAAAGCCAGCACCCCCCTCTATGCCCTGCTGACAGCAGTCCCCAAATTCTCACCATCTCCCACAGAATCTGTCCCTTGGAAGCCACTGAGACCTCAATGACAGATGAGGGTGTTCAGCATTTCACAAACTAGGACCAAGCCAGGCCCCCCATGAGCCTGCACCTTCAGGGGACTGACTGCATTTTAAGCACTATCTTGTGTGGATCTGCTCTGAGCATGAGGGTTAAACCAGACAGCCACATGGAGCCATCTACATCAGTGCTCCACCCCCAGCTTCAACCAATGGAGCTGAACCGGTGTTAGCAGGGGCGAGAGACTTTAGAGGAAACAGGCTTGTGCAGACACAGTATTGCTGAGCTATGCCTACGGGCCTGATCCAATGCCTATTGAAGTCAATAGTTTTTCCATGGCTTCAATGCATTTTGGATCAGGCCCTAAGTGAGGGGAGTAGCATCAGGCTCTAGATCGGTCTTGCATTGGTACAGTGCATGGTTATATCAGTGCTAGGTTGCCCCTAGAGGTGCTGGATTGCATTGGATGAAATATTGTTTTGAGTTTTAGAGACAAAATTATTACCTGCTTGTGTGGCATTTTAATAAGTTGGATGCACGCGATTCGTTGTTCAATACAGTACTGCAATTGTACTGCCATTTCAGTGTCATGCTTTCTTTTGTTTTCACTGTATATGTTACATGCCTTTAAAAAGCATTTCTACCAGCTGGCTGATTACATCAAATCCCTGCCAACCACTGATGTAAACCTCAGAAATGTGAGGATTTTTTACATCATGGATATTATGTACTATAGGACTGATTCTTTCACAACTGTAAATCAGAAGAAACTTCACTGAAGTTAATGGGGTTTCTCCAGATTTAAACCAATGTATAAGAGCACATTTTGGCCCACTGACCTCCACTGGATTACTCTGCTGAGGAACCTTAAATGGGTGTAACTCCTTTGACTAGGGTCTGAATTTGGCTGCATGGGCTTGATCCTACTTCCATTGCATTGTAAATGTGAGATTGACATGAGTCAGTCCTGCTCCAATTAACTTTGCAAGCAATTACTATATATTAACCAACCTAAGCTGAAAATGGGCAATTTACTGTCTAAAACCAGCAAAAGCTTCAGTCCACCTTTCACAATTATCCAGCGGGAGGTTGTAAAATCAAACCACACACTTCTCCTTTGAGCTGAAAGCAACATTTTTTTCTTGGCACAAAGGAAAGTGTTGAGTCCCTGTATCTTTTGTCCCAACCCGTGTCCCTAACCATCTAAAAAAGTAAAATAAAATAAAATCTGTTGATGAACAAACAAGCAAAAATCCTAACTGTAAATATTTTATTCCCCAAAATTTTGTTCAGTTTGAAAAGTTTCATTCATACACTACAATAAAAAAAAAGGAGGGGAATGGGGGTAAGGGAAAGGATGGGCAAAATAAAACTTTCCCAAATTTCAAACACATTATAAATAAGTACAACTCCAGAGCATAATTTACAAATATAAAATCCCATAGAAATGTATTTACAGAGTAGTACATTACATACAAATATGTATAAAAATATTCACTGTGTTTATTCTCTTGCTAAAAGCTGGATGGCTAGATTGTGTGTCTTTGGTACTAAGCTTAAGTAAAATGATTATTTTAGAAAATAAGGCTCTGATTCTTCAAAATACAAAGCAGAGGCAGACTGGCAAACCAGCATGGAGCTGCTCTGTATCTTAACTGGTTCTGTGTGGGCACAGAATCTGCCCAGCCATTGTATGCTGCAGGATCGAGGCCTAAAACAATTACCTAAACAGGCAATCACTGACATAGGGATTTTTACAAGGCACTTCATTAGAAATCTCTTCATTTTTTTTTTTTCTCTTCCAAGACCAAAGCACTTGTAAACAGAGGTTCACAAATAAATGACCAACAGGCAATACTCCCCTGCTATGTGTCTATATTTGGTCCTTGCTGATTTCTCTTTGTAGTTATTTTTTTAACTCTACATTCAAGATTAAAAACCTCTGAAGTCACTGATCCAGTTCTGGTTCTCATTTGCAGAATTTAGTGGCAAACAGGCATCCTGTGTGGATCAGTGATTTTGCAGGGATGAGTAGGGAAAATACTCCCCATTGTGTGTGTACATATATATTTAATAGATTGTAAGTTTTTCTTCCTGGGAAAACAGAAAACATACTGCAAGTGTCCTGCTTCAAATGCAGTTTGCAAAAGCATGGGGTCTTCCTTGTTACTGAATGAACCAGCCTTCCTTGTTCCGTTGAGTTGCAATCCAGGCCCTACACCTCAGTGCCATCCCGGGCGTAGATGAGGCTGTTGACTGTGAAGTTGTAGTAATGGTTGTACTGGGCGCCCTGGCTGCTGCTGCTGCTGGGGTGGAAGGAGCTGTAATAAGCAGCCGTGGGCCCCGGAACTCGCTGCAGCTGGTCTGGTGGGAGCACCTCCTGGGAGGAGCTGCTGGAGGAGGCAGTGAAGGTGCCACCACTCATCTGCCCAGCGGGGAAGTTCCGATGGTGCAGTTCCCTGCTGAAGCCTCCCGCCAGGCGGCTCCCTCCACTGCTCAGTGAGCTCATGCCACTGAAGAAGGTGCTCAGGCAGCCCGGGGTGGCTGAGATGATGCCTGGAGAAGAGGAGCTTTTGGGATGGTCCCTGGCAGGTGATAGTTCCAGCTCTGGGGAGGGGCTGTTTCCACAGGGCTTGCCTGCAGCAGCAGGGATGGGACGCCCTTCCTCAGCCTTCAGGCCCCCCCCAGAGGACACCACAGTCGGGGTGTTAGGCTCAGAGCGCCGTTTGCGCTTGCGCCGGAAATTCCCATTGTCAAACATCTTCTCACAGTTTGGGTCTAAGGTCCAGTAGTTCCCCTTCCCTGAAGGAGACAGAGAAAGAGTCAGACGGGGAGCTCCTCCAACAGATGCCCTGCACCCCCTGAGCAGGATCTGCACCCTCCTTCTACCCCCCTCCTCCCCCGCATTTGCACAATCTGCACCCGCCAAACACCCACTCCAGACTGGCTGACCAGAGCCTGCATTTGCACAATCTGCCCCACCGACCACGCACCCGGAATGAATCTTGCAGCCACTGAGCAGGATCAGAACTGCGCCTCCGAGCCTACAGCCCCACCCCAAACGGAGTAAAAGGGCCCTGCAGACAGAACTCCTAATGCTTCCCCAACTACACCTTTGTCATTTAAGTGTGTGTGATGGCCGTCATCTTGGCCAACGCACCAGGGATTGAACGGGGGACCTCAAGCGCTAAAAGCACAAACTGCTCCATCTTAAGCTAGCTGGGGCTGCAACAGCCCCATCTCCTCTGTGGATCAGGCACAGAGGGACCCGTAACCCACATTCACCCGTGGGCACCCCAATCCCAGGGAGATCTGCACTGCAGTGTAGGCCCACACTTACTCGTTCATCCTGATACAGCTCAGCTGGGGTAGGGTGAAATAGAGGGGTACATTAGCAATGCTGGGCATGTGTGGGGCCATCTCGCCCATGTTGTGGTTCAGGGCAGATTATGGGGGAAGGGAGCATCTACTGGTGGGGTCTTTCTCAGTGCTGCACATGTGCCAATGGGTCAGGGGGATTGGTGTGCATATAAATAAATACAGCACACCCACGGCGGCCCCCTTGCCGCCTGGGCACAGTCATGCACGCACCATGCCTCAGATCTCTGTGCAGGGACGGCCCTGAATCCCTTTGCACCCAGGGGGCCGTGTGCACTTGCATTAAACCCCTTCCCTACTGAGCAGGACATGCACCCCCCACTCCACCTAGCTACAGCCCTAATGCCCCCCTCCCCCATGGGCCTCTGCACCCAATGCACATGTCTGAGCCACACCATCCTTCAGGGTAGGCGGGACCCTGCATCTCTAAAATACCCCCCACACCCAGAGAGCAGATTGGATTTACACCCTGGGGCTGGGACAGATCGGTGCTATGGGCCCCACCCCTTGCCCTAGAGGGCAGGCACCTCACAATGGGCATCCAACCCCAGAAGGGCTCTGCCCTGCTGGGAAGTGAACCTGGGGCCCTGGATCCAGCTGCTCCCATTGGGACAATATCCCACCCCCCGGCCCCCATCACAGGATCTGCCCCTCGGTGTCCCTCCCGCCCAGGTGACAGCAGGGCAGGGAGTGTCCCCAGCTGGGCGGAGCAGCCCGGGGGGGGGGGGTCCGACACCCCGGGTTAAACTGTCCATCGCACCCCCTCTCTGCAGCCCCCCGCCTGCACGGAGCTCTGCCCGCCCGTACCCTGGGTGCAGGTGCCCCTTGCCCCGCGTGGCTCCCCCCTACCCCCAGGCCGGCTCAGGGGGAGCGACCGGGGTCCCGTCTCCTTGCCCGAGCTCCCGATGTCCCCAGCTCCGAGCCGGCCGGGGGCCGCCAGCGGGTTACAGCGCAGGGGCTCCTCCTGGCGTCCCGGTCCCGCCGGCTCCCAGCCCTACGCCTCGGGTGTCCCGGCACAGAGCCGTGCAAGCGGCGGATGCTGCTCAGCCCTGCGCTCCCTTCCCTGGTCGGGCAGATCCTGTCCGGTATGGCGCCCCCTCGGGTCCCCCCCCCTCCAGGATCCTGGGCATCCCCTATCCCTCTGCCACCGGGCTTCCGGGCACCCCCTCCCCATCCAACACCCCCAGCCTCCTGGGCACCCCCCCATCCAACACCCCCCTCTGCCACCAGCCTCCTGCCCCCCCATCCAACCCCCCCCTCTGCCACCAGCCTCCTGGGCACCCCCCCCATCCAACACCCCCCTCTGCCACCAGCCTCCTGCCCCCCCCATCCAACACCCCCCAGCCACCTGGGCACCCCTATCCCTCTGCTCCCGGGCACCACCCCAGCCCCACTCCCCTGGGACCCCAGCCACTGAGCCCCCCCTCCCCGGTCCCGGTCCCACTCGCCCCTGGGGCTCCCAGTGCCTCTGACCTCAACCCCCCAATCCCCGGCGCTCACCCGGGTCGTCCTCGTCGCGGGGCACCTTGCGGAAGCAGTCGTTGAGGCTGAGGTTGTGGCGGATGCTGTTCTGCCAGCCGGCCTTGCTGCGCTTGTAGAAGGGGAAGTTCTCGGCCACGTACTGGTAGATGTGGCTCAGCGTGAGCTTGCGGCCGGGCGCGCTCTGGATGGCCATGGCGATCAGCGCCGAGTAGGAGTAGGGCGGCCGCACCAGGCGCAGCAGCTCCTCCTGCCCGGCCAGGCTCAGCCAGCTCAGCTCGGCCGCCGCGGGCGAGGGCGAGCCCGGCGCGGAGGGGCCGCCCCGGGAGCAGCCGTAGGAGGCGGGCGGCAGGAAGGGGGCGGCCGGCCCGGGGGCGCCCTGCAGGTACGGGGCCGGGCCGCTCACGCCCCACAGGTAGCCGGCGTTGGCCGGCGCCCCGTAGTCGCCCAGGGCGTAGGCGGCCGGCCGCTGCGTGGAGGAGGCGGCCGCGGCGCCGGGCGGGGGCAGGCCGGGCTGCGGATACACGCTGAAGGGCTCGCCGCAGTACACGGCCATGTCGGGCGCCTCCCGGGCCCGGCGGGGCTGCGGGCTGGCGGGGGAGCTGGGCTGCAAGTCACCGGCGCTCATGGTCCCGGGCCATGCGGGGCGGCCGGCTGCGCTGCCCCCTCCCCCCGTGCCGACAAGCTCCTTATAGCGCCTTAATCTCTGCCCAGCCTCCCCGCCCGGGGCCAGGGCTGGGCGGGCAGGGGCCGCAGCCAGTGGGAGGGCTCCCTTCGAGGGGCGGGCGGGAGGCAGGCAACGGGGGCTGGGTAGATCCCAAAAAAAGAAAGAAAGAAAAGGAGGCAGCTCCTCCCTACCGGGAGGCGATCTGTCTGTCTGTCTCTGTCTCCTGCCCCCCTCCCTACCGGGAGGCGATCTGTCTGTCTGTCTCTGTCTCCTACCCCCCTCCCTACCGGGAGGCGATCTGTCTGTCTGTCTGTCTCTCCTGCCCCCCTCCCTACAGGGAGGCGATCTGTCTGTCTGTCTCCTGCCCCCCTCCCTACAGGGAGGCGATCTGTCTGTCTCCTGCCCCCCCCCCCCCTACCGGGAGGCGATCTGTCTGTCTGTCTCCTGCCCCCCCGGGAGGCGATCTGTCTGTCTGTCTGTCTCCCGCCCCCCTCCCTACCGGGAGGCGATCTGTCTGTCTGTCTGTCTCCTGCCCCCCCAGCTGTCTGCTACTGCAGGCGAGACAGGAGTTTGGAGGTGGGGGGAGCCTGGAGGAGGAAGAGAAGCTCGTCTGGGGATACTGGAGTTCTCCTGATCGGCCCTCCACTTTGGGGACCATTGCTCAGCCCGCCCTGCTGGGAGGATGCGAGCGACCCGAGACTGAAGTGGTGTTGAGTCTATCGGCAATCACATTCCCCCCCTCCCCCCCAATGCAATGGAATTGGGACGGGAGAGACTACACGGCAACCCACTGCGCCTCCGAGAGGCACATCATCGAGAGCCTGATCCGAAGTCCCCGGTACAAGTCGACGCGAGATTCTCCGTTGGCTTCACTGGGTTTGGATCAGGCCTGTGATTAGTATGCGTGGGCTTCAGACTTCCACAGCTCCCGTGTTAAGGGAATCGGGAGCTGCTCCCATGCGTGCAAACGAAAAAACTTCATCGAAATCGATTTTTAACCCAGTTCTATTTAGGTGCCCGCGGGAGAAATTGTGTGTGTGTGTGTGTGTGTGTGTGTGCGTGTGCGCGCGCGCAATGTTTAGGATACTTTAAAAAGATCCTAATTTTGTATTAACTCTGAAACAGATTTAGGTTTTGTTTTTCTCCCTCGCTTTGGGAATCTCAAAGGAAAGGATTGTTTCAGATATTTGCATCTGCCAAAAAAATAATAATCCTACTTTAAACTAACTTTTAAAACTTTAAAATGAACGTTGCGTTTATTTGAAAGCCATCCCGGTTTAGGGAATTTCCCAGATCATACCAACTATATTTTAAACTATGAGACAGGTACTCAGATCTTTAAAAAATCATAATTATAATAATTGTAAAAAATCCCCATGTGAAGATCAAATTTGTTATATTTTAACTCCTTTTCCATGCAATAGAATACCCTCTTGTTTGCTCACTCGTACAATACTGTGTGCATATTTTTTCACTAGTATATACGCATCATTTCTAAAAAAACAAACAAAACAAAATAATAAAAATACTTTAAAAGCTGTTCAAATTAGGCCCCTAATCTTAGTACATAAACAAAGCAGATTTGTTAACATCAAATAATGGACATCATTTAAAAATGTTTTAAATGAATAACAACGTGGAATAATAGGAGTTCCAAATTCTGCGTTAAATTATGTGCAAACCTATTAAAATACAGGGGATCCCACGGACTGGAATTTGAAAGCAGCATGTGCCTAACTTACATATTTTGTATAATTTAAAGTGTCTTTTACGACCCTGGTAATATACAGGGATAGATCACACTTAAATAATTTTGGATAAGAAATTACCTGAAATGAAAGAAACGCAAATGCGCTGCTTTAATTTATATTTCAACAGGAAACACCTTGCAAGTTTTCCTTAGACATATACAAGTGATTTCCAAATACAAGTTTAATTTTGGCTAATAAGTAGGCCAAATATTTGTCTTTGCAACATTTTGTTTTCGATTAAACAAATCAAAGCTTCTCTGAATTTATGGACACTCCTGGATATAAAGATTTGTAAACAGGAATGTAGCCGGGAAATGAACACAGATAAATCATACTCTTTAGGATAAAATGCTTTCATTTTCATACGATGATAAAGATGAATACAATCATATCAAGTTTGTTGGACGACTGTAGATAATCTTTGTTAATCGCTTTGAAGATGTTAATCGTTTTCTAAAGCCTAATTATTATTATTTAATTACGTTTGCTGTTGATAAAATGTGTAAAAACATTGACATAAATCGAAAGCACACTTTACAAAGTTATTAGGGATGTGCAGTTAGAGATTAAATTGACATCTAGGAGAAAAAAAAATCAGAAAATAAATCTTTCATAAAATGCCTTCACTTCTTTTTCTGTCGATAAAATATTTCTATAAAACATCAAGGCAAAGTGTCAGACACGCTTTACAGTTCTAGCGCAAATCCCCAAATTGTTCTTCACAGTGTATCGAACAGGGAATGTAACAACTCCAAAAGAGTTATCGATTTATTTAAAAACATAAACAACCCTTTGAACATAATATTCTCCCGGGTAGGTGTCGTGAAATAGGAGCCTGTGTTTCCTTTTCTTATTATGCCTTGTGTTGTGCATTTTTCCTTGTAGAAAAGAATTTGCTACTTATATTTATTTTTGTAGTCCAAGCATCAGCCGAAACACGATGACTTTTTTAATGTTTTGCATTGTCTTATTTTGATTCTTACTCTTAAACGTTCGTTATTTATAACAGTCCCACAACTATTTTGCTAGAAAATGGCAAATTAAAAGTTTAAGTAGACGATAGGCAAATTATTTAAAAAGAATTCAGACAAGTTTCTTGCTCAATCATGGCATAATAGGGACGTCTGAAGAACAAGAAGAGGCTGGATTTTAAAAGCAAAGTTACTTCTGTGTTTGAAGATCTCAGTTGATATATGTATTCTGTAAAATTACAGTGAATCTGTGTTTATCCGTTAGTTCAAAAAGTCTGTGATCATCCCGCTAGGAAGAAAATCTATAAGTGGAATCATTACATCGCTTTACAAATTTTGCTTCGGGGTCTTGTTTTATTTGGAAAAATGCAGAGCCACCTACAGGAATATCCCGGCTATTACAACGTAGGACTAAAAGGATATTCTCCTGAAAGGAATGTATTTCTCTTTTAAGTTTTCCTTAGTTAATTTCTGAATCAAACAAAGGACCTGGGCTAAAAATTAGTGCTGATTTAGATCTAGCAAAGAATATGAGTTTTTAAAATCATCCTTGTTTAACTAAACAATATGAAATGGAAAACAAATAAAAAACAACTTTATAACATTATGAAATTGCTTTTACGTCACCTAAATTAAACACCTATTTTCCATACAAATAGTGGAGGTGATTGAAACCTTTATAGTGTGTGGACTTGAAAATACTTTTATTTTATCTGTTGTTGTTATAGCTTTAAGATAGAATGTACTAAATTAGTATATTGTATAGGTAGATTGTCACCACATGATAAAGATCTTACTGCTTTTAATTTTTGCCAGAACAAATTCTTATCTAGAATAAAAAATTAAAGGATCCAGAATTTTCATCCCCGTTTATTAGCATCCTTATTCTTTCTATTTTTAAGACTGGCCTGAGAGAAGTTCATGCCATAGAAATACATGAAGGAATGAGATAAGTGAGGTATTGAAATACAAAAATAAAAACATCTTCAACATAACAGTCTGAATAAAATTCACCAAAGTGAGGAGATACAGAGTTAAGGTTTGAAAAGTACTCACAAGCCACTGTGTTGCACCAAAGCATTTTTATGACATTTATCCCACGAGGAGTCTCATTAAATATTAGTAATTGTGTTATGGAGGCCATGATAAATTGTGGTTAGAGCACTGAACTGAGACTCAGGAGACCTGGGTTTCACCTTTGGATCTGCTACTGGCCTGCTGGGTGACTTTGCACAAGTCACTTCACTGTTCTGTGCCTCAGTTTCCCCCTCTGTAAAATGGGGATAATGCTACTGACCTTTGTAAAGCGCTTTGAGCTCTGCAGATGAAAAGTGCTATATAAGAGCTAGGTATTATTATTGTATTGTATTCATGGTATCATTCATTTTTTGGCACTGTATTTTTTTTTATTCTTGTTTGTAGTTCACAGATTTACATTTTTTTACACTGCTTGCTAGGTGCTGTATTGACTAGTAGGAAGACAATGTCTCTGCTTCAAAGGGCTTATGATCTAAGGCCCTGCCCCTCCAAACATTTGGATGCATGCTCAATTTTACATATGTGAACAGTGCATTCAGGTCACTGGGGGTATGTCTACACTGCAATTACAAACCCGTGGTTTGGTTGTGCCAGCTGACTTGGGCTCAGGCGAAGGGGCTGTTTAATTACAATGTAGATGTTTGGCTCAGGCTGCACCCTGAGCTCTGGGACCCTCCCACCTTGCAGGGTCCTGGAGCCTGGGCTACTGCCCAAGCCTGAACGTCTAGATGGCAATTAAACAGCCCCTTAGCCTGAGCTGAGTCAGCTGGCATGCACCAGCCAAGGGTTTTTAATTGCAGTGTAGACATATCCTTACACAACTAAAGTTAAGCATGTGAGTAAGTGTTTGCAGGATTGGGATCGGACATCTCAGTCCTGTATGTGGTGCACTGGGGTGGACTACTGCACAGGGAGGCTTATTGGCTTCATGGATCACACTGCGGGTTCAGAGCCTCAGGGTCTGATTCAGACACCATTGACTTCAGTGGGAGTTGGATCTGGCTCTATACTGACAAAAAAATGTGGATGCTCTCAAGCAACGGACAGTAAGCAAATCCCATCACCCATGACCGTGCATGTCACTTTATTACTTCACGATCGCGTTTTGGTTCCTTTTGGCTGTGGTTGGTGGATATAAGCCTCCTTTCTTCCCCAGTGGCTACAGAGGCAAGCCAATAATGGCCTGATGGGGCCCCTCATGATCCACATTTCGGGGGGAAGGGGGGATCTTTTGCATGCAGCTCTTACCCTTCTGCTATTCCCTGGACAGAACAATTGGGAACAGATCCCACCATGCAAGAATAACCTAGCACAGATTTGTTTCCTCTCCCTTCTTGCTGCAGGAAAATCAGCAGGAGGGGGCAATAGGGCCATACCTTTGGGTTCCAAGTTAAACTTTAAACACGTGACTATTAAACTACTCCCATGCTTTAAGTTGAGCATATGCTTATATGCTGTTCTGGATCAGGGCCCAAGTTCCCATTAATCTGCTCTAGGGAGTTGTTTGTCACTCCCCCTATGGTATGTTCTGTATATAGGTAATAGCATATCTGATAGTGTGGTCTCAAAGGTTTATTGGCATGAATATGGGAAGGCACCGTGTACATGTGTGTCTGTGTTGAAAAAGTTTTTACTCTTTACCTAAGGAGAAATTGTGCATTTCCCTTCCTCCCAGTATCTACTAGTCCTGTGTGATACCCTAACTTTGCCTCCCTATCGTATGTTACAGTACTTAGATTGTAAGGTCTTCCAGGCAGGGACCATCATTTTGTTCTGTCTTTGCATAGCACTTAGCACTTCCGTGACTGGGGACCTTAGATACTTTCTGCAATACAAATAATAATAATACATCTCAGGCTTGTATAAACTTCTTCGGTGTCCTGAAAAAAAAATAAATATATATATATATATATATATATATATATATATATATATATATATATATATACACACACACACACAC
>QXTE01000046.1:11442064-11529232 GCA_003942145.1 Platysternon megacephalum
ACACACACACACACACCCCTTCTCTCTCTGACTTACCTCCTGCCCTTTTAAGTCAATGGGACTGCTCACATGCTGCAAGTTGGGCACATGCTTAAGTACCTTTCCGAATTGGAGCCTAACAACCGGCTATTAATAGATGTTTTAATAAACGGTTAACCATTTATCAGTCCTTTATAAACTACCACTAAATGTGCCCTGTACATAAAGTGTGACTAAATATAAACCAGGTGATGGCAGCAATAGCTGACGTGGGTGAGCAGTTGCAAGTGTCACAAAAGAATTGGGTTTTTCAGGATAGATCTGAATGGCTTTACAGTTTGGAATAGATTTTAGCAAGCTGGAAGAGAAGCCTGGTGTGTCAGGGGAGTTAGCAAGTGGGGTGGGGGGGAGATTCTGCTCTAAGGAAACAGAAGGAAGTCAGCTGTTTGAGGATGGATTAAGTACACACTCCAAATGTTTGGAAACAAGTTTCCAGAAGCACTCAGATCTCTGCATTCCTTCCTGCAGCTCTCAAAAACCAGTGTCACTTCTAGCTTAAGCAGATTCATATAAAGAATCCCCACCGCTGAGCCCATAAACATAATCCCACTTCGTTTTGTTTGGTAACAATAATAAAGTCCATCTGCTGAATGTGTGTTGCTAGCGCTGTACCCGAAGGCTCCTTTCCTGCCAGTGATGTTAAGCAGGGGGCTTTCTCTCTCCCAATCAAGTCTGGAAACGTGTGAGCAAGATCAAACCAAGCTCCTGTTACCGTTGTGATGATTATTCCTCTCTTTTGGAAGCACCATGTGGAATTTTAAATGGAGCTGGTAGCTCAGGGATGGGAAGGATTTTGTTCTGTCCTTTCTAGCAAAGCTATCCTAACCGCCTTTGTGGTTTAAGTTAAAAGGGCTCAGTCCTGCAGTCTTCATTCCTGGGAGCAGGCCAACAGGGGCAATTGCTGCCCTGGGGTATACACTTGGGATACCCTTGGGCCTGACTCTTTGCGGGTTCCCGGATTTGAATCCAAGTTAATACATTTATTTTACTGATAAAAAATCTATTTACCGAAAAGGCCATTTTAAAGCTTTCACAAATCCTGGAACATGTATAGTAGGGGTCAACCCAGCATTGGCAGGGAACTGTCCTGCTGTCTCTAGCACTCCACCGGGCTCCTCCTGCATGGAGCACTTGTGCAGGGTCTGAGTAAGAGACAGTGCTGTGGAAATGGTACTGCCCCCATCCATATTCAGAGGGGGAAGCCAGTGCATGCTAGGTCCCCTCCACTCCCATAAGCAGGGGGGACAATATAGACTCTGGTGTTTTAAATACCTGCATGCATTTGGGGCTGCTAGCCCTGACGTATAAGCATCACACTGCTGAACTTTACATCACACTTGCGAGAAGCTCCCCATAAATATCTGCAAAATGAACACATTGTCCTCTTGCAAATCCCTGCTTAATACTCCCCTTTGCTGGGGTGGCTACAAACATCTTGACAATGGTTAGGCTGATGGTGTGCTGAGGCCACTGCCCATCATGCTGACCAATATTGCCTCATTGTGTCCTTGTACTCCCCTGTCTGTCTGGATTCATCTGTTGTCTCTTGTCTTATACTTAGATTGTAAGCTCTTTGGGGCAGGAATGGTTTGTTCTGTGTTTGTACAGCACCAGGTCCATGACCAGGGCAGTAGAAATAAATAATAACCAAGGGACAGATTTTCAAGTGCTCAACATACACAACTGGCGCCAGATTGTCAAAAGAGCTCCGCTCCCAGCAGCTCCCTTTGTGACACTTCTGGACATGTTTTCAGTCTCCAATGTGCGGAGCATTTTGAAATTCTGGGCACCTATTTGGGAACCGAGCTCTTCTGAACTCTGGCTCCAGTTATGGGTGCTGAACTCTTTTAAAAGCTCCAGGATGTCTCAGAAAAGCCCCATCTTTTTAATACCCAAAGATCCTTGACTAGTGGGCTATGCTTAAAAAACTGGAGCCCTAAGTGAGGTGCTCAAAAATCCATATAGAAATAAATGGCCGGATTTTCAAATGCACTGAGCACCCACTAGCACCCATTAAGGTTTGTGCCATAATTTCATAATTAAGACACCTCCCAAAATTCTGACACACATAATTCCAAGGAATGCACTGGGAGCTGAACTAAGGATCTCACCTCAGAAATGCTCAGATTCATTGGGTCTAAGGTCTACCATTTCTCAGTATAAGTAGTTAGATATGGTAGACAGATAGATTAAAGGCAATCCTCAAGATAGGCAACCACTTTGAACCATCCCTGAGGTCTGCAGTACAATTTTGTTAGATTGTTAGTTGGAGACCATATTAAGTAGGCATCTGACTTTGACTGGTTCCTTGGGTGGCTACAGGCAAATTTTAATGCATACTGAAAACCAACAACTGCAAAGAGATAAGACAAAAGGACTGACTTTTAGTCCTCTATTTGTACAGCACCTAACACAATGGGCTCCTGGTCCATGACTGGGGTTCCCAGGCACTACGATAATACAAATAATAAATAATAAAATAATAATTAATTGTCAAGGGTTGATAATGGGAGTCTTGCCTGAGTGAGGGCTGGAGGATCAAGGCCTGAGAGATCAAACCACTCTGAATTCAGCAACATAGGAGCTGTCATACTGAATCTGACTCGTGGTCCGTTTAGTCCAGTACACTGTCTCTGACACTGGCCAACACCAGATGCTTCAAAGGAAATTGCAAAATACTAGGCATTAGGCAGATGTGAGATAATCTTCCCCCCATGGAAGTCAACAGGTTTTGGTGGAGTCAAGAATTCACATTGCCTATTCTGAAATCCTTGGCCTGAAGCTCTAAAAATCAAAGGTGGGAAGGGAAGGGGAACAAGGTGATTTATGCTGTGCTCTGGGAGGGGGAGTGAGATGGAGATGATTAAACAGCATCAAAGGGGGACAACCGATGTGAATTTCCCAAGAAGTGATGTTGATGCCTCAGATGCTTCTCTCTAGGTTTTCTGTTTCATTCAATGCTGTGATGTTCCATTAGCAACTGGAATAGCACACTGTTCGGGGTGGGGGGGAGATGGATCTAAACTTGAATCCCTTTATCTGTTAAAATAGATGATTTCTAGTAGATTAAACAATGGCCTTTCAGCTTACTGGACCACAGTTCATGGCATAATTAAAGTATTCTCCGGAGTCTCACCTCCATCCCTTGCAGCCAGTAGTCCATAGCACCCCATCATCAGAGATAATCTGACTCCTGTCTGAAGTGAGCATAGCTGCAGATGAGGAGATCAGCAGGAGATAAAGCATATTGTCTGACACATCATAAGTGCATATGATCCAGGACTGTCTCTTCAATTTCAGTCAGTGCTGGTTAACCCTTATACATCTGGCTCCTTGCAGGGTTTTCAGAAGGGTTTGCTGTTCTAGGGGTGTGTGAGGATTTCCTGCATCCGGGAGGCAAATGCGGCAGGACTTTTATTTTGTATCTGTCTTCCTTGTGAAGTGCTCAGTGGGATCTAAGGATGCTCAGGACCGCACAGCAGGCACTGGTTTGCTCTTCAGGGCACCTGGCAAAGCCTATCTGTTTTCTTGGGCTTGAGCCTGAATCTGTTGCCGTCTGGGAAGGTGTTTTTTCAGTTGACTTTGCCTCAAATTGGTTAGAGCCAGATGCCGCTGATTTCAACTGAGTTACTCCAAATTCCCATCAGCGTCATGGAGAGTGGAATCAAGTGCCCAACTGTACTTAAAACTTTCCTGCAAAGAACTAAAAAAGGAGGGTGTGTTTTTTCTTGTTTGTTTCTTTATGATTTATAAAGAGAGCATAGCAAGTTAGGGGTTTTTCTTCTTATTTTTCACCTGGATGTATTAGGAATGTCTAGTCTGCTCTTCCCTGGTTTTGCAGGGGGACATGTGAGAGAATGAGGTAGTGGAACGAATTCAGCCACGGGGGGTTCAGATATGGATAGGGTTCTTTCTCAAACCCTAATGGTAGGAGACAATGATGTTGCGTCTTTAAAAGAGACCTCTTTTCTCTCAAATGATTCTCAGGTGTATGAATGAAATAGATAGTCGCAAAAGTCAGGGTGTTTTAAACCTTTGAATACAAAAATAAAATCACTTCCCATCTCAACTAATCACGTTTTACTTGCATTATGGTATATTCAATGTCATAATTCTATCAGTTGTCTAATTGCCCATAGAGTCTTCCAGCAAAAAATAGGGCAGAAACTACCTGAATTTCTAATGTAAAAAAAACAAGCAGAAAAAATGTGTGTTTGGGGGTGGGAAAAAGTCCTTTCTTACAACTTACCTAAAAAAGAAGCAAATAATAATAATAATAATACCTACCTCTTGTATAGAGTTTTCATCCATAGATCTCAAAGTGCTTTACAAAGGAGGTCAGTATCATTATCCCCATTTTACAGGTGGGAAAACTGAGGCACAGAGACATGAAATGACTTGCCCAAGGTTACCCAACAGGCTAGGACAGAGCCAACTCTCCTGAGTCCCAGTCCAGTCCTCAAGCCACTAGGCCACAAATCCAGTATTCCCCCTTGGCCCCTTCCAATGGAGGTCAGCTTTAAATTGTGATGTTGTAGAACAGACACACATGTGTGCGCCCAGAGGCTACCATGGGTAACTCTTTTATAACTTCAAAAAATAGCAGAATCTTAAAGTAAGTGTCAGATTTCATAGGTGGGCATTTAACAGGCTAGACCTAAACAGGTTGGGAGAACATGCAACATCTATCTCTATAGTGTGCAAGTTACTTTTGTGTCCTGTTAGGAGAAGGGTTGCAGCCAGATAGCAGAGGCAGTGGATAAAGCAACAGAGTAGCAATCAGGAGATCTGACTGTCCTGTCCTGCCTCTGCCATTGACTTCCTATCTGACTTTGAGCAAGTCCCATCACTGCTCCATGCCTCCGTTTTTCCAGCTGTAAAGTGGGAATAATTATAGTTACTTCCTCTGTAAATTGCCTGGAGATCTACAGGTGGAAACTGCTCCATAAGAGCTAAGTATTATCAATATAGGAGCTTTAAAGGAGCTTCAGGGAGTCGAAAGGTAATATACTTTTACTTCATGCAGGTTGGGGCTGATTCCGCTATTAAAAGTACAAAGAGTTGCACCTGTAAAGATTACGGGAGAAGTCCTGTCCCTATTGAAATCAATGGGAGTTTCGCCACTGTCTGACTTTTTTAGAACCAGGATTTCACCCTACATTTCATTCATAAAAGGCTCCAGAGTCAGTGTACCTTCCTAGCTTTTATGTCAGTTCAACATCCTCAGTCTGTCATCGGGATGATCTGACTCAGGAGTGACTGGCTCATCCTTCTTCCTCTAAATGCTTCATCAGCTGTCCCCTGCTAACTGTAAATAAAGGCCACTAGGGATAGCTTTTCTGCCTGACCCCTTCACCCGAAATAAAAATAAAGCTGGCCGAATTTAATCCTGACACAGAACTCCTTCACGGGCCTGCTCCTTCCCTTAGATGTTGACAGTTACCTGCCAAGCCCCATGGTTACCTTTGATTTAGCTGTAATGGCATCCCTGTACTTAGGAGGGCTCTGGGCCTGTAATCCTTTCTGAAACCTTCATCAATTTATAGGGTAACCTGAGATACGGGTCTCACTTCCCCATGACGTTACCTCTTGTTAATACTTGCTGAAGGTATCAACAAACTAGAGCTCAATGTAACAGCGTGGAAGCATCTTTCTAAATTCAAAGAAATGAAAAGAGTTGGTTTTATTGAAATGGCCAGAGAGGTTTGGCAATTTTTCTGCCCACACCTGCTTTAAAATCTGACAGGGGACAAGGACTCTGCTTCTAAAGGACACACATTCCCCACGTTGAACCAGGATGATATTTTGCTTCCCCGGTACTTATTCCTATGCCAAATTCTTCATTGGTGTAAACAGGCACTACTCCAGGAAGGACAGAGTTGTGGCTCAGGCACAGAGCTGGGATTCAGGAAAGCTGGTCTCAAACCTGATTTTTCCACAGACTTTCTGTGTGACCTGGGGCAAGTCACTTGCTCTCTCTGTGCCTCAGTTCCCCATCTCTAAATTTCCTTTACCCATCTTGTCTATTCAGAGTGTAAGTTCTTCAGGGCAGGAGCTGGCTCTTAGTATGCATTTGCACCACACCAAATGCAATGAGGCTCTGAAGTAGGAGCCTCGATGCTCTACTGAAATACAAATAGTAAAGAAGCAGCCTGAACTTTCTTGCAATAAATTGTTCCAAACTCAGAGAAGACTACTGCTCAGAAATGCAAATGGTTCCTATTCTGCAATATGTAGGAACTGATTCTGCTAAAGGAATCCAGAAGGTGGATTTACACTGAGAAGGAAGAAGGAGGAGACTTCTAGGGAAAGGCAAACACTTCAGACTTCAAGGTGGAATAAATTCAGTGGCACACTTCTCTAATGACCATATGATCCGTGATGTTCCAAGTTCTTAAGCGCAGATCAAAGAGAAAGGGCGACTGCTGAAATGACATGCAACCTCCTCTTGCATTGTTTAAATTCTCTCCTCCTGCAAGAGCTGGATCTCACTTTACTTTTCCTGTCACTGTAAACAGGTGGTTGTTTTAAGCTTGCTTTATTCTCCTTGACAAGTTTATATCAGCCAAACAGCTAACTGGCTAAAACTAGGAAATCGCCTTGCTGTAGGCCTGATCCAAAGCCCATTAAAATCAAGGGAAAGACTCACACTGACTTGACTGGGTTTTGGATCCTGCCTGAGTCAATTCCGAATGATGATTGCTCAGCCCAGCTTGCTTTTAAGAACTAGAGGCCACAAAGGAATTGTCCCAGGAAAGTCCAGCAAGTTCGGGCCCATCGCCCCGTGCAGAGACGTTAGCCATGGTTGGGATTTTCTGTTGTATTTAGTGAGAGTAAAATCCTGGTATATTTATTGCTAGTAATGCTTAGCACTTGTTGGGCCAGACACTCAGCTGGTGTATATTGGCTCCACCCAACATGAGTTAGGATGGCAGAACCTGGACCCCTTTGAATTCGGGTGTTGGGCTGAAGTCCATGTTGCTGAGTCAGCCTTATGCCTCATTGCCACTAGAGACAAACCTGAGTCACAACTTTTGTCTCTGGAATGATCAGAACAGGAGCTTCCCCAAGGTTCAGGGTGTTTGGATTTGGAGTTCTGGTTTGCCTTATTATACAGACAGGCCTGTGACACCAGGCTCAGATCTGCTGTTCCAGTGTGGGCCCATCTCTAATTATAACCTTCATCTTCCAAAGAAGAAGAATGGTACAATTTATCAAACCCTCAGGCTCTTAACAAAGCCTTGGATATTTGATACAAGAGGTAATGGTCCCAGAGGCATGTTTACCTTGGATTGAGTGAGTGAAATCCATTTTAGAAGGGCTTTTTCACCTCAAGCAATTTAGCCTAATGAGGAGAAAAGTGATGTGGTTAACGGACCATTTAAACAACAGTTTCATGGAATCTAAGCATTTAAATATACATATGCATTTGCTTCCCAAATGATATGTTGGCATAGCAAAGCCACCTACTGTTAATACAATATATTCAATACTAATATATTAAAATGCCAACTCTACAGTCTGGTAAGAGGTACAACTAGTAAGGAAGGAAGCTGTGAAAAATGCATTTCTGTACCTAAAGTTTATGTCATTCTAGGTTTCCATCTTCCCCTATCTCCCAGGCATATTGTATCTGGGAACCTCACAAACATGAATGAATTTATCCTCACAGCCCTCCTGTGTGACGAGAAGTATTATGATCTCCATTTTCCAGATGGGGAACAGACACACATGTACAATCTGTTCCCACTCCTCCCTGGCAGGGCATAGGGAGCAGAGACTGGCTTTGCCTTCCCAGCTGGGAATTCCCCCAGCCAGCATAGGACAGGCTGGGGTGTAGCATTGCTGCAGTAGGGCAGTTATCGGCTGGCAGATAGTCTCTTGGGAACCATTAGCAGCTGGCAGTTTAGAAAAGACTCCCGGTGGGGGGCAGAACTACCATCCAATCAGGGAGTCATACTCATTTCAACAGCCCATGGCTGTACTGAGCAGAGCTTTGGTGCAGAAGAGACTCTGACCCTAAAGTGACTTGTCCAAGGTCATACCCCAAGTTTGTGGCAGAGCCAGGAATCAAACCAAGATCTCCTGAGCCCAGTCCAGTGCCTTAACTGCAATGCCATCCTTCCCTAGGCTAGTTACAGTTTATTTGCCTTTAATTTTAATAACAATAATAATATACTGCAATGGTTTAGTGCCTCCAGTTATTAAATAATTAGGCTACCTTTTAACATCCCTGTGAGGTAGATGAGCCATGTATCTGCCTGTCCCACACTATTATTCTGGTATTTGAGAGCCTTGCAAAAAAATACGCAAGTGGCTCTTTGGATATTTGTATAGCCACTTTACAATTAGGGAAGGTGAGTCACAGAGAAGTTAAATAACTCCTCCAAGTTTGCACAGCGAGTCAGCAGCAGAGATTGTAACAGAAGTCAAGTGTCTTTCTCCCAGGCCCAGATCCTCAAAGATATTTAGGTGCCTAAAGGCAACTAAATACCTTTGAGGATCGGAGGGGCCTCAGTCACTTACACTAGGTCAATAATTGTTCTCTGGAGCAGAGAGGATTATGGGTCTTGGAATACTGATAATGGAATGCTGTGTTCTGTTTTGAAGAAATAAAACATTTTTTTGTTTTTCTTTTTTTTCTTTTAAATGTAATAGTAAAAGTGAGATCTGGTCAACTGAATTTATTTGTGCCTTTGTATGGAAAATGGCCTTTTTTCAAAATGAAAATGTTCATTTCTTTCCAAATTTTCTGGGGGTTTAGAATGACACCCCCCCCCCCCAAATGTGTTTTTCAAAAACTGAAAACCACCGTGAACGAAAAACAGAAAAATGTAGTGACAAATTTACAAATAACTGAGCATTTTTCACTGAAAATACTCTCCATTTTCTGACTGGCTCTAGTAAAAATACGTCCCTGGTGTAACTCCACTGTGGTCTCTCAGGGCCAGATCCATGACAGTGCAGGGGTGCATGTCGGAAGGAAGGCTGCTTGTGGCCTTTCCCCTATTTGCATATCTGTACAGCACAGGCACAATCAAAAGGCACTATTTACAAAAGCAGGGGTAGCTGGCCAAAATTTCCCTTTCTCACCTGCTCTTTTGTGCAGTGTTCTGTCTCCCAGGATGCTGGCTTCTACCCAGAAGGGCGTGCATTGCAGTGGTGTATAAAGACATAGAATCTGAATTCTGCGTGCATCACAACTCCTGTTGACTTCCATTGGTGTTTGGACTATGCAAGAAAGGCAGGGACTGGCCCAGTATCAAGTGCTTTGGGATCCTGGGGATTGAAAGATGGATATAAATGTAAAAGAGAATTGTTATTGACTAAGTAGTAAAAAAGATTCCTGGCATCCAATTGCTCATAAATGTGGTTTGGAGCAGTTTGCTGAACATCTGCTAAAAATGGTGTTAAGGGATACAGATGTTCACTAGTTTGATGAAGTCGCCTGCGATGTTAAGATTAAGGGCCAGGGTTTCAAACGAACTCAGAACCCAGTAGCAACTATTTAGTCACCAAGGTAAGTGGTCAGATTTTCCAAAGCGAGGACAATGGAAGCTGCCGAGTGCTGACCATTTCTCACAATCTGCCTCCATAAGTGCCCCCTCCCAAAGAAAAATAGACAGAAACATGAAATAAGCTCCATCAAAAGTGTTTATCCAGAAGCCACCCTGCTGCAGCACCTCCTTGAAAGTGTCTGTTGTTAGATCCTAATAGGTGGCTGACCCGGCACTGACTAAATAACCTGTCAGCACTTATTCCTGGAAGAAGATTCCCCCCTTTGCTCTTTATTCTTTCGGTGATAACATGAATGCAGATCCTCTCACAGATTACGCTCCATCGCTCAGACACAGAATAGGAGTGTTACTTATTGATCACTATTCTCTTTCATCATTCAAATACGCCAGCACGGCAACGACCCCTGTTGCCATACCAAAGGGCACTTGTAAAGAGTTGGGTCACCAGGGAGGTATTATAAACACTGCCAACGTTTTACTGTAATAAATTGTCATCAGTATGGTAAGAAATGAAACTTCCATGGTGCTCTATGAATGTCAAACCCTGCAAGGAGAATATGGTTTCCAATTTACAAGTAGGGGAAATTGAGGCAGGGATGTAAAGCCAGATTTAGGCACCTAAGGGTGAAATTCACACCCGTGCAGAGGGTCAGCACAAGGCTGACGTGCCATGTAAATCCCACTTAATCTCATAGACTTATTCTGGCCCCCTTGCAGCCATATTAAGACACCCAAATCAGTGGCCAGATTTTCACAGCTCCTTCTTTGATGACAGTGGGAGTTGGGGGATGATCAGCACATTAGAGAACTCTGGAGTGCTTTTATTTAGGTGTCTAACTTTAGGCTCCCAAGTGTGAAAATTTCAGCCTGAGCCTCTCTGCTGGGTTTAAATGGGGATGCTAACAGTTGCCTGCCAAGATGTCATGAAGATTGATTAGCTGATAATGTTGGCGAAAACCTGGGAGGTGAAAAGTACGAAGCGATATTAGCATTGTGAATAAAATGTGCACTTCTCCCAGAGCTCTGAACCGACAATATTCACAAGGAATTCTCTTCAGGGGACTTATTTAAATAAAAGACCAGGGAAACGTGAGGCCAGGATATAGATGTTTCAGTGTAAAGACAGCTGGGGAAGGGAAAGGAGAAGGTGGAGCATAGGAAAAGCTACTGGGGCGAACGTAGGGACCAAACTCAGTGTGTTGAGGGAATTGTTCAGTTGTGTATTCTGATCAGATCCAACAGAAGCTGGGGAAACAAACCACAGCAGGATCATTCACAAGCCACACCTGAGGGGACTGTTGCACAAGTTGCTCTGCACAGTGTGATATTTTAGACCAATAACTAAAGTATGAATTGTCTCGCAGCGTATGATGCACAGGGAACAAGATGGTATCTGGGAGCTGAGCTGAATTTGTTGGGAGTCTTTCCATTGACATCAGTAAGTTTGAATCAGGCCCTAACTGAGTTGCTGTGGTCCTGCTGACCAGCACTATGTGGGAATAGTAGAAGGTGATAGGTTGTTGCAGCTGATGTGGAAACCTTCAGCTGTGCTCCATTAACGGTGGTTATCTGGAGAAAAAGGTGCACAGAAGAGCAGTTTGAGAGCTGCTCTGAGCAGCAGTTGTCAGAACTCTTGCTCTGTTGTTGCCTTTTCTTGTGTGTAATTAGGGTCAAGCTCCAGTGCACAGCCTTGTCTCCTGCGGAGCCTTCCATGCACAGACAGGTTTGTGAGACTTGTGAATTGCAATGAATGAAAACTAATAGCACTGGACAGGATCAGAGGTGCTCAAATGCTATGGTGATAGTGTGACTAAGGAAATGCCTATACATAAAATACACTAATACATGACGTTTTGTTCTCTTTTTCTGTATTTGAATCAGAAATGGGTCTGGAGGCAAAGGCTCCCAGAGTTAAGGGATGATCTAAACTGGAATTGGGGTTGTGGTCCATGTCTAATTTGAGTAATATTAATTACCTCCCCCATTATTTAGTCTTTAGGGAGACCTGTTTTTACAGAGAGCAGAAGAGCACTAGGGGTCTGATCCTGTGCTGGCAACACACAGAAACTCATGTTGCTGTTAATGTGAGTTCTGCCTGTGAAAAGACTGAAGTATTCCAGAATGAAGGAAGACCTGGATTTAGGTCCAAATTTTTGCAAGTAGCTTGTATCTTTATAATGGACTGAAGTAAACACTCAGGTGGAATCCTAACCCCATTGAAGTCCATGAGAGTTTTGCTATTGACTTTAACAGAGCAAGGATTTTACCCCCACGCACAAACATACCCAACTTTGGTGTGCTTGAAATTCAGATTTGGAGGCTAATTTTGTGGCTTAAGGCTGTCTCTAATGCTTAGTAGATCCCACTCCTCTTGTCATTGATGGGAGTTTTGCTGTTGATTTCAATGGAGCAGGATTGTTCCCTTAATGACACAGTGCGTCAAGGTGCTGTGTTTTAGAAATGGAATGACTTTAATTTATATTATTCCAGGTAATTTTAGAGAGCAGCCTGTGTTTTATTTGCACTGGGAATGCGCTGAATATTCCCAGCCTTGGAAGGAAGAGACCTTTGTAATGTTTACCTGATGCTTCTGTGTATGACTTTAAGGCAGGGGTTTGGTCCTAATTAATTGAATAAGTACTTTAATCCCTGGCCTGAGGGTTTCCCATAGAGTATTAGCTGTATTAAGAAGGAAATGGATTGTAATCCCTTTAATCTAAGCACAGGAGAACATGATAGTTTCACATTTCTGGGAAGAATTTCCTTCCTGGGTGCAACATCTACTCTAATGGTAACTTGCATAAAGTATGAATGGAGACCAGGCAGTCCTAATTTGAGTGCTGGTGTATTAGCAGTGCATGACTCCATTTATGCTGGAGTATTAGCAGCGTATTACAAAAGTGCACATATTAAACTGCAATTCTATTATTATTTCTATTTCTGTGGTGCCGAGGAACCCCAGTCATGGACCGGGACCCTATTGTGCTAGGTGCTGCACATAGAACAAAAAGACAGTCCCTGCCATCAGGTTATAGCCAGAAAAGTTCCTCCCTACAAATGGCCTGGCAGGGTCCTATACTGATTCCCACTCAGCAACAGGCAGTGGTGCAGTGACCAAGACAAACAGATGGTTTTTTCTCCTTGTTGGTTCTGCAAACTCAGCCCAGGATCAGGAAGTCAAGCTGGCTTCTTTCCAGCTCATGTGCCAATAATAAAGATCCTGGAACTCAGAGGACACTTTTCTTGAGGAGAGTTAGAGCTGGTTGCGTTTTTTTTTTTTTTTCTTTTTTCTTTTTTTAAATGTTGACTTTTTTTTTTTTTAAGAAAATTCTCATGTCAATGAAGCTGCTTTACTTCCTAATCCCACCTGCAAAATTATTAATTTTTTTAATACTTTTAGAAAAAATGTTGAAATTTCAAAAAATCAGTTTAAAAAAAAAATATTTGCAAAACTTTTTATTTATTTATTTATTTATTTAACCACCTCTATTTGGAATGAGAGAATATCTTGCACCTCACTCTCCCCTCTGTATTGACTCAGTAACATCAACAGGAATAAAATGTTTTTGGAGAGCTCTCATGGTACATAGCCTGTGCGGGCCCTTTGCACTCAGAGAGAATTAAAAAAACCCAGTCCCTGCCCAAAGAAGCTTATGCTCTAAGTGCCCCATACAGGTGGTCAGACCTGTGGAAGTGGAAGGGGTTGCCCCACCCTCCCATGGGCAGATGTTGGGCATTCCACTAACAACAAGGGGTTTCTGCACTAAAGCTCTAACTTCTGAACCACAAGCCAGACCCCCTAGGTAGCCACAAAAACTAGCCACCTACCATAATACTTGAAACTCTCTGTAATGAGCAGCCACTTCCTGTCTTTTTCATACATTTGCTATGGAGTGTCTTTGTTCTTCAGACAGATTGCTAAATTTGAGCAGTTCAATGCAGGCTCATAGAAAACCCCACCACAAAACCTGGCTCTTTTAGGAGCATTTAAACACGAGCTGGTCTCATAAGGAATATATACGCTGAATACTGTGGTCATCAAACCAACTGACTTCCTAGGGCTGCCTAGAGCCACCACTGGAGCTAATATGGTGGGAGGAGTGGTTTTAAAACAAGCGATATATACTGGCTCGAAGTGTGACGTCATGACCTGTGATGAGACGTTTAGATCCTCTCTCTTCTCCATCCTGGACTTCACTGTTCTTCTACTGCTCTACTCATTCCAGTCAGCCACAGTCCTGCCTAATACCTCACACCTGCTTCCTCCACTTCTATTTCTGACCTGCCCTGTTGGAAACTTTGGAGAAAATCCAGAGAACATGCAACTCTACTACGAATAGGTTGTCGTCGTCTTTAGTTCTGCCATCTTTCTCATGTGCCCATCTCTCATGTGGTCCCATGCTAATAGTCCATCACCACACCATCTGTTGCATTAACTTGGATGCATGGGCCCAAAGAGTTAAAGCTGTTTATACAACCCTGTAACTGTCCAACATTTAACAGTTTTAAACAAGGTGTGGGATTTGGTATACAGAGATCTCAGCCTGCTTAGTACCATGGCAAACACACTATTAAACATCCTTTTAACTTTTGATTACAGATACAGAAAAAGGAAACATAGTAAAAGCATTTGAAAGGCAGGGTGTTAAATAAGGCTTTCATTTTAACAACATCCTTTGTTCCCTTTCCCTTTAGCTGGAGAGAGTTTTTTAGAGGAAAAATCCCCTTGTTTGACAGTCTTTCAGATGGTAATAATTGTTTTGTGGTTTTTTGAGGGGTGGAGGGATGGGAGAAAAAGGTTAGTTGAGATGTGCTGAAGCTGTCATTGTTGCTGTCAAAATTGGATCCCATTTTATTTTTTAAGACAAATACACAAAAGGGGAAAGAAGAGAACAGCAAAGAGAGAAAATGCAGCTTCTGTCTTTGGTGTTGACTTTCAATTGCAACCTCACTGCTGGAGCAACACAGGCATGGCCCATGGTTTTATTAGCTGCTCTGAGACTTGGCAAACTTGTACCAGCAATGGGCTGTTTAGGACATTGACTTGAGCTGCCTCTTTAGTCACAGGCTGACAGCATCATTGCAAAATATACTTTCTTGGCTGGCCAGGACTCTTATTAAACAGCAGGGCAAGGGAGAGAGAGAGAGAGAGAGAGGAAAGAGAAGAAATAAGGTAGGGAAGGAAAAGGACACACAGAGGAATAGGGTGGGAGACAGTCTTCCATCCCAGGTGGTTTTGGGGATTAGTCAGAGCCAGAAGGAGGTGGTGATGTCATCTGTGTCCCTCTCTTGGCCTGGTCTGGTCACTGGAATCTCTCAGGATGACCAAGGCCCAATGATGTCACGGTGGATCCCAGGGTCCCAGGAGGAGATGAAGCTCCTTTCCCTTCTTTCAGTCAGCAGCTGTTGCACTCACACTTCACTAATTTTCTCCCCAAAATCTTTTCTTTTAAGGACCCCAAAAGGGAGAGATGGATGGAGAAGTCCGTCCTCTCATGACTGTGTCCACCAATTAGGCCTAATTTCCAACACACCAATTTTGGATCATTAATTTCTGGTCCCACACTTGTTTTGTTCACCAGATAGGACTTAAACACAGTCCTTGGATTATATCAGGAGGCCTCTTTGTTTGAACGAATTCAATCTTTTTGTCTCCCTTTTGCACCTTTTCCCATCAGCGTTTATTGTTCTACGTAATTGGAACGTTTCAGAAACTTTCATCGTCTTTCCCACACTTGAGCTTACACCTGGAGTAAATTTGTAGGCCCAATTATTATAACCCATCCTGGACTCCTCCACCAGCCCTTTCTCCCTGGTTCAAGCCTATGTCATGTGCTCTCGGCCTGGCATAATGCATGAGACTCGCTGTTGCCCACTCCCACTCTGCCCTGGGCCTCACTGACTTCTTCCAGGAGCTGATGGACAAGATCTAGTATGAGATTCCTCCAGTCTGTCCCCTTCCTCTCCCCTGTGCTCTTCCCCCTCCCATACCCTGTCCTCCTCTACTCTAGATTCTGACTGTGAGGTGTATCTCATATTCTCACTCCAACCCTTCCACCTGTCCACATCACCCTGCGTCTTCCTGAAGATTGTTCCCCTCACTTTGATCCTGTTTTCATCCCCTCCTCTCCCTCTGCCTCTCTCTCCTCACTGCTCAAGTACGTTTCCTCTCTTCAAAACCCAGCCCATAGCTCCAGCCACCACCACCCCATCTCCCTTCTCTCTGTCACCGCTGAAGGGGCTGTTTATAAAGGCTGCCTTGACCTGCCTCATGGATCCCCTCCATCCTGGCTTCTGTCCCCTGTGCTCCACTGAGTGAGGAGACCATGGGAGGTATTCAGGGTGACAGGCAGTGACAAGGTGTGGGCTGAAGGGCAGTGGAGGGTACTGGGGTGGGGACAGTGAGGGGATATGGGGAAGGGGTAGGGGGGGTAATTAAGGGGGTATGGGGAGGGACAGGTAGGGGATCCACGAGGTAGGTCAAGGCAGCCTTTGTAAACAGCCCCTTCAAGGAGCTCAGCGGTGACAGAGAGAAGGGAGATGCGGTGGTGGTGGCTGGAGCTATGGGCTGGGTTTTAAAGAGAGGAAACGTACTTGAGGGTATTGGGGTGGGGGTAATGAGGGGAGTATGGGGAGAGGGGCAGTAGAGGTATTGGGGTGGGGGCACTGAGGGGGGTATGGGGAGAGGGGCAGTGGAGGTATCGGGGGTGGGGGCAGTGAGGGGGTATGGGGTGAAGGGCAGTAGGGGTATTGGGCATGGTGATATTGGGGGTGAAGAACAGTTGTTGGCATGTTGGGCAGACTTGGCACCTCTCTCTGCCATGTATATCGCTTGGCAGATCAGGACTGCAGGCTTCCCAGCGCAGCCGTGCCTGTTGCGTGGTGGGTTGTCCAAGGGGGCACATGGGTCTGGACTCCCTGCAGAAGAAGGCCCCCTGGGTTCTGAAGCCAGGCGCCTCACAAAGGGCGGAATGTTCTGCTGCCTGCCCTGGAAACTGCTCCAGCCCCACACCTACTGCCCAGCTCAGCCAGGCAGCACCTCGGGGCCAGAACCACGTAGTAGCTTCTCTTACCTGCAGACCTAGCCTCACAGGTACCAGGGTGAGGGGATAATAGCGGGATGCCAAGGCATACACACACCGCACCTGCCTGCACCCGCATGCCCCAGTCCCACCTCCTGTGGCCACCTTTGGTGCACAATGGCCCATCTGTGTCACCACAGAGCTTTGGACTGTTCTTGGTACCCAGACCTCCCACATGAATGAGCCTCTCTGCTGTGCCACAGGGCACCGTTGTATCCCACCTGCTGCCATCCCATGGGGTGCAGAGCACTACACTTGCTTGGGTCATTCAGTGGGAGGGAGCGGATGTAGGTTGGCACAGCTGAGGGCTTAATCTGGTATATTAGTACAGTTGCCCTCAAAAGACTGGGAAGTCTCCTCCCGCCTGATGGAACTAATGGGTGAATGGCCCAATATGCTCAGTGCCAAGCACCCCCTAGGATCGGGCCTGCAATCCTGCCCCACTTACTCACCAGGAGCAACAGCCCCACTGAAGACCATGAGAGCCCTTGATCCACAGTAGGGTAAGCAGGAGTGGAGGAAGCAAAGGGCTGTGGTTTGTTTGTTGTTTTACTAACCCATCACTCTCTTCCCTCATTCCAGGTTCTTTGTGCACCATGGTGGATGTGATGCGGAAAATATCCATTTCCAAGGTGAAGCACATACTGGGATTTTTATCTTGTTGGCATTTGCCCACTGCATGAGGGTGAAAGTGAATCATGAGCTCCTGTTGGTCGTCAAACTGAGGAAAAAAACGTGCATCTAAGGACAACAAGATTCCTAGTTTTCTTTCATGTCTATACCAGTCCTCTGTAAGGCAGTCAGGGAAATAGGTGAAATCTTGGGACAAGCAAATGAGACATATTAAATATATTCTTGCCCATAACAAAAACTATCCTTGTACCACAAGCAATGTTTTATATGTTCCTTTGTGATGATATAGTTACTGGCTTCTTTTAATGGAATTGTTAAGGAAAAACAAAACGGTTTGAAATAGTTAAGCTCTACCTTTTTCTTCTTAAAATGCAGTTGAATAATTAAAAGCACTTAAGCATGTGCTTAACTCCCACTGACTTCAAAGAGACTTAAGCACATGCTTACATTTAAGTATATTTTAAGTACTTTGATGAATCGGGATACACACATGCTTAATTTTAAGCACATGTTAAATCTCATTGAAGTGTGGGACTGGCGATGCTTAAAGTTAAGTATGTGTTTTAAATGCTTTGCTGAGTAGGGATGGATTTCAGCATGTGCCTAAATGCATTGCGTAATCTGGGCCTATGTTAACATAGGGCCTGAACAAACTGACCGTATTTACACACAAGCCCTCTTGGCTCCCACAGGAAGTTTGCATGAGTAATGTCTGCAGGAGCTGGCCACAGTGGTTCAATGGGAAAGTGACAATCTATCTGATCTGAGATCCAAATTGCTTGACAATGGTAATTTTAAATGGAAGGTCACCTTGTATTTTGCTAATGGAAAAACTGTCATTAAAAATAGGACATAGGCCTGGAAGGTAACTCCTGCGTCATCAAGTCCAGTTCCTGGTTACTGCAGGCCACTCCGTCACATAATCCTGGAAAACGGCCATACAAAATCTAGCATCTTGTCAAGAACAGGTCTGGTCTGGGGCCAACAGCTGCTTTCTTCTGCAGCAGAATGTGTCACTCCCACTGGCTTCGGTGTCTAGGAACAGCCATGTTTCCAACTGGATACTGATCTCATGTTTAGATCCATCTTAATCAGTCACCCTGCACTGGTCAAACCCATATGAATGATGTTTTAAGTACCTCCCAGATCCTCAGCTGGTGTAAATTGGCATAGCTCCGTTGAAATCAATAGAACTGCCAGCTGAAGATCTGCCCATAGGGTGAAATTCCGAGAGCCACGGCTGATGAACCACTTGCATTATATTTTGAAGGCTCAAGTGGGACCTTGTGGTGCATGGGCCTGGTACTGGCCCTCTGCACTGGGGTGAATTTCATCCCTACTCAGAACAGGTTTGACATGATAATGAGGAAGCTGTTTAAAAGAAACCCCCAGAATTAGAATGGAAGAGGCCCCATTGCCAATGGCCTGATGTACACTGCTCCACACCCAGGCTGGCACAGAGACTCAGGGACTGTCCAGCTATCTCAGGAATATTCCCAGCATCAAAAGCTGCTGCCTTTTGTGGGCTGAACACACAGCAGCCCAGGGAGACAGAGACGGGGCCTAGAAGAGGAGCTGTGCTCTTATGTGGTTGCCTGAAATTGGGTTTGATAAAGCGTTTAGCAACTTTTGTGTAATGGCAGCTGACCCTTTCCAAAGCTCTTCCCCCTCCACATCATTCAGCCGTGTGACTGGGTGATATACTATACTCTTGGAGTGAGTAACAGATTGTGTTTTCTTCTCTCTGTTCAGCCACCTGCGTCTTTGGACATGTACAAGAGCTCGTACATGATGGACTACAGACCGTACAACGACTACAAGCCACCCATTGAGAATCATACACAGGTACACCAGGTTTTTCCTTGTTTAGTTCATCAATCCTCCATGATCTACAGAGGCCACTTGGCAGCACAGCGGGGCTTATATCCAGGCATCACATCGTCAGCTACAGTACATGAGCTCATAGCGTAACTCCCACTCCCACAGTGTGGCTCTGTTCCCCTCTAGTGGCTGGACCTGTGTAGAGAAGTTTGTGAGTTGGCTATTGACTTTGAGCTAACAGGTGGGCCTTCTAGTAGAGGTAAATAGAGTGAGATTCATGCTTTCAGATACAGAGGTCTCGCATCCTGATCTATCAAGGGGTGTCCTGTTACAAGAGGAATTGTCCCCTCACGACTGGCCATACGGCGGAATTCAGATGTGCCAAAGGGATCATTTAAGAGCACCGATCCCATGTTCGTTCACTGTGCTTCTAAATCCCCCTATATGGTCCGACACCAGGGGGTGGTCATACAGAACCCCCCCTAATGGGGACACTCCGGTTTCTTACTGAGTTATGGCATGTGACTAGCCCAATTGGTGTAACCGGGTGAGTCAGGACATCAGACCTGCTCATGTCACGAGGTCGTAATCATCCCGAAACCTCTCTCCATCGCAGGAGGAAGGAGCCAGGAGTGGCGCCTCACAGCAGATTTCTGAAGGGAAGTAATTTGTGTTTCTTTTAAAGTTGCCTTGCAGTAGGAGTGAACCCCTGAACTATTTAATCTGATTTGCCTCCTTTTGACTGGCCTGTCCTAATTGACTGTGACAGTCTGGTTGGGACAGCAGCTATTTGCACTGGGAGAGGAGCCTGCCCCATGGGGTCTGTTCTTTCAGTTGCTAAAGTGGCACGACCGGCCCTCTGCCCAAAATAGAAAGAGTCCAGGCTTGGGGGGAAAAGACGGAGAAATTGCTTGTGTTGCTCGGTGGTTCTGAGAGGTGTCACTGCCTGGCAAGGGGGCGGGGGATACTGACATGCAGTGTTAACCTGGCATGACAGCGTTTGAGAGCAAAGGCTCATGCCACGGCCACCAATGCTTTCTCTCAGTCTAAAGGAGCCCGAAAACAAAGGCTCACATTAGGTTCCACACTCCGCTCCTCTTCTCCCTTCCCCCCCCTCTTGCTTTTCCCCCCTCATTGCCAACTTAGATCCTCCTGCCTTCTGGGAACCAGGTTCAGTATTCGCTGCCAGTTCGGCTCATTAACATTCCCTGCACTAAACTCCCGCTGTTCTCTTAGGCTGGCTACTGGTTTTGCAGGAAGCCCAAGCCTCAGGTGGCTGTTCCCTCCCTCCAAGATCCCAGCTTTAACCCTCTGCTCATCCATCCCACAGCTCAGACTGAGAGAGAAGTGTTGTTTTCTGTGTCACCAACAAACACTGCAGTTTTTATTCTGTAAAGAGCCTTAGAAGGCAACGTGCTCTGTGTGAATGTCCTGACATGTGATGGGCTTCTTTGGGTGATTAGAATGAAGGAAATGTCTGAGAACTGGGGAACTTCACGGGGCGCCAGGCTCCAGTGTTCCCTCTAAGTTTTTTACATCCATGTGCGGAATGCATTTTGTTATGTGCACCAACATGGAGATAATGTGTGGCGGGGGGTGGGGCCGAGGGGATTGGGTGCAGGGCTGAGGGCTAGGGCAGAAGGTTGGGGTGGGGGGGATGAGGGCTCTGGCTGGGGGTGCAGGCTCTGAGGTGGGGCTATGGGTGAGGGGTTTGGGATGCAGGAGGTGGTTCAGGGCTGGGGAAGAGGGTTGGGGTGTAGGGGGGTGAGGGCTCCAGCTAGGGGTGAAGGCTCTGGGATGGGGCCGGGGATGAGGAGTTTGGGGTGCGGGAGGAGGCAGAGGGTTGGGTGAGGGGGGGTGAGGGCTCCGGATGGGAGTACAGGCTCTTTGGTGGGGCCAGAGATAAGAGGTTTGGCGTGCAGGGAGAAAGGATTCCCCCCAGCCCTCTCTTGCAGCAGCTCGGGATTGGGGGAGAGGCACCTCTCCATGGCTGCGGCAGCTCTGGTGGGGCGGGGCTGGGCTGGGGGAGGGGTGCCTCTCCCCGGGTTGCAGCAGCTCTGGCGGGGCCAGGGAAGGTGCGCCTCTCCCAGCCTGCGCGGCCTTTGATAGGCTGGTGCACGGCCACGCAGCTTAGAGGGAACTTAGGTTACCACTCATGCTGGCTGTTACCTCTTGTTCCTGTATTAAGTCCAAAGGCTGAGAAGAGAGATTGTTGCCCAGTTTAATTCTATTTCCTTTCCATTTCAAAGAACTCCAGAAAGATTCATCTTTGGGTATTAGGTTCTAGAGGTTTTTAAAAGAAGGGATTTACACGGTCATTTTCCTTGATGAAATGCTAAGTTTAAATGAGCCACAATCCATGTTGTGTGTGGAGAAGCCAGGGAATTCCTTAACCACAGAGGAATGGTTCCAAAAAAATTATGGGAGGTTATGGTTTTGGAAAAGGAAACATACCTTAGTATCTGTCTGTTCTCTATTTTGATGTGGACATAATTGGTATCTGGTTACTTTTCATTCAGTACTCAAAGTACATTAACCTGCAATAAAACCAGCACACTTGTCCAATTATTTTGGATATTAACATTTGATAGACATGCCTGGCTCTGCTAAATATGTGTATATAGAGATGTCACTTACTTTAATAAAAGCACTAGAAATGACACTCACTCTATAATATGGTAACATCCTGTTAAACAGAAAGATCTGATGACTATATTTTTGTGTAATGTCTCTTTACACAAAAGAGAACTGTTGTTATAATGATTGATTTGTTTCTGTTATTTACGTGACAAGGATTTGTAAACTTGTTGAAATGTCCTAAATAAATGAATAGTTTAAAAAAAAACCCAACTTCAAGTGATGGGGATTCCAGAACCTCCTTTGGAAGCCTGTTCCAGACCTTAATTATCTTATAGTTAGAACGTTTTTCCTAGTATCTAACCTAAATCTTCCTTGCTGCAGATTATACCCATTACTGTTTGTCCTACTTCAGTGAACATAGAGAGCAGTTGATCACTATCCTCTCTGTAGCTGGTCCTAACGTATTTGAAGACTATCATCAGGTCCCACCCACCCCAACAAGTTGTCTTTTCTCCAGACTAAACATACCCTGTTTCTTTTTAACCTTTCCTCATATGTCAGGTTTTTCTAAACCTTTTCTAATTTTTGTTGCTCTCCTCTGGACTCTCTCCAATTTGTCCACATCTTAAAGTGTGGTGCCCAGGATGGGACCCGTACGCCAGCTGAGGCTTCACCAGTGCCGAGTAGAGCAGGACAATTAGCTCCCGTGTCTTACATACAACATTTTCATTAATATACCCCAGAATGTTGTTAGCTTTTTTCACAACTGCATCATCTTGTTGACTTTTATATTCAGTTTGGGATCCACTGTAACCCTTAGATCCTTTTCATTAGTACTCCTGCCTAGCCAGTTATACCCCATTTGATTTTTCCTTCCTAAGTGTAGTACTTTGCAATTGTCTTTATTGAATTTCATCTTGTTGATTTTTGGTCTTGGCTTCAGGAAAATCACCTGGATGTGATTCGATTTACTCCTTTCCCTTCCACTGTCCACCCTTAGGCTTTTTATAAAATTAGTAGCATATACATTATTTTTGCTCCACTTCACTGGTTACTTTGCCATTTTAGAGTAGAAACCAGGCTATTGCTGCATTATGTAGCATTGTTCTGAAGTGGGAATGCTTCAGATTCCAATATGTTCTATCAGCCTGTTCCTGCATTATGGAAAGATTAGTCAATAACAGGCACATTGGCTTTTTAGGCTGCTATTCTTGCTGTCCGTCAGCCATGATTCCAGGCACCATGGCTCTGTTTCAGCTTTTCTTGAAGGTATTATCCATGCTGTCAGTAAGCAGCAAGCTGGGTATCCCCCTTTGTTGGCTTGGCTAAAGCTTTTGATGCTGTGAATTATTATTCTATTTTATTTGACAGGTATAAGTAGGTTGCTGTTTGCTCAGAGTCTGATGAACTGGGTTCCAGGGCGCTCTGTAGCGATGTAAGGAAGGTGGGCTGGTTTTATTTCTCAACATGCTGTTCTCGATGGAGTCCTATTAGGTCTGTTGTGGGTCTAGGTCTGTGGTGGGTCCAGTCTTCCCCAATGTCCATGTGGAAGCCTATTAGAGTCACACAAAATAACCCCCCACAACCATAGCAAGGAAAATGGCAGGAGGAGGAGGAGGAGGCTGACCTGTGACTTTCCGTACATTTTTAATATTGCATGTTTCATAGATCCATATAGTAGTCTGATCTCCTGCACTGCAAACAAGCTATGGAATTTCACCCCCTTTATTGAGCCCAATATGTTTGACTAAAGCAGGGGTCGGCAACCTTTCAGAAGTGGGGTGTCGAGTCTTCATTTATTCTCTCTAATTTAAGGTTTTGCGTGCCGGTAATACATTTTAACGTTTTTAGAAGGTCTCTTTCTATAAGTCTATGATATAGAACTAAACTATTGTTGTATGTAAAGTAAATAAGGTTTTTAAAATGTTTAAGAAGCTTCATTTAAAATTAAATTAAAATGCAGAGCCCCCCGGACCGGTGGCCAGGACCTGGGCAGTGTGAGTGCGACTGAAAATCAGCTCGCGTGCCACCTTTGGCACACGTGCCATAGGTTGCCTACCCCTGGACTAAAGCATATTTTCTAACGCTACAGTTTCCCCCAGTGGCTCTGATTTAACAAAGTATCACAGGTAATCTTATGGCTGCTTTTAATATATTTGGAGACACTGATCCCAAAGGGCTCTATACTTTGCAGTGGGCAGGTAACCTCACATTTGGAAGTCACTGAACCATCTTTCCAATGTACCCACCTCACCTCCATTCACCTGTGACTTGTTTCTGCAGAAGATTACGTTAGCAGAAGCCCAGCTGAAGGCCAAAGAGTTTGCGCAGCCTTCCAAGTCCCAGCCTCCAATGATGTATAAGGAAGATCCCGTCAGCCAGAGAAAAGAAACTGCCGAAGGACCACGCAGTCCAGCAGCTGTTAGCTCTGATGACAAATTGGAGATGGGTTACAAAGGCTGCTCATTTGGTCCTGAATCATTCCAAGAGGTCCAGGAAGAGCAGAGGAAGTATTTTAATACAGTCCTTCCAAATGCTGAATCCTACCTCTCTAAATGTTATCCCCACCCTGAGCAAACTGCAGCCCAGGAGGACAAAACGGAGAGAATGCAAATGCCTGCCATGCCAGAAAGAGAGGCTTCTTCTCCTTCACCATTTTATCCCCAGCCTTCTGCAACCACTGAGCAGTGTCCAGGAAAAGACGGTAATTCTCATTGTACTTCAGCTGAGGGTTGTTTGCGAATGCAGGGCTGAATATCTGGATCTATCGAAGGTACTTGAGTGGCCCCCATTACCGTAGTGTTTGAGCACCTCACACTCTTTAACATATTTCTCCTCACCACACCTCTGTGAGCTCGGGCAGTGCTATTAGCCCCATTTTACAGATGAGGAACTGAGGCACAGAGAGACTAAGCCCAGATCCACAAAGGTATTTAGACTCCTAGCGTCCATGGAAATCAATGGATGTTAGGAGCCTAAATACCTTTGTGGCTCTGAGCCGAAGTGACTTGCCCAAGGTCACACAGGAAGTCTGTGGTGGAGTAGGAAATTGAGCCCATTGTTCTGATCCCCAGGCTGGCACCGTTAACCTCGGAGCCATCCCTTCTTTCAGCAGCCTGACGTGCTGTGGTGCCTCACAAATAGTAGACAGCATCATTTCACAAAGACGTTAATATCCGCTTGCTTAACATCATCATTCCTCTTTCTCCTTCACTCCACTCATGAAATAAACTGTGATCCAGATCCCAGCTGATATAACTCAGCAAAGCTCTACTGCAGTCAGTGGGGCTATGCCAATTGATACCAGCTGCCCCATCGTCTTTATCAGGATGGAAGCCAAGAGAGTAATTAAAAATGACGGTGACTTTCCTTCTATCACAATGTGTGTTCTCCTCTTCCTAGATCAGGAAGGGCCAGTGTTTTACAAGCGAAGGCAAAGTCAGGCCTGGGACAGCTATCAGCAATTTATCCTGGAGACGTGCAGAGCGAGGCAAACAAAAGCTCAGCAGAACAGGAGCATGGTCTTGGGGTCTTCTGTGTTTGGGAAAGGTTGGTTGATTTAGCTGCATAGCAACCGTGAGGGGTCCTTACAGAGGAGCTGCTGGCTCAGCTTTGGGTTTTGGCGTTCGATCCAATGAAAAGATACTAGGGAGAAGAATGGGAATTGAATAAAGAGAGTGAGAACATTAGATACACTTCAGGGCAGAGTGGAAGGGGGCTCTCATTTGGCACCCACAATTCAAGTGCAGGTGCATGTCAGAAGGACAAGTGCTCAATTTGCACCCACAATTAATTTCTGTGGGTGCAACATTTTGCAGGTGCAAATTTCACTCATGTAAAAGGAGGCTGGGGCCCAGTCCCTTGAAAATTTGCTTTTGCCAGTTTCTACAGAACTCTGTGATTGGCCACATCCATATAGATCCCTTGGTCCATCTGCTTAACCACACATGTGGAATCTTGCACTAGACCTTTGGCTGAAAATATACCAGTCTCTACTTACCTCAGATAATGGGGAATGTCTGTTAACTGTCAGTGGCATTAAGGTAAATGGGCCTAATCCAGAGCCCAATGAAGTCAATTTTCCATTGACTTTGCTGGGGTTTGGATTGGGCTCCATGTTCTCTTTTGGAGCCAGCCGCTGGAGTGCCAGACGCTTGAACCCTGATTCTGTCCAGCAGGGGGCAGTAAGGCACAAACTTTAACTAGCACATTGCATTCTGACCAACATTGTTCTGCATTTAAAAAAAAATTTGAACATTGTAAATGCTGCTTTAATGCTAGTTACAATATGGTTCAGTACCACCCTGAATCATGTTACAGCACAAAAATAGTTGCTAAAGCTCTTTACTATTAGTGTTAACTTGGCATTAACCCAGTCATCGTTATTTTAGGGCAGTGTTTCTCAACCGGTTTGTGCTGGCGATCCCCTTTGGACTTAAAAATCATGATTCCCCTATTAAGACTTTAAAAGGTAGGGGACTGAAGCCACCCAAGCCCCACAACCTGGGCAGGCGCTGAAGCTGTCCAAGCCCAGCCGCGGGAGCTGACAGCTCAAGCCCGTGACCCCCTCCTAAACCCATCCTGTGACCTCCAGGTTGAGAAACACTGATTAAAGGAATCCCTACAGGATTGAGCAAGGGAAACAGCCTAGAAAGTGGCCATTCCCCTAAACCAGTTTCTTCCAGCCTATAGATCCGGTCTCCTACAGAGAGAGAACAGAAGCACTTCTATTGGGGTGGGGATGGTCGGGAGAAGAACCAGTGCAGCAGAGCTGGCAATCCTCACTAGGCCCTCCCCTAGCCTGGATCTGCCAGGTATTTGTCCTCTCCGCCTGTTGAGAGGTCAACCTACAGTTCTAATACTGGGACTGAGTCGCTGCTTTTCTTTGTCAGCCTTTGGGCTTCTTATCTGCGTCAGCTTACTAACAATATCTGTCCTATATCCCCATGCACATTCATGTGGTGCTTGTTAGAAGCTCCGAGAGTAGGACCGACTATACGCGGGGAAATAATCCTGCCTAGGCCTGGAGAGGGACTGGGTGACTAAAGAGATCATTTTTACGTCTGCTTTCTTTGCCTTTTTAGCTCCGATCTCCTAAAGTCCATATAAGATCCGGAGTGAATAACTTTAGTCTAAAAGGCCTTGCCGACCCTATGGAGACGTTGCTAAAACTGTTCCCACTGTTGCTATCTCTGGTTCAGCTCCACTGGTGGTTGCAGCAGTGGAAGCCCAAGTGTAGACAAGGTGCTAGTGGCTGCTGATGTTTTAAGCCTTGTGTCTAAGCAGGAATCCACCACAATGTGCTCAAGAAGCCTTGTCTACACTAGGGCTGCCATCACTGGCAATAGCGGTGGGATATTTTTGGCATAAAAGCCTAATGCAGAGACCTTAAAGAGCTAAAGGACATGTCTATGGAGCAGCTGGGAGGTGTGGTTCCCAGCTCAGGCAAGCATCCACGTGCTAGCTCTGCTCAAGCTAGTGCACTAAAAATATCAGTGTGGCTGCAGCCGGAGGCGGGATGGGCTTGCTGATCATGTACCCAGGGTCTCAGATGGGGTTGCACCTGGGTAGCTAGCCAGAGCCGCTGCCTATGCCACCGTGGCCACCCTGCTATTCAAGCTGAGGCTTGTACATCTGCTTGAGCCGGGAAATGGGCCTTCCAGCTGCTGTGTGCATGTACCCAAAAAAAGGCTGGTGAGACTCCTAATGGTAACAGGCGAGGCGGTGTGGACAGACCTTTTAGTTATTTGATCTCTCTGATCTTTTAACAGACTGCAGCAATGCAGATGGGGCAAGCACCTACAGCACAGATTACAAACGCTGGTCCGGAATCCACAATGGACGTTGCAAAGCGCAGAGGAATTTCTCTAAAATTGTCTTGGAAGATGGCCACTTTAACCAGTAAGTGATATTTGGGCATGCAGGGGAGGGGAGAGAAAGAGAGCCTGGGGATAGTTATCTGACGTTTTAGAACCATAGAGTAAGATTACATGATATTTCTCAGGTGTCTTTCTTTTCTTGCGCATATTATGCAACGTGTAATAAATAACTGAAAAAATAAAAATAACCCCCACTCTGTCCCAGACCCCGTCCCCACTCCACCCCACCCCTGCTCTGCCTCTTAATGCCCAGTTCCGCCCCTTCCCCGCTCCTCCCCTCCCCCGCCCCCCCCGCAGCACCTCCTGCATGCCGCTGAACAGCTGATCGTGGCAGGTGGGAGGCACTGGAAGGGAGGGGGAGGAGTTGATCGATGGGGCCATCAGGGGGCGGGAGGCACTGGGGGGAGGGGGAGGAGCTGGCTGTAGTCCCGGAGCACCCATGGAGTCGGCGCCTATGCCAGTGGGTTTCCCCCCATTGGAGCTTTCTACCAAACATCCCCTCAAGAAAGGTTTGGGGCCCTGGAGCTGACTGCATATATGACTCCTCTGGACAGGCCAAACAGCCAGGCACAAGTGACTCCTGAGCTCTTAGGAGTGGCAGATCATGCCATATCTCACTGGAAGGGTGATTGCCCTCTTCCCCCTCCTCCTCCCCATTAGATTTGCACTGAAGTCTTGAGTTTGATCTATGACCTCAGAGTCATGTGACGGCCAGGGACCCTTACTACTGGAATTAGAAATTCTCATAATGCCTTATCTAAAGCAGGGGATTTTCCCCGATTACGGCCTTTGATGTAGCAGTAACTGTGCAACTCCCAGTACAGAGAGGCAAAGTCACTATTTGCACCAGTGGAATGTATCCCAATTTCAAGCAGGTACAAATTGCGTTTTTCCTTCTCTGCACCTGGGGTTTGCACCAATGCACAGGTGGCTGGCCAGCCGCTGCTGAAATTGGGGCAAATCCCCGGTCTAGACAGGGCCTTAGTGCATGTGGTCTGATATGGTAGAGCTTGGCTTTGATGTTACCTTCTCACCCATTATTCTTGTGCTCCACAGGAGCCCCTGGGTTTCAGAATACAAGGACAGCTACAGTATTTTCTTGCAGAAGCTGAACTGGCCATCTCACAGCGCCATGTCAGCTCTATGCTCTGCCGTAAAGCCCATCACACATCTGTCCCATGGGCTGGCTTCTCACAAGCCCATTCCAGTGAATACAGTCTTCTGAGCCTTGCCATAAAGACCGTGGTAGGTGCCAGGTTCACCCACAACGTTATCATTAGAGCCAGGTCACATTTTGACATTGTCATGAGAAATGGCTTTTTTTTTTTTTTTTTTAAAGAATCCCAAACTTGAGACCTTTTTTAATAGGGTTTCCCCTCCTCCCCCACCAACTAATTGGGACTGATGATGAAATAGTTCATGCAGAGCCAAGACCTGGTCTCTTAACTCATGCAGCTTGTCCCTAGAGTTTGGGTTAGGGCTCCTCTTTGATGCACAAAAGGGAAGAGATTAGAGGTGTCTGGCTGTTTTACAAGCATTTGAAATCATAGAAATCCATCCACAGAGATGGGAAAGACCTGCCAGTGGGGTCAAATGTCATCAGGAATAGCTTACTGTGGCTTCTGAGCTGTTCTTAGTTTCTCAGGTACTCTGCTCCGAATCTGTAACTTTTGACCCTGCCTCTTTGTTGTGAATGAACAGGGCTTGTGCCTTGAGTGAGGTCCGTATTCAGAAAAGTTCTTAAGCATGGGCTGTAAATCCATCTTCAGTCAGGACAGCATATAAGCACTGGGTCCAAAGCATGTGCTTAAAACTGAGCACCCACTTAAACAGCCAACCCCAAGCATTCAAAAATCCCAAGTCAGGCCCCATAAAATCATAGATTTTAAAAAATAATAAACTTTTGGTTCTTTTTATTTGTCTTTGGGTTTTTGAGCTTTTCGGATTCACGTTTTCAAGCTTTTATCTACAAACGTGGACTAAAATCTTCATTTAAAAAAAAAAGAAGCTGGGATTCCCATGTAATCACTTGACTCCAGGAGCTGGAGCTTTAGGAAAGACACCAAATAGCATGTGATTTGTGATAAAACTGCAGGAGCTGGGACCACTGTTTAAATGTTGTCCCGAATGGGGATGCTTTTCTCAAATGGGGCCTTAACAAGTAATTTGTCTATAATTTTCTATACTAAGAGCTTTCATCCTAATGTCTAAGGTTCTCGATTTCTTTAGCATGTGTCACCCATGCCGCTCTTTTTGTGATTGCAGCTCTGGGATCTTTCCAAGATGCCAGCCATGATAACATCTGAGCAAGACCGTAGAGACCTGGAAGACCCTTTCTGTTCTATATTTTCTGGTGTGTTTATAGAATATTTTTGAAGTAATTAACATAGATTTTTTTTTTTTTTTACATACAGAGTTTTATTAAAAGAAAACTAGAACACTGGTTTCATTGTAGATGAAGAATGCTCTTTAGTATAGTGCAGTATGTTAGCTAAAGAAATATCCAGGATGCTTCAATTAGTTGTGTTTTATAAATAAAATTTGGCAATAAAAATTATTTTCCAACAAGCAGTAGATGGTGTTAAATTGTGTTGATTTAACCTACTGTCTCTTAAATGGCTTGTATTCTCATTCAGTGAAATTTACGCCTGTAGTCACTGACAAAAAGCTTTGTTTATTCATAGTTTAGGTTGCTGGGTGGTACCTGGTGTCCTTCCTGAACATTAAGATCAGCTACACTCAAGCCTCTGAAAACTAGGAAATACGTTGTTGAAATACATGCTACCCTTACAACACAACCTTAACTCTGCCCCCCATGAAGCTAGGAATAGCTGCTGTAATGATCCAGTAAGGGTGGTGCTAAAGTAAGCAGACATGAACAATAACCAAGAGAATGTGCCAATGTTTGCACTGTATTTGACAGATTTGAATTCCAGAATTGATCTGCATGATCACCGGAAGGTCTGCTGCTAAGTGTGCAAAATTAGTGATGGATGGTGAAGGCTTCCAAAAATTCTGCTATGATGTCACCGATATTCAGACATGAGTAAATGGATTTACTTACTTATCGGCATGCACTCCAACTGCACACTGAAGGTGTGTCTACACTACAGCGGCACAGCTATGGTGTGTAGCACCATCGCGTAGACATTTCCTATATCAATGAAAGGGGTTTTCCCATCAGTGTAGTTAATCCACCTCTCCAAGAGGCAACAGCTAGGTTGACAGAAGAATTCTTCTGTTGACCTAGCTACGTCTATGGGGTGGGGGCCGATTAGGTTGGAGGGATTAGTTGGAAGATCTGTCACAGCTTTGAGGAGAGGTGCACGTTTACTCTGAACCACCAAGTGTGTCTATTTCAGCACTGAGTTCTGAACGCTGCGTCGTGAGTGGTGCACAGGGGCCATCTTCTCATAGGGTTTGGCAGCAGCCTGGTGAAAGAGTTAGAGCATGTAGGAATTCTGGGGTGGCTTATGTGACGTAGGCTCAGTGTTTGAGCATAGGCAGCACCCTTTCGCTATGCCTGACATAAACACACATTTTGCCTTGGCAAAGAGAAGGACTTTGTCCTGCAGTGCTTACGTGCTCTGTTCTCCAAGTGTTCTGAAGCATCTGTATGGGCAGAGCGTTAGTGTGTGCATGATGGATGTGTTGAGGCATTGCGAGGGCACAGTTAAGGTTACATTGTGGGGGTGGCGTGCACCTTAACTGTGTTTCTCCTGGTCTGAGTGTAGCTGAGCTCGACATCCTAGAAGAGCACAAGGTATCACTGTGTTAATGAAGTTTTTAGTCAGAGAATTTCCTAGGGTTTTGCAGTTTATTTATAAACCGAAAAAGAGCTGCTGTTTATAGGAGAGAGTGTTAAATTAGGGAGGTGCAATTATCACCTGGGCTTGCAGGTTGGAGCTAGGACAGATACAGGAGGCTACAGGGTTTGTAAAGGGTCCTCCCCCCACCTGTGCATTTTGTTCTAGGCGAATGATGAGAATGGTCATACTATGGAAGTTTGAGTGTGGTGGTGCTGACAGGGTAGGGAGACGAAGTGGGTACTCACCCACGAAAGCTTATGCTCCAATACGTCTGTTAGTCTATAAGGTGCCACAGGACTCTTTGTTGCTTTTTACAGAGCCAGACTAACACGGCTACCCCTCTGATACAGGGTAGGGAGAGAGAACAGCTATTGGATATTTCACACCATTTTGAAAGTTTTTGTTCCATGTAGGTTACAGTAACCTTAAGTATATGAGAGGAGACTGGTGAGAGTCTCTCCTTTTCAACCTGCCCCCACTGTCCCCTGCAGTATATAACATCCCCCATAGCATGTAGTCCCCTCCGTAGCATCTCTCTCCCACAGCCACCTGCATTTCCAGGTCCCCCGTCTCTTTCTGTCCCTGTGTCCATAGCTAAAGCTGACCCTGAGCAACATGGGAGGCTCAGGGAGGTGTGAAACAGCCCATTCATCTCAGTGTGATGTTCTCAGCTGAATGAGAACACCCCATAAAGAAGAGCCTGAGACAATTCTTCTGTCAACCTAGCTATTGCCTTTTGGAGAGGTGAATTAACTACCTTGATGGAATAACTCCTTCCATTGATCTAGGAAGTGTCTACACTATGGTGCTACAGCAGCACAACTGTAGTGCCATCACTGTGCACCTGTAGTATAGGTGCACTCTGTATGCAGATGGAGTGCATGCAGATACGTAAGTAAATCCATGGAGATGAACACAACCGGAGACAATAGCGATGGTGTGTGTGAGAGAGAGAGAGAGAACTGCTCCATTCAGCTCAGGTAGGTATCTTATCCCCTCTCTAGATTTCAGCTCTCGGGCCATGCACAGAATATCTGTTCTCAGCAATTCACCCTACTCTCAGCACTGTGTGCTTGGTGCATGCTCTAACCATGCCCGTTATCAACTCCCAGCTAGGATCTCAGGGCCCTGTACTGTGCTCTGCACCAAACATGCCCATTTCACTCCCCTCCCCTGGCTCTGCATTGTTTGCTTCTTCCATGCAGCAAGTATGCCTGTTCTTAACTCCCCACAGAACATGCTTAGTCCCCATCCTGGGCATATATTGAAGGGAAACAGAAATGGGGGATATGGAAGCAGGAAGGTTTTTGAGGGCAGAGCTGAAGCCCCCTAAATCCCCCATTGCCCTGCTCCTTTCCCCCTAAAAGGGGAGCCTGGATCCCCTTCCGCACTGCTAGAGGCAGCATGGGGAAGGCTAAAAGTTGTGTCCCTTCCCCTCATTGGGGAGCAATGGAGAGAAGGGGAGGCCCCTGAATTTCTTCCCTCAGTCTCGTGGAGAAGCCATGACGTCTGTGGAGTAATGGTGCAAGAATGGGGGAAGGGCACAGATGGCTCCACTTCTCTTCCTCCCTCCAAATACATAAGTGCAGGGGAAGGTGCCCAGCTTCCCCCCACATTCTTATGGTTCTGTCAGTGCCCAAAAAGCAAAGATGCCTTTGAGGCCAATCCCTGATTCATCAAAGGATCATAGGGAAAACGACATTTTTTGAAATCGGACTGGGTTTTCATAAGTGGTGGTTGGATGATCCTTTACACTAGTAAAGGTCATGGGCTAAGGAGGTGCTGGCCCCTTGGTAGCTCTGCCAGATCACAGCCCTAAGGGGCTAAAGAGCATAGTCCCCATTCTGTACTGCCCCCCCCAACACACACTCTCCATCACGTTGTTCCAATTCCCTAGCTCTGCAACAAAAAAGTTATAAGAATATGAAAATGTTATGAGCACTCGTGTTAGGGCTCCCCTTGACCAAATGAGATTTGCTTTCTTTGATCACGCTCAGTTCCATTATGCAGAAAACATAACAATTGAATCATGAGGACATTATCCTAAAGGTTTATTGTGTTTCAACTTCCCTATAGTCAATGCCAATTTCCTTGACAATACTTTTAAGGTAAAAATCGGCATCGGCATATGGATTTTAGAGCCCTTTAGACTATTGCTCTTAAAACAGAAATGTTAGCCTCAAGCCACAACTTCCAAAAAGGAGCCTCAATGGAAGGCAAGGAACATGCAAAGGACATTATCTGTAAAATGCCAAGGGTAGGGCTCAAACTGATAGTGCTGTTTTTCTGGTGGGGGCGGGCTGTATCTCTGGAACCCTCTACTCAAATGACTCCAGATTTGGGCCACTAATACTACCCAACATGCCCATGAGACACAGGAAATTTCAGAATAATCAGAATAAGCATACAGATTTCAGAGAACTTCAAATAGTCAACCTTTAAACAAAGTGATGCCAGGATTATAGAATCATAGAAGATTAGGGTTGGAAGAGACCTCAGGAGGTCATCTAGTTCAACCCCTTGCTCAAATCAGGACCAACACCAACTAAATCATCCCAGCCAGGGCTTTGTCAAGCCTGGCCTCAAAAACCTCTAAGGATGGAGATTCCACCACCTCCCTAGGTAACCCATTCCAGTGCTTCACCACCCTCCTAGTGAAATAGTGTTTCCTAATATCCAACCTAGACCTCCCTCAGTGCAACTTGAGACCATTGCTCCTTGTTCTGTCATCTGCCACCACTGAGAACAGCCTAGCTCCATCCTCTTTGGAACCCCCTTTCAGGTAGTTGAAGGCTGCTATCAAAGCCCCCCACTCACTCTTCTCTTCTGCAAACTAAATAAACCCAGTTCCCTCAGCCTCTCCTTGTAAGTCATGTGCCCCAACCCCCTAATCAGTTTTGTTGCCCTCCGCTAGATTCTCTCCAATCTGGCCACATCCTTTCTGTAGTTGGGGGCCCCAAAACTGGATGCAATCCTCCAGATGTAGCCTCACCAGTGCTGAATAGAGGGGAATAATCACTTCCCTCGATCTGCTGGCAATGCTCCTATTAATGCAGCCCAATATGCCATTAGCCTTCTTGGTAACAAGGGCACACTGCTGAGACATATCCAGCTTCTCATTCACTGTAATCCCCGGGTACTTTCCTACAGAACTGCTGCTTAGACAGTTGGTCCCCAGCCTGTAACGGTGCATGGGATTCTTCAGTCCTAAGTGCAGGACTCTGCACTTGTCCTTGTTGAACCTCATCAGATTTCTTTTGGCCCAATCCTCCAATTTGTCTAGGTACTCTGGACCCTATCTCTACCCTCCAGCATATCTACCTCACCATCTTCTACTATTATATGTTGTTTATTATGAACTGAGTGTTTTCTGGGAGTTAGATAGCTTTGTAGCATGTGTAACAAAGGACAGAGTAGCCATAAGAAGAATCTTAACATACTGTTTCTCTGCAGTTGGCTCCATCTAGGTATTTAGACTGCATTCTTCACCATGGTAATCAAGCACCGGACTTGTGCCTCTGTCTAATACTTTGTATTTGGTCATAAGGGTCCAGCTAACAGCTGTTAAGCCAGTATCTATTTCAGGATGCAGTTATTTTTAAGAGGGATTTCTTGGGAATCAAACAGCAATGCTTCTTCCTGCCTCCAGATGGCACTGCATAGCTGTTGATTCCTTCCAACTATGGAGTTGGAGTTCAGAGAAACTGCTCAATGAGACTATAAAAGATGTCAAATAAATGGTACCTCCAAAGCAGATGGTGTCAAAGGACATGGGGAAAGGACAGATTACCCACAAAGCTCCCACTGAAACACCTCTAGCATCAGTAGGTGTAAACAAAGGCTTTTTAATGGGAACTAACAAATGTACAGAAGGCTATTGATTAGTATTGCAGTAGTGCCCAGAAGCCCGTGTCGTGGACCAAGACTCCGTTGTGCTAGCTGCTATACCAACACAGCACAACCAGATTATCCCTACCCCAAAGAGCTGCCAAGCTAAGTACGGCAGTTACTTTTCCTGTTTCCTTCCAGCTTGAAAACACAGCGCGACCCTCTTACTTTGTCTTTTCTACCTGTTCATCACTAACGTGCAAAGGATTCATAAAGCACTCCTCCTGAAATGGATACAGCCGTACGTTATTCATCCCTATTGTGTCACTGCCCGGTCTTACCTTGGGAAGTGGTGGGCCCTAGTGGTTAGAGCTCAAAAGCTGGAATCTGGAAGTCTGGCAGCTAGACACAGATTTGATATTAACTTGCTATGTGACCTTGGGTGAGTCACAAATTCCAGCTCCTTCAGCTGCAGAACTGGGCTAATTCTCACCATGCACACTGCACAGTGGCTGTGGGGAATGGACATCTGTAAATTTCTGATAGCAGGGCCCATGGAAAGGCAATAGAGGTTGGAACAGCTATTAGCAGAAAGGAGTCAGACTAGGAAATAAAAGGATCTTGACTCGAGCCACTGCAAACATTTCAGGAATCCCCCTTTGCTTTCCCCCCCATGGGGCATTACTAAAGGGTAATCGGTGCAGGGGTCAAGTACCTAACTCTAGCTACCAACTATTTTTTGGGTTTCGATATGATATTTTCACCATGGCTGAAAACAGCAGGCTTGCACAGGAGTCACTGTGAGCATATGGGAAAGACAAGGGGGGTATAGAGGCATCAAATGAGGACATAATCTGAAGGCAATTGGGTGGCAAACCCTGTAGAAATTGGAGGACAGATACAGTGAATCGGTGCCTCAGATCCCCATCATTAAAATGGAAAAAAAAATACGTCCCCATTTTGCTAGGTCCTGTAAGGATACATCCGTTAATGAACGTGAGGCATTTACATTTCACAAGCAATGGGACCATGTAAGTAGCTAGCTTGTTAATGGGACACGAATCTTTGCTCCTCATTGTCACGAGTTTAAATCCATCCCGGTTCATCACTTTGTTAATGATATTTAGTTTTCCCTGTGATATTACTGTGTGTGTTGGAATCTCAGTCTAATTCCAGCAAACAGATGGACATATTACCCAAAACGACCACAACTGACCCAGGCATCTCACATGACAGGCTCGGCAGCAAGAGCAACGAGCCATGAAGCCAGAACTGCCTTCTCGTTATGAAAGGTGCTAATTAGGCTCAAGCAACCCTGGTGGGTCCCAGTGCTAGTGCTGGCCCTGTTTGCTAGCAAAATGAAGGATACCCGGTTCCAAGCATGTCAACCTACACTTTTCCTAAGCATTAAAGCAGTCACTTAATATCAAATAAAAATGAAATGTCAACGGATCTATAAAAGCTAAGGTGCAACATCTATAAAAACTAAGGTGCAATGAGAACAGGAGAACTTGTGGCACCTTAGAGACTAACAACTTTATTTGAGCATAAGCTTTCGTGGGCTGGTATCCTAAGTACCATTGTGATGAATAGAGTTGATTAAAAAAAGGAATTTCCATCCCATGGGAAATGCTGATATTTCGACAAGAGGAAATGCTGTTAGATACTTGTAAAAGTTATACAAACAAAAAGAGAAGACCCGAGTTGTCAGGCGTGATGTCAGCTGCAATCAGATATACTAATGCTACATTTATTAGTGCCATACAGAACAGTGCCTTTGGAAAGGAACAAGGTTAGCAATATTGAGGCTGGTCATCCCTGGTGGATATTTTTCAGCAACAATTATTTAGCCTCTTTTCAGCTTTGGCAGCTAGGCCGAGTTTTTGATGTGTTCTTACAGGGCAGGAGTGAAGTTGCAGTGTGTCATCTTTTTAGCCTTTGGACCCCCCCTCTCCAGGCCAGCCAGGACTAGCAGCTGAGCCCGGTGCAGGGTAGGAGCCACCAGCTGTGTCATCCCCAGTCCTGCCCCCCACCCCACAGGTATTTACCTCTCTGCCAGGTGCCCTGGCCACCTGAAACATACTGCTGGGGAGGGTCGCATGACCGCTCTTCTGGCTTCCCTTTGCTTCCCTGTCAGAAAGTCCTTTTTCTGAGGGGAAGCAAAGACATCTCCAGGGGACATAAATTCTGCGCATGTGCAGTGGCGCAGAATTCCCCCAGGAGTATAATATACACATATGGCAGCATTGCAAAACAATACAGGTTCACCTGCTCCAAAATGCTCTGGTTCCTGCCACTAAAACGTAAGGGGCATATGTTAGCTGTTATAGATATGGGGCTGGATCATACAACCCCTGCTCATTTTGGTGAGTGTTTACTCATGCGAGTAGTTGGTAAATACTCATCGCCATGTAAGGATTGCACACCTACTGTACAGTGTTTGTAAAGAACATGCCACATTGTGGTTGAGCAGTTCTTGTCACATCCAGTATGTGGCAGTGATATACACACAAATTCGCTCCTTTAGAGCTAAAGCATTTTTTATAGCTTACACTGTGGTTGTGTTGAAGGTGAACCTGAACCACTGTACCCACAAGGCCAAAGCCCTGACCAGTGGGTGGCCAGTAAAAAATCTACTTAGTCTGGGTTGTTGAATTCTGTAACACAGTCTGAGTGCGTCTCATTGTGAGGAATTGTCAGATTCATCTGCAGATAAAATCACTTGAATTTGAAATGGTTTTTCTGCCTCTATGCAGCAGAGTGTTCTCTGGTTCAGTATTACCAGGGGTCACTCACCAAAGCTCTGGAGGATCTACAGGCTCTGGCATGTGAGATCCATGCTCCTGATGGCTGGTAAAAGGTCAGTAGGGAGGTATTGAGGCCACTATCAGAGTAGAATGTAACACATTTATTTGGGCATAAGCTTTCGTGGGCTAAAACCCACTTCATCAGATGCATGGAGTGGAAAATACAGTAGGAAGCTATATATACACAGAGTACATGAAAACATGGGGGTTGCCTTACCAATTCTAACAAGACAATTCAATTAAGGTGGGCTATTATCAGCAGGAGGAAAAATCACTTTTGTAGTGGTAATCAGGGTGGCCCATTTCAAACAGTTGACAAGAAGGTGTGAGTAACAGTAGGGGGGGAAATTAGCATCGGGAAACAGTTGTTAGTTTTCCTTTCCTTTCTTTTTAGATTGGGAGCATTAGGACTGTTTGGGTGTTTCCGTGTGTGGGTTTTCCCATTTGGAGCCGTTTGGAAGGCTGGCCGAAAGAGGAGTATTTTTCACAAAAAAGTTGGCTTTCTGCACATGTAGGGCCCTTGGAAGTAAAGTTTAGCTACGTCAATGCATCTGAATGGGATTTCTACAGCGCCTCAATAGCCTGTGATCAACTCTCGGTAGGCGGGTTTGGCTTTGGCTAGGTAGAGTCCCGTGCCTGCATCTTCCCTGTGTCCCAGGGATGGCTACTGTGAGGCCAGCAGAATTTGGGAGAAAAGAGGTCGAGGAGAAAGCCCCTCGAGCTGACTTAGAGTGGTGGTGCCCCTGGGCAGAGTGCTCCTCCTGCTCCTTCCTGTCTGAGCTCCAGTGTGGGCTTGGGGTCATGGGAACTGCCAAGCTCCCCCTGCGCAGGCCGAGTTTGAAGCCTCTCCCCTAGCTTGGGGTGCCGAGTATTAAGCCTTCATCTGTGGCTTTGGGCTGGAGAGCATGATCCGCCCTCGGGTCCATTTGGGTGGAGATGGTGGTCGGCAAGAATTCGGGCCATCAGGTTAACGGGGGCAAGCCAGCAGCCCTGCGATTTTGCTTCCTGGGCTGCCAGCTCAACCCTCATCTCCTATGAGCTGGGAAGGCAGCTGGCCATGCTCAGCCTTCTCCTCCCCTCCGCTCCCCTGGCCCAAGTCCCTTTCAGCCAGCAGGTTTATATGATGAAATAAGATTTTCAGTAATCATCATCATATCTGACATGTGTGTCTGGGTGGAGGCCTGAGGCTGGGCACTTTAAGGGAACTGCATTATTGAACTTCTAAGTAACCAGTGAGGTAATATAGAAGCTGTTTTGTGCTGGCTTGGTAAATCTAAGTATTGGAATATCCACCAGCTTTTGGGATTTGTCTGCCCCACTCTTTTTGCAGTTCACCCTAATTGTGTGACCTCAGCTGGCTCCCATATGCAGCATCCTCACAGTCCCCAGCCCTTCTCCCCCTTGCGGTGCTTGGGAGGATGGAGCCAGGTTGGGGAAGTTAGCTCAAATGGAAGAGCATGGGAGAAGTAGTGAGATGGATACACATATTCTCCAGTCTGCTCTGCTGTAGTGGGGGAACAGTATCCCTGATAATGTCACGGCAAACCTGGTGGCTGAACTTTGTGACTTTGTCCTCACTTACAACTATTTCACATTTGGGGACAATGTGTACCTTCAAGTCAGTGGCACTGCTATGGGTACCCGCATGGCCCCACAGTATGCCAACATTTTTATGGCTGACTTAGAACAACGCTTCCTCAGCTCTCGTCCGTTAACGCCCCTACTCTACTTGCGCTACACTGATGACATCTTCATCATCTGGACCCATGAAAAAGAAGTCCTTGAGGAATTCCACCTGGATTTCAACAATTTCCATCCCACCATCAACCTCAGTCTTGACCAGTCCACACAAGAGATCTACTTCTTGGACACTACAGTGCAAATAAGTGATTGTCACATAAACACCACCCTACACCGAAAACCAGGATTCCTCCACGCTTGGATCCTGCCTTGCTGAGCCTGCCTCCCCACATCTGGTGCACCTGGGGTGTTTCTGGGGCAGGCCTGGTCCTTGCACTGTGTCAGGGTTGGGTGCAGCCTCACCACTGAGTCCGTGTCCGGGGGTTGTGGGGAGTTGCACAGTGATCACCCACCTTCGGGCAGCCAGTGGCCTGTGCTCCCCAATGTCATGCTGGAGCCTCCACATTTATTTGACAAATAACATTTGCAGAATTTTGCAGAACCTTAAAATATTGTGCGCAGAATTTTGATTTTTTTTTGGCCCAGAAGGCAATCAGGAATAGTATTACAGCCGTCTCCTGTATTGAAACAGAACAACTCAGTTACATCTCAAAGGCCCAATACAGCTAACACCTCAAGGATATTCTCTTCTAAGGGTACGTCTACATTACCTGCCCGGATCGGCGGGTAGCAATCGATATATCGGGGATCGATATATCGCGTCTCGTCTGGACGTGATATATCGATCCCCGAACGTGCTCCCATCGATTCCGGAACTCCACCAGGGCGAGCAGCAGTAGCGGAGTCGATGGGGGAGCCGCGGCCGTCGATCCCGCGCCGTGAGGACGGGAGGTAAGTCGAAATAAGATACTTCGACTTCAGCTACGCTATTCCTGTAGCTGAAGTTGCGTATCTTATATCGACACCCCCCCCCTAGTGTGGACCAGGCCTAACTCATGTGATAGGGGCCTTTGTTTTTGGAAAAAGAGAATTTTGGCTCTCCGCTATTTGCAAATTCACTGCAACAAGCAAAGGTGTGTAGCTTAACGACAACTGTGAAGTGCTTAGATTGCCACACATTTGTTACAATAGATGTAGCAACTGGGACTTTTAAAAACTGTTATTTTACTGCTCTTCACAAGAAAGGGCGCAAACTGGAGGTATTTAATTCACCTGCTCTAGCCTATAACCAATTCAATGTTTCTCCCCACCCCTGAATCACCTTTTCATTGGAATTCTAGAAACCCGCCAGCAATCTTAGTCTTTGTGATACTCAGACTAAGGAGAGTCAGAAGTTTTCTTCCTCAGTCTCTGCTCTTTCAGTTGTAGTGCTGCAAATGGAGTAGCTATAATTAGTGAGATCTTACCCAACTGGACTTGGAAACACTAAAGCAGAGACTCAGATATAACATTGAAAACACCAAGGGAGCTGCTAACTCCTGTTTTCTTTGTGACACTGATCATAACCACTCCTCCTAGGTGCATTTGAATTCCATCTTTTTTTATTTACAGAAAACATGCTAGTTCTTGCAGGAGGAAAACATTAATTCCAGGCACATTATGTGAAATCAAGTTGAGAGAAGGACAAGCTGAGTCCTTTCTATTCAATAAAGCCACTTTCTTTCAAACAACTTCAAACTTAGTCCTTTCTATTCAATTACCCACTTTCTTTCAAACAACTTTAAATGGTGCAGCTTCTCTGTATTGCCTTGGCAACAAATGACACATGCCAGCTCAGTAAAGCTACCTCTTAAGGTTGAACAAGCTCTAATGTTTCCAAGTGCAAGGCAACTAGGAGTGAAAATAATGGAGTGTTACTAGCACAATGCCTCCCCCCACATCAGTTTTCCCTTACACCATGTTTCAATGCCACAGTTCCCATGTGAATTGCTCTCCTGCACACATTCAAGAGCTGAGATTTGAAGTATGGCTACAGACATACTATCTGTTTAGAAGTTATATCACCTGCTTGTAAAGTATACATCATGTCCCCCAGTAGTGGCTGGTTTACAAGAGAAGGTAACAGCCAGCTACTGCTGCTAGCTAGTGGAATTACTCCTTTAGTCCAAGTGGTAAAGAACTGTGCTTTTATGCTGAAGGCTCAGTGTGACGGGTTGGGTCACAGAAACCCCCTTGCGACTGCCACCTGATGTGCGGAGACTACCACTAAGCCCATTTTCCCTGGCAGCTTGGGACTTCAATACCCTGCCTGGTTGTGCCAGACACACTAGCCTGCTACACACACAGACCCAGGTCTGAACCACGTCCCCCAAAAGCTGCAGGCTTAACTGAAAACAGCTTAAGAAGTGCTTCTGTCTCCAACACCCAGATACCCAGTTCCCAGTGGGATCCAAACCCCAAATAAATCCGTTTTACTCTGTATAAAGCTTATATAGGGTAAACTCATAAATTGTTTGCCCTCTATAACACCGATAGAGAGATATGCACAGCTGTTTGCTCCCCCAGGAATTAATTACTTGCTCTGGGTTAATTAATAAGTAAAAAGTGGTTTTATTAAATATAAAAAGCAGGATTTAAGTGGTGCCAAGTAATAACAGACAGAACAATGTAAATTACCAAGCAAAATAAAACAAAAACATGCAAGTCTAAGCCTAATACAGTAGGAAACTAAATGCAGGTAAATCTCACCCTCAGATGTTCCAATAAGCTTCTTTGACAGACTAGACTCCTTCCTAGTCTGGGTCCAGCAATCAGTCACACCCCCGTAGTTACTGTTCTTTGTTCCAGTTTCTTTCAGGCATCTCTTTGGGGTGGAGAGGCTATCTCTTGAGCCAGCTGAAGACAAAATGGAGGGGTTTCCCAGGGCCTTATATAGTCTCTCTCTTGTGGGTGGAAACCCCTTGTGTTCTCCTGTGCAGAATCACAGCTACAAGATTGAGTTTTGGAGTCACATGGGCAAGTCACATGTCCATGCATGACTCGTTCTTTACAGGCCGACACCATTGTTTACATGTTAGTTTGAACGTTCCCAAGAAAGCTCAGATGTGGATTGGAGTCTCTCAAGGTCCATTGTTAGCCAAATACTCCCAATTACTTGAATAACCCCTTCAGATGTTGACCAAATCTGCCTTATGTGCTTTCCTACAGCAAACACTTTAAATACAAGCATAGAGCCAACACTCATAACTTCAGATATAAAAATGATACATGCATACGAATAGGATGAATACATTCAGTAGAACACCACCTTTGCAAAGATATGTTACCTGGCATACCTAGCATAAAACATATGCCAGTTATGTCATATTTACACTCATAAGCATATTTCTATAAAGCATTATGGGGGGCAACGTCACACTCAGAGTTCAAACTCTGCTGATGGTCTATGCCAGGTGGTCATCACATCATTGTGACATGCTGAGGTGAGGGTGTGATCCAGACCAGTGAGGCTCTGTGTCACCACTACCCTGCAATACTTCGCGGCAGTAGCTCCCACCTGGGCTGCTCCCAAGCAGCCTTCCAGCATGCCAGTCACATCCTGAGTGTCTCTGTGTAACTGCAGCCTGCCAGCCACACTTGAGGTACGCTCCGGCTTTGACCAACTTTGGTTACTTCTGCTGGGTGATCCCAACACACTCCCAGTCCCGGATGTTCCCCCAAACAGTATGTCTTGTACTGTCCAGCCTTCTCCTGGACAGTTCAAAAGTATTATGTTCATTATTCCTTTAAAGGAATAATATATACTAGCTTTCCACCTTAAATGGAGTTACCCAAACAATTTAATTCAAACACACTGGATTAGATAAAACAATAAAGCAAGTTGATTTAATTATAAATAGATAGATTTTAAGTGAGTACAAGCAATGAGTCATCAGACATGGTTACAAGAAAAACAAAGATACACTGCTTTCTAGTGGCTAACTTAATTATACTGGATTTAAAGCAAAATTTCTCACCACATACTTCCAACAGCTTTACTGACCAAACACACCAGATCAGGCCCCCACCCCGAAAGTACAACAGCTGTTTCCTTTGTCTCCTCTGGTGCAGAGAGTGTGATGGGCAGGGAAAGACAGGGGTGTCTTTGCGTGTTTGTCCCTCCTTTTTATAGTTTCAGTCCCTCTTTGAAAAGCATGCCCATCCGATAACCAAGAGACAGGGTGCTGGTGGAGGAAGGAAACCTCATGCTCTTTCTCTGCTAACAAGCAGATCTTTTTCTCTGCTGACCTTTCTTGCCAAAGACTGGCCACTTTATAGGCGATGTCCGATTAGCTTTGTTGACACTTGGCCTGCATCAGCTTGCCCTTTGTCTCTGAGAAACTAGTTTAAACACTCCCCAGACTTATCTGGGAAACACACTTCAGTCATAATTTCAGCTTATGTTCATAACTTTACACATAATGTTCTTACATGCATTTTACTGTGATATTACTGATCAGCAAGTTATGAGTTTTCAAATGGTACCTCCCAAGACATGCCTTGTACAAAGATTATTACAATAACATGTAGGGCGTGAATACAAGGGTCCATTCCATCATAATCATCTCTCTACAAAATAGCTACATAAAATAACCCTTGCTTTCCTCTTGTACTACATGAGTCAGCAGTTCCAAATCAATAACGTGCAAACCAGTAGTAGTGCTTTTGGCTTTTTAGGACTGGTTCTCTAGGTTCCCATTAAAAATGAGCATCTGTGCTGGGTCAGTTACCCACTCCATGAACCTTTGGGCAACTGCCAACTTTGCCAGAAACAAAAATGGTTCAATTCCCCACTGGGTGCAAAGAATAGAGGTGGTGGTGCGGGGAGGGCAGGGGGACAAGGTGATAAAACTAAGAAACAAAAGTCAGATCCAAGCAGTAGTCAAAAATAAACCAACTAAAATAAGTGAGCCTTGTAGTACCTCTATGGGCATTTGGAGAGATGGTATACCATTGTCTTCTACAGTATATTCTGAATTGAATGGTCAAGTGTATTTCTGAATGACTAAATGAACTGGGCTAATGTAGTTAAAGTCAGGAGTTCACCTGTGCCACAGTTATTTGGGCTTTTCCAAGGTTTGCTGAAAGAAAATAGAACACCTATCGCATATACATCCAGATAGACACAATATTAACTACAAAAATCTACCTGCCATGAAAACTAAGTCCTCCCCTCTATCTCTTCTTCATCAGTATCCTGTGTGAAATAGGATAGGATAGGATATTCTATTTCCAAGTGACCTGAAGGTCAATAAATTCAACTTCTGTTGGACCAAAAGGGGGGACGAGGCGTGAATTCCAGAGTCAAAGGTCCCCGCACTGAAAATGTTATCCCTCCAGTCCCGATTCATGATTCCAAGGAACAGTAGGAGGGAAAACAGAAGAATAAAGACAATGAACTTCAAGAATGCAGAATTTAGCAAAACTCAGATAATTGGAAGGTAAGATTCTGTGGGAAGCAAATCTAATGGGGGAAAAAAAGAGACCAGGGAGTTGGCAGTTTTTAAAAAAGACATTATTAAGGACACAAGAGCAAACTATCCCAATGCGTAGTAAAGATAGGAAGTATGGTCAGAGCTCACTGTGGCTTAAGGGACTGTGACGGGGTATACCTGCTGGAGGTCCTGCAGTCCAACTACACCCCTCCCCAGGAAGAAGCAGAGAAGGTGAGTCCTCCAGGTCTGCCTCATGGAAACAGCTAATCAGAGCCCAGCAAGCAGCGATACAAGGAGCTTCAGGGGTTTAGCAGGTCAATTCGTGGCTGGGGCAAGGAAGGGTGCTCTGGCCAAAGGCACTTGATGGGCTGCATTTGCTAAATCTGGGAGCAAGCGAATCTGAAAACTCTAACCCTAAGGTAACAGGTAAAGGGACTAGGTGGGAAGAAACCCAGGGAATGCAGCAGCAACTAATTAAAGGAAGCAGTATATATATATGGCTTCTGTTTATAGAGACCCTGGATTGGAACCTGGGTTCCCCCTCGCCCCCCAGCCACTAACAAAAGTGGCCTAAGCCCCAAGAAGGAGACAAGGTTCCTTTAGAAGCCTGAGTGGAGTGTTGGATTGACAGGGCCCAGAGATAGGGCTGAAAAACCTGGTAAGGACAAACAGTTTGGTGAACTCTTTGTTACCCTGGAAGGGGTCCGTTTTGACTGTGTGACTTGGCTGGGTGGGTGAGCCATTGAAGACCTGTTTAGCAAGGTCTGCAACCTACAGCAGGTGCCAAAAGTGGGGAAAAGATTGCAATGCCACTAGGAGGCACTTAGGAGGAGTGCATGCCAGGGACATAAATGGTAACAAGAAAACATTTTACAGGTACATGAGAAGTAAGAGGAAGACCAAGGACAGGGTAGACCATTATTCAATGAGAAGGGAATGTATTAGCAGGAGTGTTGTAAGCAAGACATGAGAAATAATTCTTTTACTCTTCTCAGCACTGGTAAGGCCTCAAGTGGAGTATTGTGTCCATTTCTGGGCACCATACTTCAGGAAAGATGTGGAAAAGTTTGAAAAAGTCCAGAGGAGAGCAACAAAAATGATTAAAGGTCTAGAAAACATGACTTATCAGGAAAGATTAATAAAAGGGGGTTATTTAGTCTGGAGAAGAGAAGAGAAGAGAAGAGAAGGGGGGACATAACAGTCTTCAAGTATGTAAAAGGTTGTTATAAAGAGGAGGGTGATAAATTGTTCTCCTTAACCACGGAGGACAGGACAAAGAGTAATGGGCTTAAGCAGAAGCATGGGAGATTTAGATTAGACATTAGGAAACACTTCCTGTCAGGGTAGTTAAGCACTGGAACAAATTACATAGGAATCTCTGTCATGAGAGGTTGTTAAAAACAAGTTAGACGAACACCTGTCAGGGATGGTCCAGATAATACTTAGTCCTCTCTCAGCACAGGGTACTGGACTAGATGACCTATTGAGGTCCCTTACAGTCCTACATTTGTATGTTTCTATAAAACTCTGAAATTGCAAGCTTTGGAAAGTTTAAGGCAGACCCTCACATTGTTTTAAGTTTGCAGTGTTATAGCTGTTGGTCCCTTGGAGAGACAAGATGGGTGAGGTAATATCTTTTATTTTATTTTTCATTATTTTAATGCATTCTTTATCAGAGAATTTTCAAAAGTTCATTAAAATGGTTATTTATTTAAGGGCTTTCTAGATCCCACCACAAATTATTCTTGTGGACTCTAAGAAGTTTTGGATCTCTCTCATTCTTATCTGTACAACCCCATTGGGAATTGGTGGAAGTCCCATCACTGCAATCTTTTAAAAGGAGACTGAACAAAAGCGTGAGGATATTTTACAGATGACAATTCTGATTGTAAGGGCATGGATAAAGATGAACCAATAGTTCTTACTTAGCTATCATTTCTATGGATTCATAACCACAGTGGAGTTGCTCAAATATAACTAAGATGAATTTGGCTGAAAATACAGCAGTCAAAATATTGGTGTTTTGAACATCTAAAGTTTTCTTTTAGAATCCAGCTGATACTCTCTGCAATTTACATAAAGGGACCTGCAGCAACATCATATTAACACCTACACAATTTCCTTACAAATTAGGTTTCTAAATATTTAATATAACTGGGGTCTTTTGAAACCCTCTGTTTATAAAAATCAACTTACATCCTGCTGTGATGATTACCTGATTCAAAAGTAAGTCTCTTGTGAAAGACCGAATAGAGAAATTCAGAATTCTTAGAACCCACCAATTAAAATGAAATATCACAACCATTATTCTCCATATCCTATAATATGGATCCCCCTCTTTCTTAACACTAGGAAAATCAGAGAAGGACTCTGAACCTCATGTCTATCCATTGTTTTAACTCTATAAACAGTATTGTTTGGTGTAAAAATGACTGTTTCCTACGAAGTTTTACTGCCTGCCTGTAAAGCATGTCAGATCTTCTGATGTGTCAGCATCATTTTTGGACAACTTGTTTTTCCTCTCCTTTTCTAAAGGAAGATCTGTGCCATGACTGTGGCTCCCATCTGACAAAGCACTTAACTTTATTAGTTAAGCACATGCTTAAATTTAGGCACATGACTACTCTCATTGACCTCCTGTGTTTAACAAGCAATATCAGATGGATTATTGGAGGGAGGGAGTTTAGTAGGCAGACACCACCCACCAACACAGCCTGCTCACCTTGATTTTTCCTAGTCTATTAACTTCAAGGGGCCTATTCCCATGCTTAAAGTTAAGCATAAGTTTAAGTGCTTTGTTGAATCAGGGTCTGCAGGCACAAATAAATTTTAGATTGGAATTAAGGTGCAACTTTTTAACAATGAGGGTAATTAACCATTGGAACAACTTAAGGATATTTGTTGATTCATCATTACTAGCAATTTTTAAATCACGATTGGATTTTTTCCTGCTCTAATTCAAAAAAGAATTATTTTGGGGGAAACTCTGTGGTCTGTGTTATACAGCAGGTTAGACAAGTTGATTATAGTGGAACCTTCTGACCTGGGAATATCTGAATCATAACACTGTGGTCCCAAAGAGGATTCTTCCCCAAACGAGTTAATGGATCTGATCAGCAGATGAGGGAAATCAACATGGGCAGGCTGTGTTTGGGGCAGGGTTCATGACTATGAAATGCCCTCCTTCCAAAGATCCGTCTGAGATCATGTTTGTTGGTCTTCAGACTACGTAGCACAAGTCTCATCTTTTTAGCCAAGCCTTTGATTCCTTGCAGACACTTTTCTCTCTTCATCACACTTCTGTTTTATTTAGTTGTTAATGCCTATTACCCATAATTAAGGCTTTGTGTCTGTCACGGAGGTCATGGATTCCGTGACCTCCAGGACTTCTCCAGCGGCTGGCTCAGGGGGTTTGAGTGCGGGGCAGCACTTACCTTGGGGGGGGGGGCTCCCTGGAAATGGCTGGCTTATCCCTGCAGCTCCTAGGTGGAGGGGTCAGGGGGCTCTGCGTGCTACCCCTGCCTGCAGGCAGAGATGGCAGGTTTGTATAATATTTGTTGGTGCCCAAAATGGGTCCAAGTCCCGCTCCCCCCACACCTGCCTTGTAAGCCGATACATATTTTTAAAAATAATGTAAAAATGTGAGGGCTGTGGGGTGGGGCTGGTGATGAAGGGTTTGGGGTGTGAGAGGGGCTCAGGCAGAGGGTTGGGGTGTGGGGTTGAGGTCTGTGGGGTGGGGCCAGGGATGAGGGGTTCACAGTGCACGAGGGGGCTCAGGGCTGGGGCAGAGGGTTGGGGTGTGGAGGGGTGAGGGCTGTGGCTGGGGGTGTGGGCTCTTGGGTGGGGCAGTGCTGGGGATGAGGAGTTTGGGCTGCAGGCAGGCTGCCCCGGGGCTGGGGCTAGGGAGGACTCCCACAAGCCCTCTCCCCGCCGGCAGCAGCGAGCTCCAGGGGGGGGCCCCCCACTCTCCTCCCCCTCCCCTGACAGCACACTCACCTCACACCACTGTCACTGCATGTGCTTCTAGGGCCCCTCTCAGGTCCAGGAAGCCCCCTCACCTCCCCTGTGGTGGAGGCCGGGGGAGGGGGGGGAGCTGCCATCACGTGTGCATCTCCTCCCTTGCTGCTGCCCCTCACTGTAGCCTCATTGGGGGTGGGGGATGGGGCTGCCTCTTGTCCAGCGTGGGGCAGGAGCGGTGACTGTGGGCAGGGGGCCCCCCTGTGCTGGTGGAGGGTCCCGCCGGAAAAGGGAAGGGTCCGTCCGTCCGAGGCGGAAGGGCAGGGTCAGCCTGGGTCAGCCTGCCCTGGCATTAGGGGTTAGGGGGCACTAGGACACTGCAGCCGACAGAGCAGAGCGCAGCGCAGAGCTTCAGGGGGCAGCCGCCCACTTGACCAGGGTGCAGGCAGGGACGGTCGGGGGAGGCACATGGGGGTGGCAGGCAGGACCGGGGGAGACGCCCAGCCCCAAACATTGGTGGAGCCGGGCCCCCAGGCCCTGAATATTGCTGGAGCATGGGCACCATGGACCCATATAACTCACTACCCCTGCCTGCAGGCACTGCCCCCGCAGCTCCCATTGGCTGCGATTCCTGGCCAATGGGAGCTGTGGAGCCGGCGTTCATGGCGGAGGCAGTGCGCGGAGCCCCCCTAGTCTTCCCTCCCCCTAAGAGCTGCAGGGACATGCTGGCTGCTTCCGGGGAGTTGCACGGAGCCAGGTAGGGAGCCTGCTGGCCCTGCCAACCATCCCTCCACAGCACCACCGGGGTCCTGAGACGTGTGCCGCCATCCGCCTCCCCGCCCCAGCACCAGCTGAGGTCCCGAGCCACCCCACCCAGAGCACCCGCAGCCCCCCGGCCCAAGTTTTAGTTATGGGTATACAGTACAAGCCGCAGACAGGTCACGGGACATTAATTTTTGTTTACTGCCCGTGACCTGTCCACGATTTTTACTAAAAATACCCGTGACTAAAACGTAGCCTTATCCATAATTGTCAGAGTAGTGAGAATGCTACTCATGGCTGACTGAAGGAATGGGCAGCTGGTCTCTTTTCACAATATTTTTGTGTGTGACATCTCAGCTTTTGTTAGTATTCAGTGACAATATCTGCCATGCTTGTATGTGGGATACTGAATTTGTAGAAGACCAAGTGTCTTTATTTTCTTGATTTGAATTTCTGGAATGAATGGGTGGCTTGGATCAAAATATGCATGAGTCATCCATCGGAAAATGAAACATTTTTCTTTCAAGAAAATGTATTATTGTCTTGTATTGTATGACTGTCCTAGCAGCAATTGCAGGATAATAACTGGCAGATGTAAATAGTCAACTCAATCTGCTCTGCCGAAGATCAGATCCCAAATACTTTGCATTTGTCCATTCTTTGGAAGAGAGTATTTGTATGCTGATGGGTTTGGAGATGACATCTGCTAATTTGCACCAATTTTGTAAATTCCTTGCCTTGTTCCTTAATTACATTTTTGTCAGTTATGACCTCCACCTATACTACTGGTCAGGAATTTGCCATTCAAAGTTTGTTTGGTTTTTTTGACAGAAAATGCAGTTTCGGCAAAATCTCAGTTTTGCCAGAGTTTTTTCTATTTGACCCAAATTTAAACATTTTGGTTTGAACAGAATCAAAACAACATTTCATTTTGGGTCAGTTCAACATTAATTTTTTTCTGCCTGAGCTGCCACGGTGCCTCATGGTAGTTGTAGCTAGTGTGGCTCATGCCCCCCTTCTGCTCATCCTGCCAGGGTCCTGGCTGGACTACATTGCCCATGATGAATCACAACTGTTTAACTAGAGGGGAGACTAGTGCATCATGGGAGATGTAGTCCAGCCTCATAGCCTGGCCCATAGAGGAGAAAAGGAGCATAAGGCACCTGAATTAAATTCCCATGAGGCACCATGACTAATCTGTCATGGGGACAGATTAGTGTTGAACCAAGCCAACATGAAACATTTTGGATTGGTTCAACATTCCCAAATCAAAACATATTAACATTTACTAATTAAATTTGCATCCTACCATATTGTGTCATAGACAAGCACCTTCACGCAATATTTGATGCTAAAATTTGCAACATCTAACTTCTAGGCTTTTAGGGACAAAACAATCACAGGAACAACACCGCAAGTCAGAGCGCCTGAGTTAGGTGTCTGTGCTCCTTATGGAATGAATGGGTAGAAACCACGTGCCTTAGAATGTGATCCACCAAAGTCAGCCTGCTAGCCAATGGGATGCACTGAAAACAGGCCTCACCCCTCTCACGGAGAGAAGTGCTTCCCAGCAGCCTGGACTATCAGCCTGAGAGTGACTCTATAGTCCAGTGATTTGGGCACGCACCTGGGACTGGTGAAGCCCTGTTCAAATCCCTTTTCCTCATCGGGTTAAGGTTGGACTTGAACCTGTGGTCTCCCACATCCTGTGTGAGTGCTCCAGCCACTGGGCTAGAGGTTACAAAAGAAGTGGACTGCTTCCACCAGCTGTCTTGTGTGGAGTGAGGCATTCTCTGAGCATGCCTACCAGATCAGCTCCCACATACAAAATTAGGTGCCTATCTTCCTCTGGTTCCTGGATTACTGGGGCTTAGGCAGAGAAAGATGTCCTGGAGCCTTGACTGAGGCAGCAGTGTGCAGAAGCATAGGTGTATGTAAGGAGTATGGGTGCCTACAGGATTAGTCAGCAGCCAAGTGGAGTTTTTGTGCAACACAGTGGCACCTAAATCTGGGAGTTGGGTGCCTAAATACCTGCATCTGACCAAGGTCATTTGAGAAAAGCAGCCTGGTTGAGAACAGCCACCCACCCAAAAAAAGTTCCCAGCACTTCCTCCCCTTCCTATGCCCTGTGTGTGAAACTGTACCCCCATCCGCACCACCATAGGCGCTAACTTCTCCTAGCGCCGGTGGGTGCTCGCCCCCCATCCCCGGCCCCACCCCAACTCCACACCTGCCTTGCCCCCATTCCAACCCCTTCCCCAAAGTCCCTGCCCCAACTCTGCCCCCTCCCTGCCCCTATTGGACTCCTTCCCCAAATCCCCAGCCTGGCCTCTTCCCCACTTCCTCCCATGAGCATGTTGCGTTCCCGCTCCTCCCCCATCCCTCCCACAGCTTGTTACGCCGTGAAACAGCTGTTTTGAGGTGGCAAGCGCTGGAAAGAGAAGCGGGGACATGGTGTGCTCAGGGGAGGAAGCGGAGGCAGAGGTGAGGTGAGCTGGGGCAGGGAGCTTGGCTGCTGGTGGGTGCAGCGCACCCACCAATTTTTCCCTGTGGGTGCTCCAGCCCCGGAGCACCCACAGAATCAGCGCCTATGCGCGCCACCCTCATACCAGCTCTGTCCCCTATAGCAAACAGAACTCCATCCTCCCTTCCCTCCATACAGAACTCTGCCCTCTCCCTGCCTCCAACAAACCCAACCCCCCTCCACCACCAATCCCATCTGCCCAGCTCCTGTACCTCCGTGACCTGTACTCCCCCATCCAGAAAACCCCCTCCTGGCCCCTGCTCCTCCCCACATACCCTCCCTCAGCAAGAGCCCCCTCTGCTCCTCTGTTTCCATGAAAATAGCAAATGCTATAAATTTTATTGCCTTTTGTTCCTGCTCTCACCTCCCTTTTTAATTTGTTAATTTCAAACTCCTTCAAGTGGCACGTCTCCAAAGACAGCATGTAATGAACAGTGCTTGATTAGTATTTTTGTGCTTGCTCATTAGAGAGTAATTGCTTTTCATTGCAGATAGACCTCTACAGCCCACCATGCCACAGATGGTCAGTTATTTGCTGTGATGGTTTGGTTTTTAGAGGACTCCTTTCCCACCCCATCCCCAGCCATGGGCACACTACTGCACTTGTGTGTGTGTGTGTGTGGGGGAAGTAAAAGCAGTGTCACGGCTATCCAAGGAAGGCATCCAACGGGGTCCCTGTCTGTGACTCACAGAGGTAGAGGGGGGAATAAAGGAAAGATCTGAAAGGGGAGGAAGTAAGAGAGACCATGGGAGGGAAGGGGGGGAATATTGTATTGGCCAAACAGTTTAAAAGAGGAAGAATGTGTTTGGGAAGCTGTTGGGACTTAAATGTTCCATGGCAGTTGGGAGATTTATGATGGTGGAATGGGGAGATGTGAAGGTTCCATGGCAGTTAAGTGTCAGGCTCAGGGTTCTAGGTGCTCAGGCCTGGTGGTTGGAGCAGTGGTTGAGGACGGAGTTGGGACCAGGCCAAGGGCAGCACTGAAACCGGGACCTGGGGACAGGCCTTGGGTCAGAACCAGGATCTGAGTCTTGACACAGGCGAAAGGTCAAAGCCGGGTTGGAGTCAGTCCAAGAGTCTGGGGGACAGGTGCTGGGCTAGAGTGAGTCACAAGTAGGGTTGCCAGGTGTCCAGTTTTTGACCGGAACACCTGGTCTAGAAGGGATCCTGGCGGCTCCGGTCAGCACCAGTGACTTGGGCATTAAAAGTCCAGCTGGCCGCCCACAGCGGGACAGGCAGGGTGCCTGCCTGGTTCTGCGCAGCTCCCAGGAAGCTGCCGGCATCTCTGTTCAGCCCCTATGCAGAGGGGCGTCCACGAGGGCTCCGTGTGCTGCCCTCTCCCCGAACGCCGGCAGCTCCGCATTTCCCATTGGCTGGGAACCACAGCCAATGGGAGCTGCGGGGGCGGTGCCTGCAGGCTGGGGCCACACATGGAGCCGCCTGGCCAAGCCTCTGCCTAGGAGCCAGAGGGAGATGCCTGCAGCTTCCTGGGAGTTGCCTGAGGTGAGCACCACCTGGAGCCTGCATCCTGAACCCCCTCCCGTGCCCCTGCCCCAACCCTGAACCCCATCCCAGAGCCCGCACCCCACACCTCCTCCCACACCCCAACCCCCTGCCCCAGCCCTGAGCCTGCACTCTGAACCCCCTCAGCCCCAGTCCAGAGCCCTCCTTCACCCTGAACCCCTCATCCTGCCCCCCCTCCCCCAGCTGGAGCCCTCACCCTTGTGGTCATCTGACCTGAGCTCTGCCCAGGGATAGGCCGCTGCAGCCAGCCTGAGGGCTGAGTCATAGCTAAATGAGCAACCCTGGTCCTGCCTCAGTAAAGGGCATTTGTTGTTCCCTGGCAGTTGGGAGACTTATGGTGGGGGTGGGGCACACAGGTTCCATGGCAACTGGGGTATTCAGTGAAGAGAGGAGAAGGGAATTTATAAAAGAGTAACTGTTTCCTTTGAAGGGTGCAGCAGGAGAGGTTGTGTGGGGCAGGGTGTCCATTCTGGAGATCAGGCTTTCCAGTTTCATTGACAGTTCTAGCCTTTTAGGAAACTGGGTGAGAAAAAGGAGAGAAACATGACAAAAGAGAATGCTGGGGGCAGCGGGGAGAAATGTTTCTTCATTATATTTTGGCAGAAGTGGGAAGAGGCCAGAATCCTGGTCTACAGCTCCTTGATGAAGAGGCACTGTCTGAATTCCCCAAGGGTAGTGATCACGATAGAGACACATAATAAAATCGTATGTTAGAAATGAAGAAGACTTACTAGGTCATTTAAATCAGTCACTCTGTAATGTAGGTTTATTGCCTGCACTACACTCGGCATTATTTTGGCCCCATTAGTATGAAAACTAGTCAGGTAACTGGGCTACCACCAGTTCCCTTGGGAAGCTATTCCTATCTTAATATAAATTTTAAATGCATGGTTAATAATTATCATACTGATTTTTAAAAAAGATCAGGGCCCCAATCCTATGTATGTGTACTCAGAACTCCCAGTAATGTCAACAGAATGTGGAGGTACTGAAGGTTCCATGGAAAATGAGGTAGAGGACATCTTTGGTGAGCTGAACATTTAGAGCCTGAAGGTTTGGAGAAGTTGGGGGTAGGGGAGATGTCAAATGGAATGATTGAGCCCAAAAGTTTTATGGCAGGTGGTGCTGGGGAGCTGTCAGCTGGAATGTTGAGGGACCAGAGTTCCCCTGGGAGTTGGTGTGTGTTTAAGGGGGCATGTGGCACCTGAAGTTCCAAGGTGGTTAGTTACAAGATATTGGTGGATCTGTTGGAAAAAAGTGGTAGGTTGTGAGGTTTCATAACAGCGGGGGCATCAGAGGGAGTTTTGGGTGTACAAGGAATCCAAGGTCAGATCCTTAGTAAAAAGGGAAACCGGTTTAATGGTAGTTCATAGATATCTACCTATTTTAAATAAGTTCAGTAAATACTGCAGAGACTGAGATGCCCTTCATTTACTAAAAGGAATACCTAGAATACTGCAAACATGAATGTTGTCTCAATGCAAATGGCAAGTTTTTAAAGGCCACAGCTATACTTCAAAGAAACCCGTGACAATTCTTCACTCAGGCTATGGCTCCACTAGAGAGCTTATAGCAGCCCAGCTGCACCACTGAAAGCTCTCTAGTGGAGCTGCTCCAAGCCAATGAGAGAGAGAGAGCTCTCCTGCCGACTTTACTCCAGCCCCTGCGAGCAGTGGTAGCCATTATGTCAGCAGGAGAAGCTCTCCCACTGACAGCACCATCCTCATAGATGCTTAAATTGGCATAAATTGTCACTGGGGCAGGAGGGAGGGGGAGAGCTGGCTAATTCACACCCCTGAGCAAAGTAAGTTATGTTGACATAAGCCATAGTGTGGCCATAGCCAAATGACCAATTGTTCCTTTGGGTTTAGTTATTCAAATGCAATGGAATGGAAGTAACTGATTGACCTTTTATCACATTCAGACAAGGAAAACATGCAGTTCCATTCTTTACAAACTCTTTATACAGTGAAGACATATACAGATTTGCTAGACTTCAATATCTTCTCTGACCTGCATCTAATATCATAATTTGGTTCCCCTGGCAGCGAAACACAATCCTCTCGAAGAGAGTATTGAACAGCTGACACTGCATTTGAAGGATAAATATTTACCTGCCAGATCCCATAATGAGACAAGGTGGGTGAGGTAATCTCTTTTATTGGACCAATTCCTGTTGGTGAGAGAGACAACACCACTACACAGATCACAGGTCAGGTTTTAGTACCTATTAATGCCTTAAGTGTGATTGCAATTCACCCACCCATACTAACGCTAACAATATTGTTGTCATGCCACAACACACTGTAAAACAAAGTGACAATTAAAATAGCTTTTTTAATGGTGCAGTGATTTTAACCAGCCAAATATAACTCTCCACTTGCAACGCATTAAACATTTTTTTTAATTTATTTTTTTGCCTCTCTGTGATCTGAAGTGTGTAGGCTGCCTAAACCAAGCAGAGCTATTAAGGTTCTATGGCCATTTTGCAGTTACCAGGCAGGGTAGGTATTTATTGTGCCAGGGAAAAGATGAAGCAGCAGCTTTTCTTGTTGCAAATAAAATACTAAGATAATTGGGGGTTTAATGAGGGTGTGATGTGCATTGTAAAGAATCGGTCACTTTCTTCTAAGTCTGAATGAGGAACTTAATCTAAGAAAATTATCCTTAATCTGGCTCTCTTGGTTTCACTGTAGAGCCTCTGCCTAGAACCTTCTCCAGCCTGGCTTCCTTTTTTCAAGTTGATAGTGTCCCTTTAAGATTGTCCTCCAAGAATGGGGGGGACCCCTAGCAATTTACTTGTTAAAGAGACCAAAGGTGGTCAGAATTTAGGCAGGTATTATTGGATAATTCAGTTACTGCCTCTTTAATCAAAAACAGGAAGGAGCCACCCAAAGAAGCTCCACATGAAACCAAAAGGTAACTACAGTTCAAAGATCTGATGCTCTGGTGTTGTCAGTAGCACTGCCAAATGCAACCCAAGGTAGGATACACATGCAGGCTGACAAGATCAATGGGGGACTTCAATCAAAAATGATAGAAATGGACTTGATTAAATCAGACTGACCCCTAGGGTGACCAGACAGCAAATGTGAAAAATCAGAACAGGGGGTGGGGGGCAATAGGAGCCTATATAAGAAAAAAACCCAAAAATCGGGACTGTCATTATAAAATCGGGACATCTGGTCACCCTACTGACACCATACTAGCATTTTTCCACCCACTCACTTATTCTGTGACAATTTACAATTGAATCAACATGGCTGCTGCCTCTCTACACAGGGTTTGGGGTCACGGTCTACCTAAGTAGCTCAACTGGTCTGGCTCAACTTCCCTCATTCCCAGAGGTCTCAGGGGGTAATGTGGGGAGAGGGATCACTTAATTATGCAGAGGTCCAGGGGCCACTCTAGCTATAGGCAAACTAGACAGCTGCTTAGGGTGGCATATTTCTGGCCAGTTGTGTAGGGCAGCATATTGTGATGGAGGGGCTGCCAGGCCACACCTGAGTAGCATTGTGACCTCATGCACCGTGTCACAACATCATCTACTCAGGTGTGGCCTGACAGCTCCTCTGCTATGATAGAGGAGTGACCAGACCAAGTCTGAATCACATTGCAACTCCACATGCCAGAGCCAGGGCCGGCGCAACCCATTAGGCGACCTAGGCGGTCGCCTAGGGCGCTACTATTTGGGGGGCGCCGGCGCCCCGGTCGTCAGTGCAATTTTGGGGGCGGGACCTTCCGCCGCCTAGGGCACCGAAAAAGCTGGCGGCGCTCCTGGCCAGAGCACAACTCCACTCACTCCAATGTGCTAAGCTGCCACTCACATCATGATCCCCAGATCAAATCCTGTCTCCACCTCAGGCAGAATGGGGAATTGAATCTGGATCTCCCAAATTACAGGTGAGATCTCTTATCCCAGTGGTTAGAGCAAAGGTGGGCAGTACCACCCCCTCTTCCCCTCCAGCCTTTTTGTGTGGAGTGAGAGAGGCACCTCAATCAGTGTTTTTCAAAGTTCAGGTCGCAACCCGGTACTGGATCATGGCATGTAAGGCACTGGGTCGCCTTGCTCAGCACCCAGGGACCCGTTGGCGGTGCTGCTGAGCTAAGGCAGGCTAGTGCCTACCTATTTCAATACCACGCTGTGCCCCAGAAGCGGCCAGCAGTGGGTCCGGCTTCTAGGCACAGGGGCCATGGGGCTCCGCGCACTGCCCCCGCCCAGAGCTGGGGGGGCGGTGCCTGTGGGCAAGAGCCGCACAGAGCTGCTTGCATGCTTCCGCCTAGGAGCTGGACCTGCTGCTGGCTGCTTCCAGGGTGCAGCACGGTCCACAGTGCCAGGACAGGCAGGAAGCCTGCCTCTGCACCCCAGCTGCATTGCTGATTGGGAGCCGTCTGAGGTAAGCCAATGCCCCAATCCACTGCCCCAGCCCTGAGGCCCCCCAAACCCAGAACCTCTTCCTGCACCCCAAACCCCTCATCCCTGGACCCCCCAGAGTGTGCACCCGCAGCCCACATCCCTGAGCCCCTGCACCAGCACTGAGCCCCCCCAAATGCAGAGCCCTTCCTGAACCCCAAACCCCTCATCCCCAGCTCTGTTGGGTTGTGGGGATCAACAATTTTCTTCAACTGGGTCCCCAGAAAAAAAGTTTGAAAACCACTAACCTAAATCATTCTCACAAGAAGTGATTAAAGTGCCTAAGCTGCTTGACTCCGGGCAGTGGGTTCCAGTTTGTGGATTGCTAGCAAAGATAGGCACTTATGTCCTGGCTGCAGGAAGGTGCCCATCTCCCTGAGAAGGGGTGGGGCTTTGGACACACCCCTCTTAGGCAACTCTCCACTCAGTGCTGGGTTTTGTGATCATATTCTTAAGTGCCTCTCTCTCCCCATACATTGTATAGGGAGTCTAGGTGCCTAACTCAGGCTGTGAGAATCTCAGTGTTGTTCCTGTGATATTCTAGCAGCCTAGAAGTTAAGCATTGCAATGCTCCGTGTTGCGCTGTTTGAGGCCCAGATCCACAAAGGGACAATGTTTTTCATTAGTTAGTTTTCTTTTTGGGGTTGATAGAGAATTTGTAGCAAGATGTGGAGCCAGTCTTGCATTTCTTGCACACCCAGAAGTCCCACTGCCTCTGTAGGAGTTCTGAGAACACCATATACAGTAACTCCTCACTTAACGTTGTAGTTATGTTCTTGAAAAATGCAACTTTAAGTGAAATGATGTTAAGCGAATCCAATTTCCCCATAAGAATGAATGTAAATGGGGGGGTTAATTTCCCTGTAACCTTTTTTTTTTGCCATACAGTACAGTACTATAGTTGGGAGGTGCCCCTGCCTTACCCCACACAGGCACAGCCCACTGGCACTGGAGACAGTGAGGCAGGCTAGGAGGCTGAAGGTGCTGTAGCCTAGGAGAAGCACATTGCGCAGCAGCAGCTGCAGCTTCCCCTACTGTGCAAGCACCAGGGGCGGGCGGCTCAACCCTCGGCCCGCCCACTCCACCCCTTCCCCCAGAACCCACCCTTAACCCGCCTCTTCTTCCCCCCCTCCTCCCCCTTTACTCCGCACGCCGCGTCCTCGCTCCTCCCCCGCCTCCTGCCCGCGGCAATCAGCTGGCTTGCGGCGTTGGGGAGGGAGGGAGAGCCTGTGGGCCGTCTCATCGCTCCTCCCCCGTCCCTCCTGAATGCTGCAAGCCAGCTGATTGCCGCGGGCAGGAGGCGGTGTGGGGGGAGGAGGGGGAAGGCGCTGATCCGTGGGGTCTGCCGGTGGGCGGGAGGCGCTATTGGGGGGCGTAGGGGAGCTGACAGGGGGCTGCCAGCTGTGGACAAAACAGGCAGCCAAACGACGTTATAGCAAAGTATTGCACAACTTTAAATGGAGCATGTTCTGTAACTGAGCAGGGACGTAAGATCGAAACAAAGTTCAGCGAGAGGACGTTAAGTGGGGAGTTACTGTACAGGAATCTCAGGTCTTTAATTTGGCATGCTGGTAACAGCAACAAACTCCTGCTTTGGCTAACAGCATCGTCCAATGGAGTAGGGTTGGGGCAGGGTGGGGTGGAAGAGGAATNAGCAAAAACCCTGGAGCTGGCGCTGGGAAGAGTGAGTCACAAGGAGATACTAGGTGCCATTGCAGACCTCAAGAGCAGATGCTCCACTGTAAAAAGGATTTCAGGAAGAGCAGTGGATGAGGCTTTTTTCCATAATAGCCTGCAAGCCACACCCCTTTAAACTTGGATCATCTTATTTTGGGTTGATTGGAGTCTATTACATTTAAGTTTTACTCAATATTTCACCATCTTCTCCCTGAGTGCCTTGAAAATAACTTTTGGATAAATGCGATGTGGTGCTGGCTTTTGGGCTAATCCCTGGCTGTGTACCTTTAATTGCCTGTATAGCATTACATTTTGATAATATTGTTTTGTAGTGAGATCTAAGTGTTTATATCGGAGATTTCACCATAAAATGAGATTTTGCACAAAATGAGATTCCTCCCCGCCCCCTATGATTTCAGTGCAAATCCATTCTTGTAGAAAAGTAATTTCATTCAAAACGGCACTGCATATAAAATGTGGTTCATTTTTAAAGCCAATAGTTTTGTTGTGAAAGTGGCATTGTATTTTTGAACCTTAAATCTAAATTGATCCTTTCCTTTGTCTGTGTGAAGCATTTTGTTATACAAGACAATGGACCTGATTCTCCTCTGGCTCTTACTAATTTTACAGTGGACTGACCCCAGCGACTTCAATAGAGAGATTTCTGATTTGCACCTGTCAAGAGTAAGTCCATTGTATAAAAATACATTATTTTGGATAAACCAGAGAGATATTTTGTGCTTGCCCAAAACAAAGATACAAGCCAATTGAGAAAGATTGTAGTATGGTTATTAGATACCCTCCAACTTCATTGTAAGTTACAATCTTGACAGAAGCCTATGTTTAAGGGGGTTTAGATAGTAATTAACAGACGTTTTGCAGCATGAGCTTTCTTGGGTGAATACCCACTTCTTTGGATGCAAAGAAGNATACCCTCCAACTTCATTGTAAGTTACAATCTTGACAGAAGCCTATGTTTAAGGGGGTTTATATAGTAATTATTCATCTTACATAAGCTTATATATTCTTTGCTTATACTTACTATTGAATCTTTCTCTTGTACCACTTTAGATTCTTTTTCCAAGTACTTGCTAGTTTTCAAAAACCAGTTTGGTAAAAAGTGTCCATTATTCCACAAACTATACAGGTCCCCTGAATGGACCAATCAATCAGCATGCTGCTTCATTTACAACATAACTGCAGAATTTCCTGTTCTCATTCATATATTGGCTTTGCAATCTACAAACACATGGTGCCCATAAATGTAATGCTGTTCACTTTAAGAGAGAGCCTTGCTATCAAAGGGATCTGGGGAATATGATCAATTCATAAAGCAATACACTAGGAGGAAGAGAGTGGGTTACAAGTCCCTACTCAAAGAGAACTCACATTTTGTATGAGAGCCATGCAACCCACAAGCTAATACTTCTCCTGTTCAGGCTTTGCTTTACTTTTAAGCTTTTTACTCTTCTAAGCCTTTTTCAGCAAGTGGTTTGGCCAGCTGTCCCGTTGCAAAGAAAAACGACTACACCAAATGTTCACAAATGACAGCGTTGGGAGAGGGTAGTTTGGTAAAGCAGGGTATGCTGATGGGCAGGTTGAGGAGACAGAGTTCAGGCTGGGGTGCATTGCCTGGATTGGACTGTGGGGGTGGTGGTGGTGGAAGAGTATGTGCCTGCGTGTAGCGGAGTAGAGGGGGTGTGTCCGGTGTGTTGTCTGCAGTGACCATAGTTTAACCATTTTTTTAGAGCAAGTGATCAGAAATTTTTTTAAACAAAATACAAATGCTGAGCCCAGTGCTGTTTGCTTTATAGCTCATTGGAGATATTACACTGGTATGAGTGTAATATAATTTGCACATCAAGGAACTGAATATGCAACTGTGGCCACAATCCACTTACAACTTGTTTCAGTAGAGTTGTGGGGGGAGATTTAAAGGCAGAATTTGGCCCCATGTTTGTTTGTGCATATGAACAGCAAGATAAGCCCCCTCTTTTCTTGTAATCTTAAAATACCAAACCCTAATCAATGGCTTCCTCAAATCCAACAGTTTGAGCCTTAGTACGGAAGAAATCTATGTTGTGATCCTTCAGTTCAGTGAGTCCAAGCTATTTCCTAAGAGTATTTACCTCTCTCTATGGAGGGAAAATTGGAGAGAAAATGAGACACTTCCAAGCTCCACCCACAAATCAATTTCCAGCCACTTGAGATGCCAAAATGAGACATTGCTCATAGAAGATTGTGCAAATCTTCATAATCTAATTGCCCCTCTATTTTTCTTACATGCTTTGATCAGCAGTGACATGATTAACAATGCTGGTATTTAAATTTTAATCATTGCACATGATGATGCATCTCAGACTCAGATGAGTCTCAGATGCAACAATCATCCAAGAGGTAGCCCCTCACAGCAAGATCCAGCATTACAGCCACTCCACTCCATCTTCTCCTTCATGCCTGGTACAATGATGTGGCCCTCCGGCCACATCACACTCAATTCCATCCCCACTTGCAGGATAATTTGTACAAAAGAAGTAGTGTCCCCCAAATCAAAAGCAATAAACAGAAGATCCTTCTCCCCACCTGAGTTCATCTTCAGTTCCATGCTCCAAACTGGAAAGTAAACAGCATAAATTGTACCACCCTTCTAGGGCTCAACTTTCTACAGACTCATCTTCTCCCACTTAGAATCTGTAGAGCTCTTCCCCATTCTTATTACAGAGCACTGGAGTGGAATCATAGAATATCAGGGATGGAAAGGACTTTGGGAGATCATCTAGTCTAACCCCCTGACAGATTTTTGCCCCAGATCCCTAAATGGCCCCTTCAAGGATTGAACTCATGACCCTGGGTTTAGCAGGCCAATGCTCAAACCACTACGCTATCCCTCCCCCCCCGGCAGCATTCCTGGGGAGTATGTGCAGCACAGATGCAAGTAGCCAAGTATGCACAGGCATGAGCAATATACTGACTGTGATGGCTTTACGCTGGCGTAACTTGTGTTGACCAAAGTTTGTAGTGTTGACATGGTCATATAAAAGGTGTACAGGTTTAATTATAATGGTATAGTTAAACAGTACAATCCTGCTATATCAGTATAGCTTATTCCCATAGAGGAAGGGGAATAAGATATGCCAGTATAAGGCATATTATACTGATATTAACTGCGTCCACGGTAGGGAATGTATGGTATAACTATATTGGTAACAAAACCTGTGTTTAGGTCTTAGTGTTTATAAACATTGAGAGCTAACTCCCCAATACAAGGGTGGAAAGTACTGCTCCTCAGCATGCTCCAAGTGTTACACAGGCCCAAAGCCGCAGATGAAAATAGATATTAAGGTGTAAAATATTAACATATCTTGGAGTTATCAGACAACTGCTGACTGTTACTGCTATGAATCACACCAGTAAACAAGTCTTTGGTCTCTGCTGGAATCTGGATGAAATGGCTCAGAGAAGGTTATTTTTCCTGTGCACAGTTCTTTCATTATATTGTTGACATTACAGTGTGTTTAGATTTGTGGAGGTGTCATGTCTTCTCTCCTTCTCATCCCAAGTGGATAATGAGTTTGAATTCACATCATATGAATGATCAATTATAGGATTTGAAATGATCTGTACAATTACTGCTAAAAATAAACCCTAATTTACTTGCTGAAATACAAAAGTGAAAACTGGCTTATTTATAGAAGGAACTACATCATCCCAGCATATCCTTGAATGGCTGATATTTAGACTGTCTAGTGCAGTGTTACCAGCAGTTCAATGTGTATATTTCTTTTTTTTTCTGCCTCTTCCCCTCCAGTTTGAATATTTCTCTTTGATTTGTAGCTTTCTACTGTGACTCTTCCTTGAAGATCACATAGGATTGTTCTGACGTCAGCAAGCAAGATAAACTCTGGTACCCATGGTGGGCACTGAGGCAAAGGCCAGCAGAGTGGAAAGGCACATGTCAGAGCTCAGCTGCCAAGTCTTTGATTCAAACTGTGCTGCAAGTGCTGTGCAAGTAAATGAGGCGAAGCGTATTGCCTCTGCAGGCTGGAATTTAAAGAGCTAGGACTTGAATTTAAAGAGACTTGTAAAACATAAATGACTCCAGCTCTGTATCAACATACAGGTTCTGGCAACTGGGATTCATTTCAGCAAATCAACACAATTTGTCATGAGCTGAATTTGGGAGCAGTGTGTGTTATAAAGTCATGCACACTCTCAGGAGTACCTCACTGAGCAGGGAAGTTGCTTCAGAACCACTCAGTATTTTTTGACGTGATGATATTTTTAGTGCAATTACAGAGCCAGTTAGGCCCACAATGAATCTGGCTAGAATGAGACTTGTCTAGTGAAGGAGATACCAGTATTCATACCACAGTAGGGCACCCAATTAGGAGTCTCAATCCTGTGTTTTAGGCATAATAACTTAGACTTAAGTGCGGATTTGAGCTTCCAGATGTAGAACTGGGCGTACCAGCAGAAGCCGGGCAGCACTGGAGAGGAGCTCAAGCTAACTCCCTAATACAAGGGTGGAAAGTACTGCTCCTCAGCGTGCTCCACGTGCTACCCAGGCCCAAAGCCTCAAGCCACTACCACTTGGGCAATGTTTCTCTTCTCTAATTTGTTACGGGCTCTATGAACTATAACAGAGCCCCGACAGTTTGCCTTTGGAATGCACCAGATTGTATCCTAATAGCTGATCTTTTCAAATGGTTTCCAGAATACAGTAATCTCAGTCCTCCCCTAGCCCCGAGGCAAATTACTCAATCCAAAGCACGATTAAAAGGCAATCAAGCCAAGCAGCCTTGTGAGAAAGTAATGTGTTGTGTTGGAGGTTCTGCTTGCTTGCCAGCATTTATGACATTTGGAATTAGAGCAGTGAGTCAGGCCAGACAAATGGTAGTGCCACCTACTTGTTTTCCATAGCTAGGTTTTGCAGTTAGAGAAAACAGCCCTTGTCCAGTTTGCCAGAAAAATAATGAAAGGAGAAAAGAAAAAATAACCTCCTTTGGCAGCTTTCTTGAGCTTGACAAACAGTTTCCTGGACGATTTTTCCTTGATTCTTATTTTGAGAGGTGAAAACTGCAGAAGTGTGCTCCTGCTGGAAATGTAGAATGTCAGTGCTACAACATAGCATTGCCGGCAGCCAGGGAATAATACAGGTTTATGGTAATAAATAAGCTATTAATGGGAGATGTAGTGCACCCTGACACATTATGCCGCACACCATTTATTTTTTTGTCAGGGTATGAGGCATGGGGAAAATGAGAATTCATTTCTCACTCGTCATTCAGTACAGTGCACTGTGAACTGTATTTCATTGTGTCCACAGATCGGGTCTGGTCCATAGTCAATGGGAGCTGAATCATGCCCATAGTACCCAGACACTGGAATTTCAGTCTAAATTCCTCTTTGATTTACATTAGCAATGTTTAATGGTTAATGCGCAGAACTGGAAGTCTATTCCAAACTCTGCCACTGACTCATTATGCAGCGTTGGGCAAGTCGTGGAAGTTTACAGAAGAGTCCACTAATTTGATAGCTTATTTTTGAATGCCCTACTTGAGACATCTTGAGCCTGATTTTCCAGAGTGCTGAGTATTCAAAGTACCATTTAATTCAGAGAAGAGTTGCTCTGTTCCTCTGATAATTTATCCTTGGGTCTCTAAAATTGGGCATTAAAAAAAAAACTGAGGCGCCCATAATTGGACAGTTGAGGAAATGTAGGGCTTAATCTGTGCCTCGATTTACTTATCTGTAAAATGGGGATAATACTTCCTTACTTCACCATGGTAATTTAGATTTGCAAAGTGCATTGAAAGTCTCAGATTTCCGGAAGGCTTTGCATAAGTGTGAATCGGAGTTGGTGCATACCCTACAGTATGATAGGTAGGATGTGCCCTTTACAGGCAAAATTATTTATTTTACGAGATAGAGAGAAGATTCTGTGATAAACACCCACCCAAATACAAGAAATCTGCCCAGAGGCTATACAGAGATTAGCAAACAAGCCACTTCACAGAAATTAACAAATAGAAATCAACTATTATCATTCTTAGAATTTATACACACACACACACACACAAACACACACACACACACACACACACACAGTCAAACTCACAAAAGGTACGACAGGCACACTTGATATGCAACACTTGGTCTTATTGTATGTGTCATTATGGCTGTAAATTTGGGTTAAGAACTCTTCCCTGACATCTTTAGATGCTACTGTTTGAATTATAGAGCATCTCATGGACAATTCTAGTTCCAGTGATGGCTGTTGGTCAGTCAGTCAAAGTGGAGTGGCTCTATGCCTAACACCGGGGCCGGCTCAGGCTTTTTTGAAGTGGCGAAGGGGAAAAAAAAAAAGAATTGTCGCCGAAGACCCGGACTTGCTGCCCCTTCCCATTCGTTCGTTGGTGCCTGGAGCCGGCCCTGCCTAACACTACCAATGAGACTTATCTCTAGTACAAACTACAGCCCCCTTGTAGCAGAGATATGTACAATAATAGTCAAAGACTGAATTGGGAAACAAAAATAGTTTTATTGTATTAAAATTAAGAGACACTGTACAATGCAATAGTTAACAGTGTACAGCATTGAAGAATAGTCAGTTACCGGGCTGGCGACACTGCTGTCCCCTCTCTGGGGCTGAGTGTGCTCCGACAGATGACAAGCCTTGAGCTCTCACCTCTCTCAGGGGAGAAGTACTGCATTTGCTCATTCTTAGACCAGGACCTGGATTACAGATCCCTGTGCACTAACCATGATTGCTTCAGCAGGCTTGGCTTAGGTTTAGCACCTGCAGTTCTGGCCTTTGGTCACTCTGTATATACACTGGTCACAGCTCCCATATGGACTTTTCAAAACAAAGTATCATTTATTCTTAACAAGAAAACCCCTCATAGCACTGGAGAATGAGGATTTTAAAACAATAAAACAGGCTTATCTACCTAGAGCTTCTAATCTCCCCCGCAGTGCTAGCCACTCCCCCTGTGCTGACCTGATCCCCCAGACAGCTCCTGACAACTTCCCCCCTCACTCGAGAGTGACTTTAACTCTTTAGTGCCATTTTGATCTTAGGGTCCCAGCCTTGGTAAAACAATTGTGCAACCTAGCTAGAGCTAAGGACAGTAGGCTCTTTACAGCCATCCTTTCTTAACCACTCTGACATGGTTTACCCAGAGGAGTCCTGTCTCTAGTCATGGTTTCATTTCCTGTTTGTCTTTCCTAACAGACTAGATAAACAGCATATAGTCAGACAGGAGACACCCCTTACAACAACTGGACAATCACACAGCATATATAGCATTGCTTAATTCATACAGAGCAGCCCCAAAGCTTTCACAGTGATAAAATAAAAATGTCCACATCAGACCAGACCAGTGACCTAGCTAACCTAGTATCCAGCCTCTAACAATGGCCAGTGCTGGATGTTTCAGAGGAGGGCACAATTCCAACAATGCAATACTCTCTACTAGGGAGGCCTATTTCTTACTGACACCAAGCTTAAGCCATAAAACGTGAGACACACTGTGGGCTAGGTCCTGAGCCATTGTAAAATGCTCCATTGATTTTAATGAATTGATTCACGCCACCTGAGGATCTGACCCTTAGCAGGCAAAATTCTACTGTTAGAAATATGCAGCACTCCATCCTAGACAACCTTAAATGCTTTATCATAATGTTACTGAGGTCATTCGTTATAAGACACAGTAGAACATAACTGTCAATATAATAGCGGGCTAGTTTGCCTAGTTAGTGGTTTCTTCCTGCCACAGTAATAGCTTTAGTTATAATCTGTTGCTTTTTTTCCTCACTATGCTTTCAGGCTATGAAAGCATCTTCAGTATTTATGTTTTAGCCAATAATGCCACCAGCCTTGTTGTATGTTTAATTCTTTCAAGAAGGACTGTGTCAACCATTGTTTCTATGATGCCTATATCTGGATACTGCTCAACACACAATTCAAATGACAGCTACTTACTTGTCTGTTTTTAGTACATTTATATAGGAGTTCCCTAAGATGTGCCAAGAGTACTGGTTATTATCTTACATCAACATTTTCCTCTCCCAGCTGCACGGAGTTTCTTAATTTGCACAGAACTCGTGTATGCTGTACCTGTTTCACAAGTTGCATTCCCTCTGATATCAGATGTTTTGTTTGTGGAACAAATGCAGACTCGGGCATAAAAATGCACAGAGCAGTAAACAGAAGAGGATTTTCCTCTTATTCTAAATGTCAATAAAATGTTAAATTTGGGGGCAGCCATGTTGTACTGTGATCCTTTGAGATTCCCCACACTAAGCAAAGTTGGGCCAGGGTAGCACTTAGGAGATCTTGAATGTGCTAGAGAAATTTGGATGTGGCTTGGCAGTGGCACTTCCCCCTCTATATCAACATTGAACCAATTGTCAGGATCCCGCCAAGGGTCAGAGCAGGGGCAAACCTGAGGCTAGGAGTAGCCGAGGTGTTCATAGCCAGTTCCAGGCCAGGGTCAATATCAAGGGTCCAAATCAGAGTCAGGTTTCAGGGTCTGAATCAGGAGAAGTCCAAATCAAGAAGAGGTTAAGCCAGGAATTCAAAAACAAGGAGCAGGACTGGTTGTAGCAGCTACAGAAAATCCACACTTGCCCAAACACTTCTTGGCATGCCCCTGGGTTTTATATAGGGCAGGGTGCCAATCAGGAGCCATGGCACTGCTGTCTGTCAAACCCTTGAGGTGGAACTTCCCTTGGGCTGTATCCACAGCAGGTATGGGAGGTGGAGTGCAAGCTGGTTGTAGCTGCTGCTGTGTGGCAGCCTGAAGACATCAGCTACTTGGGAACTCTAAGGTCTGGGCTCTAGACCTGTGGGGCCTTATCCCAATGCCTTGTTATGATGCCGGGGGACATTGCGTTGCTGACTGCTAGTCTTCCATAAACATCTCATGACACTTATTGTATGAATCCTGGTGTTAACCCTAGTGCCTCGAGCAAATTTCAGCTTAAGGCTTTTCTCCATGCACTTCTGATTGTATATGGTATTTCCCTTCATATCTTGAAGTAAACTGTTGTAGTTGATGTTAAGCATCTGATGCACTTACCCAAAATGTAGCTCCACTAATCTCTGTGGTCTTCTCCTACTTCAGAGAGGGACACTTAGAGGCCTGATTTTCATCTGAGACTCAATCTGGCTTCTATTTTGTTTTCCACCTGCAAATAGTTGTGCTCCTATTTTTGTGCTGACGTTGAGTTGCCTGTGAAACAGGTGGTTAGATGGCTAACAACCATTACTGTCAGTACACCGAGAGTATGCATATGCAGGTACAGTTATTTGGAGGTATAAAATTCCTCCCACAAAAACAGGCCATTACTGAAAAGTGTGCACAGTCCGTTAAACACATCAATGCAGAATGCTGAGGGAAAACATCTGACAGGGAAAATATAAATGTGCTGGACTCTGGTGACTGACAGTGGAGGAGAAAATAGTGTTAATCACAAATACTAAAGGAGTCATAACACAGATATCACTTCATTATAATTGGGGTTGGTAGCATTACCTACCATTAAGGTTCCTCAACACTTCCCATTGTAAGACCCGGTTTTCAGTTGCTTATAACTTTGGTAAACTTCAATCCTCTGGGCTGAAGTTTTCCAAGCTGGGTGTCTGTCTGAGGCTACATTTTTGGAAAATTTCAGCCAAAATAGTCGACTCATTTCTGAAAATGATGCAAAGGAAAACATTTTTAAATGTTTTTCAATGTTAAAAAAATTGGCAACTTTTTCTTTGGCATTTCCTAACTGTTGAGTATTTGACTTTGCCAACTTCAGAAAGTTATTTTAAACTTAGTGTTTTTGTGTGTGTATAATCTAGTATATATTTAAACAGAACACTATGTCAAATTTCAGCAGGTTTCACATCTCAAAGTAATCTAGTTTTTAGTCCTGATGAATAACATTACGTTGTTTGAGCAGAAACTGAGTGATATTGCAAATAGACATGAGCTGACAGGATGCAGCATCTTAGAACAAAATATGTTTCTTTCCTTTTGTAACAGAGAAAAAAATAATGTAATCAGTGAGTGTATCTTTTGTGGATTCCAGTCACAATCTCTGTTTACTACCCAGCTCTCCTCAGATTTTAATAGGCCTCTACTCAGGACAGGTATGAGTGGAACTGCTGTCTCTCATTTCTTCCCCCTTATTCTTCTGCTGCTGCCACCCTATGAATAGCTTAGTGTTAAGAGATGAGATAGTAACATCAGAGACAATTCACCACCTCAGGAATAAAAGAGAAAAGCTGAGAGAAACTTAATGGGAACACAAAACACCCGCTGGCCAGGGGATGGGTGGGCTCTGCTGCAAAATGACCACCTGAGGCCTGCAGCTACTTGTCTCTCCTGGATTTAATGGATCAGTTTAGGAGAAGAGCACATCGGAAAAGGCTCCTATAAGAAGGTTAATCCCCAGTAAAGAGTCCATTAGTGACCAGGCAGTTCCGGAGAAACTATTACCTAGAGAATGACATTCACTGGCAAATTAGACATTGTGGTGGAGGGAGGGGAGTATTTCTTTTTCTTTTAAATTTGTTGCTTTTCAATTTCATTCTTCTTACATGATGAGACTGAGTCAATGGGAGCATCCAATTTACCATCTCTGTGCTATTCATTATTCTGTATACCTCAGCCAGATCCCTGTGGTGAATGGTGATGCAGAACTATGAAGCACTATTATTACTCTAAGCATTGTGCACGTCAGTGTGAGAGTCTGTCTAGATTATGGTAGGCCAGAGCAAATCACAGCTATAGCACAACAGTAATACCAGCCTGGAACCAGACTGAAAATTCACCACACAGGACTGCATGTTGCCATTAAGATTTCAGTACCATGGACAGGTAATTGAGCATGTTACCAGACAGAATAAAGTTCGAAGTGTGCTATGGCCCTGATCCAGCAAAGCACTTAATCATAGATGTCAATGGGAGTACTCACATGGTTAAAATTAAGCCTGAGTGCTTTGTTGGATAGAAGCCTATAGTATTAGCAGCAGTAATCTGAATGATAATATATTGGTACTAATAGAGTTTAATTGCCTGGTTTTTAACTGTCCCTGTATTATATGAGTCTTGGAAATGAGACTAGGGGAGGAAAAAAGATAGAAAGACTGCTAGTTATATGAGGCAAATTAGCTATTATTTAAATATCAAGTATTTGTTGTTTCTATACCTTGATTTGAGTTTCTGTTTTATTGATGGCTCCATGTATTGGAGTTAAGAGCTTGTTTTATGCTGTTTTAAAAAGTTAATTCCTTAAATGCATTTCAGTACAATGGGCTAATGTTTGCTTGCCTTAGTCACACATTTAGTCCCATTTAATACAATGGGACTACCTGCATGAGTATGGAGGTCAAGGTTTGGCCTGATGAGGTCAACTAAAGGAGAGGGAAGTCTGGTCTACTGGCCAGAGCACAGAACTGGGAGCCAGGAACTTCTGAGTACTAATTCTGGATCTGACAAATGATCTCCAATATTCTACTGTTGTCTAGAAAATAGTTTGTAACCTACTGGAAAAGTCGGTGTTTTAGTGTCCTTCTAGTAGGTGGTCCACGCTGACAATAACAATTACTCTTGTAGCTCAAGTGGTAGAGGTCTATGCTGGGGTGTTAAGGTCTTCAGATGAGCCATGCGAGAGGACTATATGGTTGGCTGTGATAGAACTTGTTTTCTTTTTTCAAAAAAAACCATATGGTTATTTCATTCACACAATGAGAAAGCATCCTTAAAAACAGATTTATAGTTCAACACATTATAACCTGTCACTCATGGGGCAATAAGCAACCAGTTACAAGTATTCTATATTTTGGTCATTTGTCACACATTTTGATTGCTGGTGTCAAATGCAGGTTTCAAGACTGAGAGAGGCACTGGGTCCAACAAGCAGTTAAGCAATAGCGAAGATGGTATAGTAAGTCTGGCTTCCTTCATTTTCTGGCAGAACACAAAGCTGCTGCTTCCTGAGACTGAGTGTAAAGGTTGCCATGCAGTCCAGCAAACAAATTATTATAGCAGCTGATTCTCTCGGGGTGAGAAATGCATGAGTCAGATGGAGTGCAATCTGCTAAGATTATGAGATGTTTTACCTCTCAGTGTTATGCAAGCAGCAAAAGGGAACATTAAATATTTCAAACCATGGGCTTGCAGAGACAGGCAGGATCAAAAAGGACATTGAGATTTCTCTTTTCAGATGAGGGCTTCATCTAATGGCCAAAGGGATCTCCCTAGCAGGAACCTTCTGGGAAATCTGTTTTGAGAGCCCAGTGACAGATTGCGTGTGATTAGTTTTTTAATGGAAATAGCAACGTAGTGCTTGAGAATGGTACTGAATTTCTACAGGTCAGTCACAGGACAGGCAGCCACAGTGTAAACTGTGCCACAGGAGTCTGCTGTTGTGCCTCAGTCCTGTCTTGCCTCTAACTGTACATCTACACTAAGAACTAGGGGTGTGATTCCCAGCTCCCAGACATATACTCGGACTAGCTGTTATCAAGCTAGCGCAAGTATAAATAGCAGTGTAGCCTCAGTAGCACAGGCGGCAGCAAGCAGCAGCACTGGCTAACTGCCCTGAGTACAAATCTGCCTGAAACTGGTGGGTATCTTGACACTTTCTCAGGGTGCCCAGGACTGTGAGTCACCTGGTTACCCACCTGCCTTCGTCAAGAGAGAGACTTGCTGGTGCTAAACTGAGTGTCAGCTCCCTGACACCTCCAGTCTGCTACCCACCCAAACAATCTCCTCAGGGTTATACTAGCTTTTATTTTACCTTGTAGGTTTAATAATAGGTGCCCCCCTGCCCCCAACCCTCTCTGAAGTGTTCTGCTTTAGTGTCCAGCCCCTTATCCACTGAACACTCACAGAAGCACCAAGTCTTCTGTCCCCCCACAGGGACGGTGTACACACTAGCTTGAGTGGTTCAACCCAAGATCAGCTTTGTCTAATACCACAGCACTGAGTTACATTTATAGTAAAAACAATCATACGTTTATTATTAAAGGTTATGATTTAAGAGCTAGCGAGTAAGGATAATGGAAACAGAAAGGTTATATATAAAAAAATTCATAACATGCTTTCTAGAGACTAAACTTAACAGGCTAACCTCCTGTCTGAGGGAGTTTATCTCACCCCAATGTGCTTCCAGTGCTTCCAACCAGGGCAGGTTGGGATCCCTTTTTCATGAGTTTAATCGCGTTGCTCAATTTCACCCTCAGGTGCAGGATAAAGCGGTGTCCTTTTGCCTTCCCCTTTTATTTCCCAAAGTTCATTGTTTGCCCCCAGAGAGAGGGCAACCTTCTGTGGTTCGTTCGTTCTCAGGTGTGCTCCTTTCATGTTGATTCCAGGGCTATGTAAATGGGGCTTCCACCTTGTTGGCTTACAATGTTTCATTTACATTTCAACAGAGCTAGACCTCTTACTGCCTGTCTGGAAGAAACCCAGTTTTTTCCTTTGGTGCCAGACTTTAAAAACATTTTCAGTACCTGTACACAGCTCCTTAAATGTCATCCATCCCTACAGTTCTGAGGATCAAGATGACACAAGCTTTCATTCATTAGAGACCTCACAGGACATCATTTATGGATGAATACCATGCAAGTGGTGTGTTAGAGGTAGTGAGTTTGTCAGGCCTGTTCGGAGTTACTGTTGCATGACAGTGAACCCTTTGACAGTTGGCACTGAGGGGTTCTTCACATCACAGTATGTAGTTGGCCTGGCTAAGCTGGGCCTCCACTGACACCACTCACTGCTGCTTATACTCATGCTAGCTTGATGTGTACACGAGCTGGGAGTCATGCCCCTGGCTCATAGTGCAGATAGAGCCTAAGGGTATGGTTACAGTTGTGACTGTCATGTGGTTTAGTGCATTGCCCATCCCCTATTGTCCACAATAAAACCCCTGAAGCATGTTTCTCAAGTTGAGTAGAGGATGAGCAGCCCTAAATGCCTGAGAGATGGGGGGTAAATAAACACCTAAGTCTACAGCATGCCTCCGTAACCATGCCAGTTTGCAGTGTGGACAGTGTTAAAGAGCTTGGATATGGACTCGATTCTCAGTAGTTCTCCACTTCCATTCCAGCAATGCACTGAACTCTTTTCTTCCTGATCCCTAACCTGATCTATAAAGGTCCCTGTCCTCCATACGCACCCTGAGTAGCATGCTGCCCTGACCACCTCAGAACAGCTTCCTGCTACACATTTTTTTCCCCACAGAAATACCAGCTTGCCATGGAGGAATTTCTGAAAGCAGCCGCTTGGCCCACTGACCGTACCTGGGTGCTTATCAACGTCTGGGCAGAGAACACTGTGATGTGTCATTCCCCATTATTTATGAAAATATGCTTATGATATGAATATGCCATAACTGAGATATACTTTATGCAAGATGGCTCATGTGAGATATCATTGGAAAGGTTATGATTTACTGAATGTGATTATCCAATTTGTATGCCTGTATCATTTCTGTATCTGAAGTTAGGAATATGTATCTGTATTTCAACTATGCTACTTTGGGTGATGCCCACTGCTAACACGTCAGGTACAACAATGGAAAAGCCAGACAGGACGGATGGCCCATCAGCGAGGACAATGGACTATGAAAAGGCTTGGCCTTCCTGCAGACACTCCATACTGCCACTGACTCATGGATGCTGTGATCCTACAGAGTCAGGTGGTCTTGTCACCTGATACTAAAACATTACCTGGGACTTCTTGTAACTTTCCACTGTAAGGGGAGCGGGGTCAAATTTGGGAACCAAAGGATTCCTGCCTTATGTAAATCCTATTTAAAGGTGGGGAGGAAGGCAAACAGCACTCCTCCTCTCCATGGCGTGTCTGCCCAAGACGACAGACTGCAAAAGGGAAGGCAAGGGGGGAGTCCAGACTGAGATGGGGTCCAGTCTGAAAAGGAATATAACTGGAACTCTGAACCACAGAAACTTTGCAAACTGCCTGCAACAATATCTTTGCAAACTGCCTGCAACAAATACTATTTGTAACCAAATTCTTTAGTGAAACTAGCTTAGTTTGCATGTTTGATTTCATTTGCTTAGTAATCTGCTTTGTTCTCTTTGTTACCCCTTTTACCACTTAAAATCTGCATTTTATAGTTAATAAAATTTGTTTTGTTTTGTTTATTATTAAACCCAGTTTCTGTAATTTCTAACTGGGGGAGGGGGTAAGAAGTGTGCACACCTCCCTCCACATTGAGGGAGGGGGCAAATTTCATAATATATCTTTGGGTCTGCACTCTGAGGGAGATGGACATCTGAGTGTTGGAGCAAGTTCCTGAAGCTGAGTCTTCCCAGAGCTGATCTGCAGCTGGGTGTGGCCCTGCCTGTGTGTGTGTTAGAGAGGTTTTAAGAGCCTGGCTCAGCGCAAGACAAGTTAAAGGGGGCCCATGCTAGCAGAACGGGTAGACTCAGTGGTATCTCAGCACATCAGGTGGCTTCCCAAAGAGTCCAACCTATCACAAACACCACTGTGATGACTCTGGGAGATGGAAGTAAGTGGAAAAGCTGACACTTTCCTACTTTCGTCTCCCAGAGTCATCACCACCATACTCCATTATTGGAGCAGTAGGAATATTCATATTTCCAGTGATATTTCAGAGAGGCTGGTGTGGGCGGGCAACCACTAGGCAGCAAAGCAGCATAGGGAATGAAGGAAACATCTGAAGTTCCTACACAGGCGGGCCAGGGACTCCAGCAATCGGTCTGGCAGGGGATATTGTACGTCACCCTTCTATAAGGAACTGGATCAGGTGCTGTCCAATACCCCTGTATTGAGCCTGAAGTGGCTCATGATGTCCTTGTAAAAGCAACAATATCTGCAGTATTTTCACTCCTCTCTGCACTGTCCCTGTAGAGATCCATGCAGCAAAGCCTGGCCGGAGCAGGGGGGGTGAAACGGTCCCTTCTCTCTGTCTTAGAATGGCAGTCCAGAGTCTCTTTGAAGTTGCCTGAACCAAAAGTTTCAGGTGCTGAGCTTTGTCTCTGCAACTTTTCCGAAGAAAGACTATCTCCACTCTTTGCTCTGTCCCAGCTGAGACCCATGCTGGCTAAGCCTGGTGTGTGGGGTGGTTCAGTGGCCAGTTTTACAGACACTGAAAATGGCTACAGTGCCCCTGTTCAGTTGATTGAGTCAAAAGCATGTGTTGCTGCATGGGATTTTTCAAGGAAAGCTAATGCAGTGTCTTTCTCCATCCTTCTCCATTCCCCTGAAGTTTGGCAGGCACAGGGGGCGCAGGGCATTCTGGGTCAGCCAGGGTGCTGTGTGTGCTGGAGTCATGGTTTGGGCCTCCTTTCCTCATCATAGCTGGGAATATAGGCTATTTCCATGTTTGTGTGATCCCAGTCCTCCAAGCATATTTCAGCAAATGTGTCGTGCAGTAGAAACTCCAGCTAGTTCTTGAGATTCACCAGCAGTGGAAATCTACTTGGGCTACCATGATAGCTTACCAAACCCCACCGTTCAGAAATATGTAGAGGGGTGATCATTAGCAGAAACATCTCTCTGGATCCCCTGCACAGTACTGGAAGGCCACCTGCTTTTTACATTTTGGTACTTTGAAAACCACAATGCTCTCAAGATGTTGACCAATCTTTAAAGGAACAAAATAGAAAGTGGCAAATGTGGCCCCTAGAACAAATTTCCCTACGTCACTAAAAACCCATCAGAAGTTACTAACATTGAAAATTAATAAAATCCCTTGATATAGTAGTAAGATTTTTAATAATTAAAAACAGTAATATTTTTTTCTCACCATTATTTGTGTCTGCTGCTTCCTCATGGGAATGTAAAAGTTGGTTGAGAATGAAGGTTGTGGAGACAAGTTATACACCTGGAATGCTCAACAGAATCAACATTATGGCCTTCTACAGCAAAATCATGTTATGTGGGAGGATTTCTCAGCTATTTCCTAAGGACTAAAATATAATGGTTTTTCTCTTTGAATTGGCAGGAACTGCGACTCCCAACAGCAAGCCCATTCCAACAGGAGGGCTGAAGCAGAACCCCAGAGAGGAGGCCATGGGCAGGAATAGGAGCTGGGCTATAGAGGACCCACCTGCTGGGATGGAGAGAAGGAACTAGAAGCACTTAGATTTCTTCTGGGCAAGACAGGACCATTCCCTTGCTCAGGAGAAGACTGGCTGGCTGATTTTTGGAGGAGGAAAGACATAATAAGGAATGGGAGCATTCCCTTAATGGAGTGGTTAGTAGGGTTGGTGGCTGACAGAGTGCAGCATCCACCTGCTGCCAAAGCCTCAGCTAAAACCTATCAGGTGCCTTCTCATGCTCCTCTGCCACTGTCTGCCACTATGGAGCAATACATCCTCCTACAGAAACCCCTCTGACTGGAAAGGAGGACAATGCTGGGTCAAACAGCAGCTTGTACCAGACCCCAAAACTCCTTGGAGGAGATGTACCCGCATTTCCCCAAGAGACATTTTCACCCGGTATTCACCCCTTCTGAGGAGAAGGGGAAGGGGGCCAAAGGCAATAAATGGTGGGTGGTGTTCATTGTGCTCAAGTTATTTTTACAAAATACATTGTTCTGTTTTGCACAATATTGCAGTGACAATATTTTTCTAATAATTTTACTTTTGCAGTTTTGTTACTGGTTTATACATTGCCCTTATTTACTATGGTTTACTGTTATTCAAAGGTGTTTTCCTCTGACAATAAAGAACCATCTGCTATCTCTTAGTGTTAAAGTTTACAATGTATCTGTTTCCCCTCTCATGAGTATGACCTTCCTTGTTGGTTGGGCCCACATATCGACAGTAAAGGGTGGAATCAATGCCTTTCTTTGTTAATGAGTTTATTGACCATCTAGACAAAACAAGAGAGAGAGCGAGCAATGAGCGTATAAACAATACAGCTGCTAGCATCAACAGCAGCTAACCAACACCAACCTGATAACACAAAGTGGTTGCCCAGCAATAATTACCTTACTTAATGTGTGCACTCTGACACGTGGGGACGGATAGCAAACATCATTAACAGCAACTCAAAACAACATAACAAGCATAACGCTACGTAGGTTCCTAAATATTTCCCCTCATTTACATGTACAGCAGGCACAAGAAAAGGATGATAGGGCGTCCCTTGGCATAAGCAAAAGGCTGCTATCACCTTCTCTCTTCCTGCTGTGCCATGATGCGTGCACATATAGTGTCCCTAATTTCCTTTGCCTACTGGGACCCAAGACCTGTATGGATCTGGCTGCCTGGTAAACAGTTCTCAAACCAGATCTGTCCTGAGCTCACTCGGGACAGAAACACTCTGCTCTGTGCTCACAAATGTTGTGGAGCATGCAGCATGGCACTAATATTATAACTGAGCTTTTCACATTAGCATCAAAACATGTCTGTAAGCACCTGCAATGAGCTTTCAGCCTACCAAAGGCTCATTCCACGACCATTCTGCAGCTACTTAGTTTGAACTTGAAATCCCTTTTCCCAGGGTCATAGACAACAGGGTATGGTTTCATAAGCCAAGTCATGAGCGGGTATGCAAAATAACAGTTGGTGCAGATACACTATACAGGACAATTTTGTTTCTGGGGAATAAAGTCCCCGTTTCCACTTTCATTTACAATCCTGATCTCCTCAGCACACTTGTGAACCTTACCAGTGCACCCCACCTCCCACCCCCAGATTGTTTTGACATGGACTTATAGCTGTCTGAGGTAGCTAGTGCCACAGGGCAATACCACCCACTTTTCAAAAGGTATGGCTTCCTTGAATCGAGTGTTCTGGTGCTCAAGAGTTGGTGCAAGCTCCTCACACACCTCCAGGAAGGTCCTGTTTCTCATGAGTAATGCTACGATTTAGTCACAGGTATTTTTAGTAAAAGTCATGGACAGGTCACGGGCAATAAACAAAAATTCACAACCTGTGACCTGTCCATTACTTATACGNTCATAACGCTACGTAGGTTCCTAAATATTTCCCCTCATTTACATGTACAGCAGGCACAAGAAAAGGATGATAGGGCGTCCCTTGGCATAAGCAAAAGGCTGCTATCACCTTCTCTCTTCCTGCTGTGCCATGATGCGTGCACATACGGTGTCCCTAATTTCCTTTGCCTACTGGGACCCAAGACCTGTATGGATCTGGCTGCCTGGTAAACAGTTCTCAAACCAGATCTGTCCTGAGCAAACTCAGGACAGAAACACTCTGCTCTGTGCTCACAAATGTTGTGGAGCATGCAGCATGGCACTAATATTATAACTGAGCTTTTCACATTAGCATCAAAACATGTCTGTAAGCATCTGCAATGAGCTTTCAGCCTACCAAAGGCTCATTCCACGACCATTCTGCAGCTACTTAGTTTGAACTTGAAATCCCTTTTCCCAGGGTCATAGACAACAGGGTATGGTTTCATAAGCCAAGTCATGAGCGGGTATGCAAAATAACAGTTGGTGCAGATACACTATACAGGACAATTTTGTTTCTGGGGAATAAAGTCCCCGTTTCCACTGTCATTTACAATCCTGATCTCCTCAGCACACTTGTGAACCTTACCAGTGCACCCCACCTCCCACCCCCAGATTGGTTTGACATGGACTTATAGCTGTCTGAGGTAGCTAGTGCCACAGGGCAATACCACCCACTAATCAAAAGGTATGGCTTCCTTGAATCGAGTGTTCTGGTGCTCAAGACTTGGTGCAAGCTCCTCACACACCTCCAGGAAGGTCCTGTTTCTCATGAGTAAGGCTACGATTTAGTCACGGGTATTTTTAGTTAAAGTCATGGACAGGTCACGGGCAATAAACAAAAATTCACAACCTGTGACCTGTCCATTACTTATACGAAAAATATCTGTGATTTAAATCTTGAGGGAGAGGTGCTGGGGGGGGCACAGGGATCGCTGCTGGGAGGGATGAAGGGGGCCGCTGCTTTGGGGGGCTGCCCGGGGCCAGTGGCACCAGTTTCTGGGGGCAGTGGACCGCGGCTGCTCCAGCTGGCCACCCAGGGACTACTGCCAGGGCCAGCGGATCGTGACTGCTCCAGCCAGAACAGCCGGGGACTGCTGCACGGGGCCGCGGACTACGGCTGCTCCGGATGGCCTGGGACCACTGTCGGGCGCTGCTGGAGCAGTGACTGGTGTGGCTGTCCCTGGAGCTGCTCCAGCAGTGGAGGTTGTGGAATCTCCATCACTGGAGATTTTTAAGAGCAGGTTAGACAAACACCTGTCAGGGATGGTCTAGAAGATAATACTTAGTCCTGCCATGAGTGCAGGGGACTAGACTAGATGACCTATCAGTGTCCTTCCAGTCCTGTGATTCTATGATTCCCTGGGGCTGGCCGGTGATTGAGAAGGGCCAGGGAATGGATGGGGGAGGGGGAATTCCCTGGGACTGGTCAGTGACTGACAGGGGCCAGGGAATGGATGGGGGAGGGAGGAGTCCCTGGGACTGGCCAGTGACTGACAGGGGCCAGGGAATGGATGGGGGAGGGGGAATTCCCTGGGACTGGTCAGTGACTGACAGGGGTCAGGGAATGGATGGGGGAGGGGGATTCCCGGGGGCTGGTCAGTGACTGACCTGGGCCAGGGAATAGATGGGGGAAGGGGATTCCCTGGGGCTGGCCAGTGACTGACAGGGGCCAGGGAATGGATGGGGGAGGGAGGAGTCCCTGGGACTGGCCAGTGACTGACAGGGGCCAGGGAATGGATGGGGGAGGGGGGTTCCCTGGGGCTGGCCAGTGGCTGACCTGGGCCAGGGAATGGATGGGGGAGAGGGATTCCCTGGGGCTGGTCAGGGACTGACAGAGGCCAGGGAATGGATGGGGGAGGGGGATTCCCGGGGGCTGGTCAGTGACTGACGGGGGCCAGGGAATGGAGGGGGGAGGGGGAATTCCCTGGGACTGGTCAGTGACTGACAGGGGTCAGGGAATGGATGGGGGGAGGGGGATTCCCTGGGGCTGGTCAGTGACTGACCTGGGCCAGGGAATGGATGAGGGAGGGGGATTCCCTGGGACTGGTCAGGGACTGACAGAGGCCAGGGAATGGATGAGGGAGGGGGATTCCCTGGGGCTGGTCAGGGACTGACAGGGGCCAGGGAATGGATGAGGGAGGGGGATTCCCTGGGGCTGGTCAGGGACTGACAGAGGCCAGGGAATGGATGGGGGAGAGGGATTCCCTGGGGCTGGTCAGTGACTAACAGGGGTCAGGGAATGGATGGGGGAGGGGGATTCCCTGGGGCTGGCCAGTGAGTAACTTCCTGGGGCTGAGCGCTATTGCTGCGGACCCGGAGGGGGACCAGGGTACAGACTGGATGGGGCTGGGGAGAGAGTTCCCTGGCTTCCCGCCCATGAAGCAATCCCTGTTTGTTGCAAGCACAGAAGCCAATTGCAATGTCCTCCCGCACCGGACCCCACTGAGCAGCGGAGGGCAAGAAGCCCCAGCCCAGCCAGCGGCAGGAGACCCAAGCGCTTGGTGTTTTGCAGAAGACGCGCCCCCGGGTGGCCTTCGATGTTAATGCTGCCCCTTGGAGCAGGTGGGTGGGCGAGTCTCGCATTCTCTCCGTTTCTGCAGCCAGCCCAGGATGTGTAGGCAGAGCAGGTGCATTTTTAAAAGTAGGATTTGCTGAATCGGAGCCGTCCAGGACCGCATGTGCCCATGTGCTGCAGAAGGGAGGCACCCCCTGGACGCACACTCACTGATGAAGCAGGAGATGCTGTTCCACCTTGCACGCTCTCCAGGAAACAACACTGAAATAACTTCAAGCCAGGAGACCTAGGGAAGGAAAGGTGAGTGCACGTGCACTGACTCCCTTCATTGCCCGCTGTGTTTCACCAGTCACTGGCATTGCATTTCCTCTGTGTCTTGTGTTCTGATGTGTGTCTATCCATCCATCCATTCACTGAACCATTTTTTTTTTCCAAATCCAATTGCATCAACTGGGATAACACATTAACCTAAACACTTTAATTGGCACGACATGAGGAGGAACAAGGAATTTATAATCTAGCAGTGTCAATACTACCTCATTATTTGTGGTTTTAATTATATAGCATCTAGAAGCTGGATTACTACTATTATTTTTGAAAACTTCGAAGGTCAAATGGGGGTGGGGAGAAAGGATGTTAGAAAAGGGCAAAGTAGATTTTCTTTTCTCCAGTCTAAAAGGTACCACAGTTAGCCAAAGCCAGCTACACATGATTAGTTCCACTGTGTTTTATGTAGCAGAGGTCTTAATTAGCAGCCAATTTATAGTTAGTACAAAGTTCAGTATGGAGAGAATACAGAATGTGATATATATATATGTGTGTGTGTGTGTGCGTGTGTGTGTATAGTACATATGTACACAAGCACACATATTTAAAATGCATATAGAAGTGCCTGTTTCTTATGCATTTATTTTAACTATACTGTTGTGTTCCTATCCAGATCAAACACATGTGCACACTGTGCAACGACACTCATCCAAGAAAAAATATAGTATGGACACAGCAGTATGGTTAACAATAAATGTCTGAAATTTAGCCCTTTGAATGTGAAGGTGTAAATTAGAATATGCATATTTCTACCTTTGGCTCTGGATTTGTAACCTACTTTATTGACACAGACATATTTCAGTGAGTGAAACTTCCTGGGAGCTGGTTATATCTGAACATATTAAATATAAAATGCTGCATGCCTCACAGATATGAAAAGTATGCTGCTGATATAAGATTATCAGGTTTTTTTCCCCATGAAAGGAAAAATATGGATTATGTGGGAAGCAAGCAAGCAAACAAAAGCTGGCAGTTGTGCTAGGTACTGATAGCAAGGAAGGTACTGATAATGGGAAACAGGGGGCTTGGTGGGAAACCAGCTCCCAGGAAGTTTCACTCATTGAAATATGTCTGTGTCGATAAAGTGGATTACAAATCAAGAGCCAAAAGTAGGACTATGCATATTCAAATTTACACCTTCAAGTTTCAGTTGCTAAATTTCAGAGATTAACCTGCCCCAGGTATAGTATGAAGGATGTTTGAATGTCTGTGTGAACAGGGAATGTTTGGCTGTATGTATGAACAGTCACACATGACCCCCTGCTAGACTAGAAGCTGAAGGCTGTGCTATCTATGGAAAAGTAATTTTCCCATGAGGTCTTGGATTTTGACATACGAGTTCAGTTAACCGTCAGCTCCTCCTAGACTATTAGGAACTGAAGTGCATGAAACTGGAAAGAACATCCACTCTATAGTTGCCATAAGAACTGAAAAATTGACTTAAATCTCAATGCCATGGTTATTTGGAGGTTCTTAATTCCTCAGAGAGACTCTTCCAGTAGCTATCAGTACATACACTGGCACAAGTTCCTCGTGACTTGCACTGACTGTCACTGGATTTGCAGGTGAGCTTTAAAGCATTGGCTTGAAATGAAAAAAGCCTTAAATGGTTGGAGTCCTGGCAATCCGAGGGACTGTCTTGCTCGTCCGGCATGTGATACTGTGACAGCAGTAATCACGTGAGGCAGCCAAGCTAACAACCCCCTAGTTTGATAGAGAGGGTGCTTGGGGCAGGGCATTCTCACTGAAGGAGCCTATGTTTTCAAGAGTAATTAGTGATTTTGAGTGCAAAATTTGAGACATCTTAAAAGAGGCTGATTTTCACAAAGTACCCTTCATTTATTTGCTCTTTCAAAAATCAAGCCCCTTTGAAGCGTCTCAAATGGGACACCTAAAATCATTAGTCACTTTAGAAAATATGGGCTCCAGGGGCTGAAAGTTGCTTCCCCGTGCGGGTTTGCCAGAGCATCAAAAGTCCTAGGCGTTGGAGTGTTTGATGGGAGGTATCCTGGGGCAGGTGTCGGGAAGGAATTGACTTTGCGTTGTGGCTGGAGAGTTGTTTTGGCAGGTGGGCGAGGAAGCATTCCTGAGGGCTAGGTTTGATATTTTGCAGATGGGTTAATACCGTGTGGGGCTGGCTGGTGTTAGGTGGGCTTCATTTTGATTTAATGTATCACATTTTAGCAGGTGCCTAGTGTGACATGCCAGGGTATAACCCAGACTAATGAGCAGCTGTGTCACCTCTGCCCTGCAACCTTGGGTGCCTTACAATGCCTTGCTGCAGTAGCTCCCAGCTGGCCCACTCACAAACAACCTCTAGTATGCAAGTCACACCCTGAGTGTCTGTGTGTAACTGCAGCCTGCCAGCCACACCTAGTCACACTCAGGCTCTCACCAGCCTAGGTTATACCGCAGGGTGACCCCAACAAACCCTCAGCCCTGAATTTCCCTCCAGAAATGTATGTCCTGTACTGCCCAGCCCTCTCCTAGACAGTACAAGGTATTTTAAATCAATTTATTCCTTAAACGGAATAAAATGCCAGTTTATTATCTCAAATAGTTATTCAGACACTTCAATATAAACACACTGGATTAGAAAAAAAACAGTAGAACAGGTTTGTTAACTACAAAGAGATTTTGAGTACAATAATGAGGCATAAAAGTCAGAAATGGTTATACAAAAAATAAAGATAAGATGTTTACTATTACCTTACTTAACAAACAATATCAGATTCAGGCAAAGTTTCTCACCACATGATTTCAGCATCTTACTGACCAAACCCTGTAGGTCAGGACCTTTACACCAGAGTCCAATGAATGCTTCCTTGGTCACTTCAGGTGCAGTGAATGTGATGGGAAGGAAGCGGGGGGGAGGGGAGGGAAGAGGGGGCTTTGAGTATTTGTCCCTCCTTTTTATAGTTTCAGCCCCTCTCTTGAAAAACATTTCTAGCTGGGCATTAGGACATAAAGTGTCTATGTGGAAGGATGTTCCCTGATGGCTTTTTCTCACCTGATTGAGCTTTCTCTGTTTCCCTTCCTGCTTGATGATTCTGTTTACTGGTTATGTGCAAATTAAGCAGAGCACATATTCCTTTGTTTAGGAGAGACCTGTTTGCCAACCTCAGTTTGGTCAGGGCTGTGGGGTTTGGAACATGTTTTTAATAACCTCATACAGTGAAAGCTTATAATGTCACATAGAATGTTGCCTCACTTATTTTATCAGGACAATATTGACCAGCAAATTATGAGTTTTCAAATGATACCTTGCACGACATGCCTTGTACAAAACTGATTACAATAGTGTAGAGGGTGTGAACCTAGGGGTGTATTCTGTCACACCTAGAGATTCTCCAATAGCTTGGGAGGTTGGGTTTGGCTAGTTGAGTTTATGGAAGTGAATTCTAGCTGCTGTGACATATGTATGCTATTAGCTTGTGACTGCAATGTCAGCTATGGATAGTACCAGAGCAGCAGTACGTTTCTACTGACCCTCTTCAAATTTGTTTGCACTAACACTTTGACATGAAAATGGAGCAATTCAACATTATCAAACTGAAACAGTTTGATGTCTCCAAATCAAAATTTTTTGGAATTTCCATTCTGTGGTAAATTTCAAAATTTCAAAATTTCAATTTTTCATTCTGATTCAGAATGAAAATAAATGTCAAAATGTCAGACATTTCCCCCAAATGGAAATTCCATTTTCCAAGTCTATAGCCATGAATACATATTACACCACAATTCTGATCACTACTGGGAGTCGAACTAGGGAACCTCTACAGATAAGAGCATAAACCTCTATAGCTTGATCTCAAGGACCAAATTCCATGACTAGGAGCTGTAACAGACCCATATCATCAGAGGAGGGGGGGCACATATCACATACTGAACAATGGGTTACGTATGTATCCAGCCTAGGCAAAAAAATCTTCTCATCCAACTTGACAATGACCAAGATGATAATGAGAAAATATTTTACTTGCCCATCAAATAAGATTACTCACCCCAGGTGAGTGGGATTAGCAAGGCTGCTTTAATTCTAGATTCCCATTGCTGCTTTTTCCAGCACTCAGTGCTTTTTCCCTGTATCAAGCTTCACCTAATGATGTGCTTTTCATTCACAGGAAGGCTTTTAATTTTCATGATGCCTTTCAGCCAGTGTGGCACATATATAACACTATCGTTGGGATTACAAGCCCCCCCCAGTGAATCGGTAACAATGACACAGCGAGGGCAGATTGCTCAGGAGGGTGCGTGGGACTTTTTAAGTGAATGAGACATAATTATAGTTTTCATCTTTTCTTCCATAGACCTGGAAATAAATTGCTTCAAAGCCTGTGTTTTTTTCTTCTCTGCTTCAGCTCTGAACACCGGGGGAAGATGCTGATGGACAAAAATACATCATCGCTCTCTAACATCTCCTCCACTGCCCTGTCCTGGGTAAGAGGAGATGGCAACTGGACAGGGGCAGGAATTGGTCCCCGGGAGGTGGCTGTTGGACTGATACTAACCTTTATAGACTTGATCACTCTGTTTGGGAATACAGTGGTTTTTATCTGCCCTGTGGTGGAGAAGAGGCTGCGTACCGCAACTTACATGTTTATTATGTCCTTAGCCATGGCAGATCTCCTCGTTGCTTGTCTGGTCATGCCATTTAGGTAAGAACTGCTTGTAAGGTAAGACCTGCTAGTAATGCACTTATTTGATGGCATTCAGTAGCGCTTAGTTCAGTGGCTACTATGTAGGAGGCAAGTCTAATGGTCTAATAGATGGTGCATAGGAAACAGGATGCTTGGGCTCCATAGAATCATAGAATCATAGAATATCAGGGTTGGAAGGGACCTCAGGAGGTCATCTAGTCCAACCCCCTGCTCAAAGCAGGACCTAATCCCAACTAAATCATCCCAGCCAGGGCTTTGTCAAGCCTGACCTTAAAAACCTCTAAGGAAGGAGATTCCACCACCTCCCTAGGTAACCCATTCCAGTGCTTCACCACCCTCCTAGTGAAAAAGTTTTTCCTAATATCCAATCTAAACCTCCCCCACTGCAACTTGAGACCATTACTCCTTGTTCTGTCATCTGGTACCACTGTGAACAGTCTAGATCCATCCTCTTTGGAACCCCCTTTCAGGTAGTTGAAAGCAGCTATCAAATCCCCCCTCATTCTTCTCTTCTGCAGACTAAACAATCCCAGTTCCCTCAGCCTCTCCTCATAACTCATGTGCTCCAGCCCCCTAATCATTTTTGTTGCCCTCCGCTGGACTCTTTCCAATTTTTCCACATCCTTCTTGTAGTGTGGGGCCCAAAACTGGACACAGTACTCCAGGTGAGGCCTCACCAATGTCGAATAGAGGGGAACGATCACGTCCCTCGATCTGCTGGCAATGCCCCTACTTATACAGCCCAAAATGCCGTTAGCCTTCTTGGCAACAAGGGCACACTGT